>CAHIKZ030004411.1:2440000-2510000 GCA_903632075.3 Acanthosepion pharaonis | reverse complement strand
TCCCAAACGAACAATTACTATGAAAGTATTTATAAAAAAGACAGAGAAACAACCTTACAGCAGTGGGAAAGTGATTGAAGCCGAGTCGCAATTTTTTTCAAGGAGCTCAAGGGAAATAGCAGTGGTACTGGATCATATTTGGTGGTAATATTTTAAATATGGTTGAATGGTAGACTTATAGATATGTACGATATATACTGGAGATAAAAAATGCCTCCCCCGTGACAGTTAACCGGCTTTCTTAGTAGCTGACCAAGCAATGGATTCAATGTTGTCTTCTCACTTCTGGCAACTTTAGCCAGAGAAGGTGCAACGAATCTCTTTCCTTAGGTTATCACCACGAAGCCGAGAAACATCAGAGTGTGGTCTCTTAGATAATCAATTGAGAGAAATTTAGTTACACAAACTTTCATATCTCTAGCATTATGTATTTGTTCTCAGTATTTATTTACAATTAAACAATATGAGTTGACGACTTAAAATATTAATATTCTGGGAAATATACTTATTCTTTCCAAATAGGCATTCAAGTTTCTTGAACTGAGCTAAGAATTAGAATTTCACAATCCATGTTAAAATAACACTAACAGCAAATCTATAATCATGTTCTTAACTAGCCTCTTCAGATCGTGACTTTAATATGAATGCCATGCAGCTTTCATAAATATCTAAACAAACGTCTGTCTGTCTTCCCCTGATCAAGGATTAAAAATGACTTCATAAAAAGATTGAGATACATGCTATAGAACCACAAATAAGTATATCAAATAAGAGAAACAACATTGCTTGAAGTCTTCCAACAAGAGCAACCTTTAAAATGGATACTACTATAGGATAAAGTTCGTATATCATTCGTAAAATCTCCATATCACAGGCTGAAAATTTAATAATACAACACATACTGATTGGCTGAAAAATATCAATTATGTGTTGTCGTCAACTACGTTCGAATGTACCGACCCTGATTTTGACCTGAGCAAATATATATTTACGCCAAAAATTCTGAAGCCTATCACGTGACGCATAGCGTGTCTATTAACATAAAATTCAGAAACGAACACTGAGGTGGGAAAATCAAACCCGGAGCTATATTGCACTTGTCACTATTCTTCATTTCAGACTATATGTTAATTTTTTAACACTAAAACAGTCTGCATCGCTCTTTCGAGACAAGATAACTAAACATCAACAAATGCCAAAGAAAGACAGACTTGTTAAAACACGAACTAAGTACACTTCATTCACACACAATTTTTGTAAACCTGAAACTGTTTAATTTACACATAGGCCACATTATACTGTGTTATAGTATTTCGTGTTAACATATGTTATTCCACAACTCAAGATCTATCAGAATTTTACTAAAATTCAATTCCAAACATAATTTAGCGACTGCTAGTTTTTTCCACGCCCACATTTTATTCGCCTGCGATTGGCTAATAAATCAATACTGACTTTCTATAAGAAAAATTTAGCCATCGCAGTCGTCGCTTTGAATTTTTCGGTTTTGAATTTGCTTACTTGTTTCGTTAGTAAAAATTTAGCGATTAGTCAAATTTTAACCAATCACATATTTTAGTGCAAAATCAACTTTTCCCGTGGTTTTGCTGGGAGCCTATCTGTAAGTTTAAAAAGAGGCGACTTTGTCATAAGCTGCCAGTAGAGTTCAGCAAATTTCGCCTGTCAGCACAAACCTATGACTTTACTCACAACATTTCGAACGCACACACAGACGCAGAATTTTGTAATACATATATGCATATCTCTCTGTGACTCAGCCAAGTTCAATCAACCAGGACTGTTGATTTCTTTAACACAACACACTTTCTGATCAATTGTATTCTTGTGTTATTTATTCTAAAAAACAGTTATTTGTTTTAATAATGATTGCTGAACATTTTTCTCTCACGAGAACTTTCTTTCGAAAAATCAATTACAAATCAAAATACGGTAAAAGAGAAGCAACTTCTCTTTCCTTAATCAATACATTGAATACAAATTATTGTATATTTCGTTCGTGTATGTTGGAGTTTCAATGTTTTCTTGAATCATTAATAATATAAAAGATATGAGTTAAAGAACACGCCCCATAATAATACATATATTTCAATGTTTTAAACAACTTTAAAAAAAAATGTTTGTACCTTTCTTATATAAAAAGATTCTATTTATTGTTATGCAAAAACTCTTGTATTGAATATTATTGTTCTCTTTTTATTCATTATTTTGTTACATTTGCTATAATATAAATGCGTATGGGATTATTGACGTTTATGGATAAGCAAGACCTTCCCACTACACTACATATTATTCGAAGTGAGAATATTGACAAAATGAAGATGTTGATATTCGACACTACCTCAAACAAAAGGAGAGGATGGAAATCCCCATCAATATTTCAAGGAGAGAAAATAGTTATTGAATTTGAGTAACTTATTTTCTTGAAAAGAATGTTTTTAGAGAAATATTTAAAAATTTCAACCGAAACCAACACTCGTTTCTTTGACAATGGATGCCGCATATTTCCTTATAAGCTAACGTCTTATAAGCAAGCCGTTGTCATTACCATTCTTGTGACCATATATAGTCTACATTATTCCATTATACTCGTTTGATCAATTCCCAGCGACTCACTGTTCCTACCCAGTCTCGTCTACTTTTATACTAATCATAACTTATTTCAACATAAACAAAAATGGAATTATGTGTTGTTCGCCAACTGTATTATTTTCTATTTTGATTTTACTTAAAATGAGTGGCCACTTAATTATTTACTCATTAGTAAATGTTCTTTTAGGAAAAATTCTAATAATCCAAAGATGTAACAGCGATTTAGGGAATATACATCTTTAAATGCGGTCATGTCGAACTGCTACTTTTAGTTTCAGGTTTACAAAGTGAATTATATTGTTTCAAAAACTGTAGAGATACGAGGATTTTCATGCACATAAAACTGCAGTTTGCAAAGAAGGTCATAAAAATAAAATATTCTTAGGAAATGGCCAATAAATGATCGTTTATGTACCTCGGATTCCCTACGTATTTGCGACTGACCACACGTCTCAATTTATGAATACTGTGTACAGATATCCAGAAAGACAATGCGTGTCAAAAAATTAAGAAAATAAAAGATAGACGATCGCTTGTTGAGCAATGGGTACACATGAACAGATGCCGATCCCACAGAAGACGTTATGATATAATGATGCCGGATGTGCTTCTATATTGGAAATTATGCCAACAAATAATTTTACAATTATGAAGGTAAAAGGGGGACAACTCCTACACTAGTAGATCTAATAATATGATGCCTTAATATGTTTCCCTCGTGTCGTTCATGATTAAATTTAAAGCTCTTTTATCTTAATAATGATAACAATTGAAATATATGGCTTAATATTCTATGAGAATTGTCACTTACTGAAAGAAAAAAAGTGGTTTAATCAACACAGTTAAAACTGGGACAGGAACTGACTTAAAAAAATTCACCCAAAATACGTCTAATAATTTAGGAGATCTAATTAAATGATAATACGATATTAGAATCTCTATTACATTGATTGAATCCACAGCGACTGCCTCTGTGAGGAAGTGCGCTAATCATTTTACGGGTGATGTTTTATATATCTAATCAGTTCAATATTGTCCTGACGATTGATCTAACGAAATGGTGATTTGAGATTACGTACTTAACGTCAGTTCAACCCTACACTTAAATTCTTCTAGAGACCAAGCGAAATATTCTAGCATAATACCATGAATATATAGCTGAATCATCTTGGGATTTGCATTAATTTGTGATGAAAACATGAGATATTTCTAGATAATCATACACACACTGCATTAGTATTTCATTGAAATATAGGGTCCCCTGTAAAAAGCACCAAACTTATTCTTGGGGAAAATACACCAGCTCTAATTGATCCGTCTGTCTCAGTGGCTCTCTAAAAGCCCGGATCTGAATGTTATGGATTACTGTATCTGGAGTATAATCCTAATTCATTTGAAAAACCGTCGAAGTGGCATTGTCGAAAGTGATTCATTTCTTGCCTCCCATTAAAATGTCTGGTGCCCAACTCTACGAGAGCACCTCTTTGTGACTGATTCGTCTCATACTGTTCGTTGACCTGATTGGGAACAAATACATTGAATCAAGAGATTCATCAACTGCAAGGAAAGCTTGTTTTCTGTGTCACGCCAGAAAGTTTTTTCTGATCCGTTTCCATCCTTCAAATCTATAAATCATCCATTCGCTCTTGCATGGAATACTGATCTCATATATGGCCTGAAGCCCCCGCTGTTGGTCTTAAGATCCTTGACAAAAACCAGAGACGGGTACGCAGTGTGATTTGCCTTGATCTGGCATCTCGTTTACAGTCGGTCTCCCACAGACATACCGTCGCTCCACCTGTCTTTTCCACAAATACTTTCAGGGTAACAGCCCCAATGAGCTACTTTCGCTAGTTCCCAAACTGCATGGATTTAAACGTGCGACTAGATTGGCATTTCAGTCCCACTCTTTCACTAAATGTAGCCGTCGCTTCTACTCCAATAGCTTCATGTCTCGCACTTCCCGTCTGTGGAACTCCCTTATTCTTACTTGCTACCCTGATAGCTAGAATCTCCGTCTATTCAAATGCAATGTCAATCGACATCTCCAGATGCCTTGATCTATTCCCCTTCCTTCTCTTCCTCCTTTCCTCTTTCGCGTCTTTTTACTTTCGCTCCTACTCGCTGTACACCACTTGCGTGCTAGTGACACTCCTGCTTTGCTTGGGGTGAAATGATTAAAATAAACGAACAAAAAATAAATGTTGGTTGGAATTCCTCTTAAAATTATCCGCAAATCTACTGCCCCGTGGTTACCACGCTTAGAAATTTGTGTTGAACAACCAGGGAAGCATTTCGAACATCTGCGATGTCTGTTCATGAATTATGATAGCGAAATAACTTTATCTCAAATTTTGCCGCTTTTTTACCGAGCACCCTGCAGATCTGTACATAATTCTGTTTTGAGAAATTTTGTTCCGATTAATATAGAAATCAATTTATTAATGTCAGAGTATATTAAAATTGAACTAATTTTCGAACGCCTTGACAGTAAGTTCACATCTCGTTTCGTACCGTATATTTCCGTTTCACATAGAATTATCGCTTAATACTTTAGACATAATCGAAAAGAAATAGCGATAAAAGTTAAGACAAAATAGAAATGATGGTGATACAAAACAGAATGATACGTTAAACATTAAGAAACATCAAACGCGAAAAAGTTCAAATTTAAAACTGAACGTCTTAGTATCGTTGGCTTTAAGCATCATTTGTCTTATTTGTCCCACTCTTCAATTTTATTTATATAAGACTAATTCCATCAATTAAGCTTTATTTTACCAAAGAATGCTGATCTCGAATGTGTGAGCAAGATTCTTTTTTATTTTGTCATTCATTTATTCAGTCGCACTTTTTAATGCCTTGAATTTCAATAGTTGTTAAATATGGTTGCCTGATGAATATTGATTTCAGTTGCATCACACCCTTCTAATGATATAATCCAATATCTGCAGTGTTTTGGTAACTTAATATCTGTTCTTTCTTGAATATTTCATTATTGCAATCTATTCACAATCTATTTGATAACTTCTGTGTTCAGTATAATAATATATAAAATCTTAATCCGTTTAGAAATATGTGTCTCATTTATCCTTTTTTTTAGCTCGTATTAGAGCGTAGCATCTGCCCGATTAGAAACAGTTATCAGCTGAAATCAATTCCGCTTTCTGACTGGGAAAAGTAAATTATTCCACTAACAGAAGGAAATAAAAAGAGAAAGACGAATTTGAGGATAGGTGGGTATAAATGACGGACGGTATTAAGCTATTAAGAGCTTTCTTTAGCTTCATTAAAAATGCTTAACAATATAGCTAGGCGAAGTCTTATTTTATTATGCATGAAAATGTTCCAAGAATAAAGTTTGTGTCAAATAAAACGATATTGGTATAATCGGCAAAATGAAGAGGAACGTCGCAGCAATGTTCAGCGTTGCTGTCACTCCACACGATGGTCGCTAGGTATTACTAGATATAAGACATCTGGTGCTAACAAACATTCGGTTCATTGTAAGACCAAGAAATCTGGGGTAAACAGGTAAAACTTTTGTAAAAAATAAATAACAAGTAAATAGTAAACGATTAAATAATAATAATAATAATAATAATGAGAAGAAGAAGAAGAATGAAATTATAAGGTATCGAAGTTTTGGCATCTTTATCTGTCATCAATCCATAAAACACTTGCGCGAAACTTATTAATGGTAATTAATAGCCACAATAGAATTCCAGAATGAACCAGTAAAGACATTACATATTTTAGACCAAAAACAGATGAAAATGATCCTCGACAATTGCAGGACAACAGGAAGATTACCGTAAAGCCTTTCGTTGTGTGTCACACTCTTGGAGCCTTAAAGATTTGGAAATGTACAAAGTCTCTCCCGTGACATTATTTTTTTTAAATATAGCATGGGACTACTGAAAAGCACATTATACCTAAATCATACCAAAAATATTGCTACTTCCAATTGTTTTAAAGTCCGAAGGTTGAAAGATTCCACATACAACATACCCAGATGAATGAGAAAGTAATAAAATAATACCATATTTGTGTGCGTCTGAAGTTAAATCTCGTGTTGAATACACAAATCGGAATATCAGCTATAAAAGCATTGGATATCGCTTTAGTGCAATAGAGTTTCAAGATACTTAACAAGACCATTCCTGACATTAAGCGAATGAATGACAAAACGAGAAAGTATCTCACTTGCCAATGTATTTACCATCCTCAGGTGATATTGATCGTCTGTATATACCCAGATCCGACGGAGGCAGAGGATTAGCTCAACTAGAACTATCTTACAAAACTGGTTTTCAAAAATACCTAGAAATTACAGAAGATTGGATGATTATATGTGTTGATGAAAATGCAATGAATAAGGAACATTATTCAATAAAAAAACAACAACATGCCAACAAGTTCAAAAGGGAATTTCATGTTGGCAAGATGTGCCAATAAATTATAATCATCATGGTTAATACTCTGCCCGAACCAGAGTAGCTGATGTAGAAAAAACCCTAACCCATGAGGGGTTTAGTCTAGGCTTAAAAGCTGAAACCGGATATTTTATTCTTGCTGGACAGGATCAATGGTTGATAGCTAGGAATTATCAAGCACTAGCAGTAGAGCCCGGCGTTGCCCGGGGATATAACAGTAAGTGGTAGATCTAGTATCCACCATCATAAAGACTGAAAAATAAAATTGACAAAGATTATTGTTTAAGGTTGACGGACACGCATGTCTTAATAAGTTTTTTTTTTTTTTTTTTTTACGAATTGGTCAAACCCAAACTCAAACAAAAACATTGTTTTCAATCGTTATGAGTCTCTACCGATTGAATAGAATTTTATTAAAAACAATTTTCATGTAAATGGAATTTTTAAAGCATTCTGAATGTAAAAATAAAGAAAAAAGTGTGCAAGACAATAAGAAACACTACATGCCAAAAAAAAGTGAAGTTTTGTTGAAATCGGTTGAAAAATATAGGTAGCCTTTCTGTAATCTTTTAGTTTTACAAGTTATGATTTTTACTTATTGAATACAGTAAAAAAAAATTGCATATTTTGCTTGTGGCGATTCATAATTAGAATTCTGATTCGAATATATTTTCCATTCGTTGTTTCTAATACAAAAAATATTAACTTTATTTGGGTTTATTAATTATGATCTAACAAATCTTATTCATTTAGTAGCCTTTCTGTAATAATAATCTTTTACAGTTTATGATTTTTACTTATTGAATACAGTAAAAAAAATGGACACCATGTGTATTTAAAGTAGTTTCCCGTTCAGGTTATTATTTTTAGTTAGGACTTGTGTATGTTTAGATTTCATTATCTTTCCCTAAAGATAAAGAATTTATTCCGATGTTTGTATTCGTACAATCAGTAGAGATCGTTAGATTATTGTTTAAGGTTGACGTTATGAGTCTCTCGATTGAATAGAATTTTATTATAAATAATTGTCTTGTAAATGGAATTTTTAAAGCATTCTGAATGTTAAAAATAAAGAAAAAAGTGTGCAAGAGAATAAGAAACACTACCTGCCAAAAAAAAAGCGAAGTTTTGTTTTATCGTCTAAAAAATATAGGAAATCCGCTCCCATATTTAAAGGAACCCACACACACAAACAACCCGATGTGAGTTGTCCCCCTTCCATTTTCACGATGTCTCTTAATCGTGTTTTCAAATTGATTTTGTGCAAAAACAATTATATTTTTCCCATTTTTGGCGCTGTTAGAACTACCACAAGGTAGTTTTATGTAGTCCTATGAAGCTTTGTTGAAATCGGTTGAAAGATGTAGGAAATCCGATCCAATATATAAACGTTAGAGACACACACACAATCTGCGTTTTATAATAAGTAAGATTCATAATGAAAAATTGTGTTAACCCGAAATGCAGGTTTTATGGTAAATATTCAGAAACAATTGATTATCTTGCATCAATTGACTATCTTATATCAGATTGCATACTAAATATAAAACATGACAAGAGAAAGTAGGGCAACATCACCACCGGAATATATACTATTTCTACGGGAAGGAAACTACAGGCAACTCATAAAATCATCACCCAAGCTCGGTTAGAGAGATAGGGCCTCTAACAATTTTATGGATCTTTACCATACTCACAGATAGAACAGTCAAACCTAATCGCCCAGATATCATGATCAAACACTACAAAAGTAGAATGTGCCTTCTTATTGAAATGGCAATCCCTGCAGCTTTTAATGTAACTTTGAAAGTCTTCAAAAAACATTGAATATGCAAGGAACTTGAAGTAGAAATCTTAAAAGTTAGCAAATGAGAACATCAATAATTCCTGTTATATTTGAATTCTAAGGTTTATTAGGACAGGTTCCAATAGATTTACTGAAGAGATTCCTGGTAGACAATGCCGTAAAGAAATACAAAAGATTGTACTCACACATACAGCTCACACATTACAAAGAGCTTCTTCTATAGAAAATATATGTGCTCCTAGGGTATATCTTTCTGTTTTTACGAAAATCTTCAGGGGAAATGTCTATTTCTGATCTTATATCATTGCTAAGGACCCGGTAGGGAACATATATACAGCAGAAAAAAATAATAATAAGTATACTAATGATAATTAAAAAATTCAATGTATAGAAAGAAAAACATTTAGCGGTTCATATGCCTCATAAATCCAGGAGCTAACAGGTCTGGAATCATGTTGATGGCTGTGGAACTGATACTAGAAGTAGGACATTGAATAAAAATATGTGCAGCTCGACAGCAGGCTTTAAGAACAAATTTCATCGAGTACATTATTGATAGAACTCTTAATTTACACTTTTGCACAATGTGTAGGAAACGCAACAAAATTTCAGTACACTCGTCGGCATTGATGCACTGAGAATACATTGTGATTCCTATAGGTAAGTACAGCCTGAGAGCACACAGAGAAGAGATATGAGCATTCACAACAGTTTGCCGTCAAGAATGACCTGATTAAATTCATGTAGGATACAAAAATCTTCACTGACAAACGCTTGGGGGCGATCAGTCGCCAGAAGACTCATGAATGGAACCTGGTAGACGTTGCAGTACCTTGGGAAACGTGCATCGTTAAGATGCCCAGCCGAAAATACAGAAAATGTACCATGCAGCATCTCTAGGTGTCCGTTTTGTTGTTGGCACACTCGTGATTATTTCCAGTAACCTTTCTGTTACGGAGGAGTTCGTTGGCGATTGCCTGACATCATTAGGAGTGCACTAAGGTCAGGTGTTGAGGAAAGTGTGTTTTTTTCATTAATCTGCGTGAAGAAATTGAAATATGAGTATCATCACCCGATCGAATCATCTAAGAGTCCGACTGGATATCAAATCTAACGATAATAATAATAATAATAATAATAATAATAATAATAATAATAATTACGAAGAGCGTTATATATGTAAAATGCGTGTGATTTTTTTTGTTTTTTCTGTTTGATTATTAGAAAATGTCATGAAGCAATTTTTGATATTATCTTTCTTCTTAGGACCGGGAAGAAAATGATTATACAAGAGAAATGAATGGAAATAATAATAATAATAATAATAATAATAATAATAATAATAATTTATTTATGCAATTCATTTAGGTCTCTAGTTGGGACACGGAAGGATTATTTTATACAACAGAAATGAGAGGGAAGTAATAATAATAATAATAATAATAATAATAATATCCCAGAAAATAAATCTGAAGAATCTAACTGCGTCATAAACTGCAGTTATCCAGATTATTTCACTGAAGATGAGTGAAATGACATAAGGACAGACTTCCTTGAAAACAACAGATGTGGAATCACAGAAGCGAATAAACACATTATTCAAGTACACAGCAGAGTAACTCGCACACACGTTTCAGACAGAGACCAGTCCCTTAGAATTCATATGACAAAGTCCAATAAACATATTGCACAACGCTACACTGCAAAAAAAGTTACTGAATAAACCACTTGGAAACATCACCAAAGTTAATATCATATCCGCAACAGCTTTAGCAGCTACTTCGAAACATGACGTCAAGACAATGAAACGATCGAACAACAGACAAAAAAAGCCAGCATGGAAGTCAAAACTGAAGCGAGAAATAACGGAAATCGGATGAGAATTATCGGTACTAAAAGAAAGTCAAATATCTCAACACGCAAAAGCAGGAAGATCGAGCGGAAATATAAAATTAAATCATTAAATAAAATTAAATTAATCAAGGAGATTCCAAAACTGGAACTGCAGTTAAAGACACAGAGAAAAGGACGATACGACAAACATTGTAGGTTCTGTCGTTAAAATGAGATATTCCAAACGGCACATTCGAATTTTTCCTTGGACATTGTAAAAAGCAGTTTTACATGTCAAAAGACCGCCATCTATTGAAAGATTGCAGAAATTTGGGGAGTATATTTGCAACAGCCCAAAGGAATATAATCCCAATGTAAAGTGTATACAAAGAGGAACGAACGAATAATAAACCTTAAGAATGCCAAAATATAACCACGACTAAAGTTAGGCAAGCTTTAACGAAATCTAAACAATTGAAATCTATAGGAAATGACAAGGTACCCAAATTCTGGCTCTATCATCTCTCGTCAATCTATAAAGCCCTTGAAAAAACTCTATCAATGCTTGTAAATGATCCCAAAGCAGTCCCAGAATGGATCACTTAAGATATTACATATCTCCTGCAAAAAAACGAGAGAAAAAGATTATCCGCAAAATTATTGGCCAAAATAACATGCCTCTCTACCACATATATATTGATGACGTCAGTCCTAAATTACTGTACTTTCTTGAAAAAAAAACATTCTTCCATTGGAAAATAAGAGATGCAGGAGCGGTTCATATGACTGCAATGATCAACTATTGATGAACAAAATGATCATTAAAAATTGCAGGAAAATTTAATAATCACAGCACATCTATAGATTACTGTATAGTCTTTGATAGTGTGCCAAACGCTTGGATCCTTATAACTTCAGAAATGTACAAAGTTTCCCAGGTGATAGTAAATTTCCTTAACCACACCATGGAAATAAGGAAAATCACATTATACCTAAAGACATCAAAGGCACTGCCATTTCCAATCATGAATATCCGACGGAGAATCTTTCAAGGTGACTCCCTGTTACCTCTTCCCTTTTGTCTGTCATTCTTACGCTTAAACTAAACAATAATAGCTATAATTACAAAGTAAACAACACTTTTGTTCAATAACCTACTCCACATGGATGAACTCAAATTCTTTGCCACTTTATCGCTCTCCATCCTATCAAGACTCTTCATTTATCGCTCTCTATCCTATCGAGACTGCGGAATAATCGATAGCATTGCTGACATTATAGTCTCTCTCTGTCTCTCTCTCTCTCTCTCTCATTAGTGTTTGGCAATTTTAACGCCCATAATACCAAGTGGCTTATGAATGCTACTACTGACCTTGCAGGCATTCAAACACTTCATTTTTCAGTTTCTCAATCCCTCACGCAGATAGTTGATTTGCCCACGCGGTTTGCCTACAACCGGGACGGTATGGCCTTTCTTCTGGATCTGTGTTTTACCTCCATCCCCGAGTCTTGTAGCGCCTCGTAGCACTGCCCTCTCGGTAATTCCGGTCACGCTGTAGTGTCTGTCAACATCTCCTTCAACTCCACTTCCTGCAAAGAACCTCCTACCTCTAGAACCTCGTTCTGCTATCAGCGCGCTAACTGAGACTCGTTCCGTGATTTCCTCTGCGATGTCCTTTGAGATGTTGTCTTTACGCTCCCCGTTCAAGAATGTGCTTCTGAGGTCGCCTCCTGGGTCAAAGCTGGAATCGACGCTTTCATCACCTCAAGGAAATTTAAGGTCAAATCGCGCTCCTCCCCTTGGTTCTCTGCTGCTTGCTCAGACGCCATTGCCCACATTCTTCCACCTCTATCATAGCGACATGCCCGACTGCAACAGACGTCTCTGCCTCTGTCCGTAACGAGTGTGAGCGTATCCTCAACGATGCTAAGTCGATATTTGCTGCTCGAATGAAGGAACGCATTGCATCTGACAAATTCCGCTCCAAGGATTATTTGCGTCTCTGCAAGAGCGTAATAAACAATAGCAAACCCTCTATACCTCCTTTGTTCAACCAGTTTGAAGTCCTGACCTCCTCTGCGACAAGGCTGAATGCTTTGCTCGGAAATTCTCATTCAATTCAACGCTCGACTCTTCAGGTGTAACCGTACCCGATTTCCGTCTTAGAACTGAGACGTTTGTGCGTGAGCTGCACATAATGCCCAATACCAATGATGGGGTTATCTCTAATTTAGACCCCCACAAGGCTAGTGGTGGAGATGGGATACCAGCCATTGTCTTGAAGAAATGTTCGCCTGAACTGGCGCCTTCCCTCTTCAAATTGTACAACTACTGCCTCAAGGAATCTTGTTTTCCAGACTGCTGGAAGTCCTCATTGATTTTTCCTGTCTTTAAGAACACTAGCGATCCCTCTGACACTTCTAATTACCATCCTATCAGTCTCCTACCCCTCTTCGGCAAAGTCTTCGAAACTTTAATCGACGCCGAAGTGATTCACCATCTTATATCTCATGATCTGCTCTCAGACAAGAAATATGGTTTCCACTTTGCCCGATATACAGGTGATGTGCTTACGGACATCACGGAAATTGTCTACCAAGCGCTTCAGAATAACGGAGAAGCTCGTGTTGTGGCCCTAGACATCTCCAAAGCGTTTGATAGGTCTTGGCATGCCGGACTTCTTTCAAGCTCAAGGATTACGGCATTACAGGTCGATTGTTTGACTTAATACAGTCATTTCTGTCAAACAGTGAATTGAAGGTCGTTTTCAACGGATTCTTCTCCAGCTCTTATCCTACGAACGCAGGTGTTCCCCAAGGCTCCATCCTAGGCCCTACGCTGATCTTTATCTTCATCAATGATCTTCCTGAGGACATTGATTCCCAGGTCGGCATCTACGCGGACGACACTACAATTTGCTCCTGCCTCAAAAACAAAAATCTACTGTCATTGACAAAACTAACCTGGCCGTTCGTCTCGAAAAGGACCTCCAATCGCTTGTGAACTGGGGCCGTAATTGGCTGGTTAACTTTAACGCCACTAAAACAAAACTGATCTCTATTAATCACCACAGAGAAACTTCTCTTAACCCCCCCACCCAATGTCTGACGCTCAACTTCCCGAAAGCGCCTCTCTGCGTCTGCTGGGTCTCACCTTGTCTACTGACCTGAGATGGAACAAATACATTGAGTCAATTGCTTCGTCCACCGCAAGGAAAGTTGGCTTCCTGTGCCGCACCAGGAATTTTTTTCTCCCCGGAATCGATCCTTCAAATCTACAAATCAACCATTCGCATTTGCATGAAGTATTGCTGTCATATATAGTCTGAAACCCATTCCGCTTGCCTCGGAGTTCTTGATAAAATCTAGAGACGGATATGTAAAATAATTCGCCCTGATCTGGCATCTCGTCTGCAGTCACTTTCTCACAGACGTGCCGTCGCCTCTCTCTCTCTTTTTTACAAATACTTTCATGGTAATTGCTCCGATGAGCTGTTTTCACTAGTTCCAAGACTTCTTGAATTCAAGCGTCCTACGAGGCTAGCATCCCGCTCTCACCCTTTCACTGTTGAAACTTAAATGTAGTCGCCTCTTCTACTCCAATAGCTTCATGTCTCGCAACTCTCTCCTTGGAACTCCCTTCCCTACTCCTGTTTCTCTGAGAGCTTTAATCTGCAACTATTCAAATGTAATGTCAATCGACATCTCCAGTTGCCTTGATCTATCCACTATCCTTCTCTCCTCTATCATTACTATCTGCTCTCACTCCAAATCCTCTGTAAGCCCTTGCGCACTAGTGGCTTCCCGCCTTGCTAGGAGTGAAATGCTAAAAAAACAAAAAAAACATGGCAGAGAGTTAAAGGATCTCCTCTATACTGTACAAATTTCCAGTGACGAAATAGGTATGGATTTCGAATGAGACAAATTTAAAAAGTAACATTCAAGAAAGGGGGAATTTAGGGAAACACACTCAGTAGATCTAGCTTTTGTGACAAAGTGTATTGAGAAGACCATATTTACCTAGAAAGTAGCGAAAGAGGTGGAATGGAGCGTCCCCAAATGAAGGAGAAAGTACGTAAAGAATACTATGGACGTGTGCGTCTGTTATTGAATACCGAGCTGAAAAAGAATATCAGCCATAAATACTTTGGCTATCCCCGTGGTGCAATAGAGTTTTAACATCCTTAACTGGACCATAGCTGACATTAAGCGAAAAGACGCCAAATAGAGATATCTTCTCAATTGTCACTGCAGGTATTATTCCAAGGCTGATGTTGATCGCCGTATGTTTCCAGATCCGAAGGAAGCAGAGGATTAATTCAACTAGAACAGTCTTACAAAACTACAAATTCGGCCTTCAAAGTTGCATGGAAACTACAGACTGGTTGATAATCTGTGTCAAAGAACATGAAAGAAGTAAGAAACATTATTCAGTAAAAAAGGAAGCCACCGAGTTTAAAATGGAATTTCCAGTGGGTGGGGAAATGCACGTGAAAAATAATACACCTACTGCAGCTGCAAAGGACCTTAAAATGAAGCAAAGGAAAATGCTGTCAGCCAGATACAGAAATGACGGCAGGATAAACAACTTCACGTTCAAAATTGAGACCGTACCAAACAAGCTGATGGAGACAAACCACATTGTTACGTACTGCAGGATGAAAAGCTTAAATTGAAGGTTTTATTCTTGCTGCTTGGGACCAATAGTTGTTAACTAGAATGTACCAAGCACATATATAGAAAATATATGTTAGCCCCAAATGCAGATTTTGTGAAACAATTGACCATCTTGAATCAGATTTCACGGTATTGGCACCCACTGAATATAAAGCCATCATGACCGATTGGGCCAATAACTGCATTGGAAAATCTGCAAGTTCAACGGAAAGGAAACTGCAAGAAATAGCCATGAACACGACTCAGACCCGGTTACGGAGATAGGACCTGTAACAATTTTATGGGGCTTTACAAAACACACAGACAGAACAACCAAAGCTAATCGTCTAGTTAGTGTAATCAGACACTGCAAAAATAGAATGAGCTGCCTTATTGACATCCAGATTGCAATGTAACTTTGAAGATCTTGAAGAAAAAAATCAAAATACAAGGACATTGAAATCGAAATCTCAGGAAGGGCGAACATGATGACGTCAACAACTCTCGTTGTAGTTGGAAGTTCCGGACTGATTAGAAAAAAAAAAGAAGATTCCAATTGAATCATTGAAAGGTTCATTGTAAGACTGTCTTAAAGAAATACAAAAATTTTACTCAAAGAACAGCCCATAGATTACGAAGGGCTTTATCGATATAATATTTGTGACCTTAGGAGTTTGTGTGTATATATATATATATATATATATATATATATATATATATATATATATATATATATATATATATAATTCTCCTGTTTAGTGGAAATTGTCGTGATACCAATTCTGAACTTAGGTTTCTGGTTGGCCTGGGAAGAAATGAATTAAATCAAATAACAGAATAATAATAAAATTTACATATGTTAAATCAATTCGAGCTTAATCTCTGGTTGGCACCCGGAAGGAAATGTGTATACAACAGAAATGTAATGAAATAACAATAACAATAACAATAATATTAATAAAGCATCTTACATGTCCCAACCTTTTTTGTCGTATTTTTGCAATAATAAAAAAACAAAATAAAACATGATAAACAAATGCATACAATGGATGTTTGGGAAGACAGCCATGGAAGACAAAAAAATTGGAATTAGATTCCTTCAGCTGAAGTTTCCCGTGCTCTTGAACTTTAGAATAGTTTGGAATATTTTCCCTTTCTGAAAACAGTTGCGGCAGATACGAAAGATCAGGCGTTGGAATTTATTTCCCAATGTACAGCTGGAAGATATAGAGGCCAAAGCAGCCCAATTCAGACGAAGACGTTATTGGCACTTCAGGCGAGATATATGTGGGATGTGAGGCGAAAATTGACAGTGCATTGACGGATAAATAACTGAAAGGGAATTACATATTCGGTCCGAAAATGATACCGAAATTGATGGAAAACGAAACAAAATTGAAGAGCTTAGAGAAACAAGATTGATTATTGAAAGATTGAGAGAGTTATAGTCAGAATATATAACGTTGTTGCATCTTCGGGATAGGGACTGCATTCAGGTGACGATTGAACTAGAGAACGTAAATATGTCCATGAAATATATCGAAATAAATGGTATCATCGGAATGAGAAAATTGATGATTTGCCGGAGGGTACATGATTGGCAAGTGAATTGTTTGTTCAAAGAGAAGAAAAAAAATAAGCGTAATCCTCTGATGGAAGAGAATGCTGTAGGGGGATATCTAGAAATTCTGAAAATAATAGGGCAAGATAAATCCATGACCTAGAGGAAAATAGTAGTAAAAAAAGGTAGCCGAGAAAAGCTGTTTCCACTTGAGTTACACGATTAACGGTGAAAGGATTACAAGTAGCCATAAAAATGAAACATCAATTTAACGCCAAAGCTAATCGGGTCTTGTGATTTTCAATTAGACAAAACTCTTTGATATAAAATAAGCTGTTTATTGCCAATCAGAAGAATTACTGCCATATTCTTGTTAGGCGAAATGGTTCAGATGCAACATCGATTGCTGACGAATCGGCAAACACGAGAGTACAAAAGCAAGAGAATGTCAGAAAGGACGTATACAGAAATTATAATGAAATCCTAATCAGAGTATTATAAATGTTAAAAGGATCTGAAAGAACAAAACAACAACTGGAGATCACGAGGCATAGATATGAACACGCCGTTCTGGTTGAAATAAATAAGTAAATATACATGCAAGGCTGGGAGAATATCTTTACGATTGAGTCCTGCAGTATAAGT
Source organism: Acanthosepion pharaonis (assembly GCA_903632075.3). Lineage (NCBI taxonomy): Eukaryota > Metazoa > Mollusca > Cephalopoda > Sepiida > Sepiidae > Acanthosepion > Acanthosepion pharaonis. The sequence continues at coordinate 2,492,452 of CAHIKZ030004411.1, read as the reverse complement.
CCTAAGTTGAATATTTGAGGATAAAATGAAATTATTGGTTTCAAAAGACTGGTCGAAGTTACCAGTGGTTAGGACCTACAGGACAAAAACATCTCAATTTTGTATGAATGCATTTGTCACGGAATTTCAAAGGTTTTCATGATCATATGCTTCGCAATGGTTTTTTTCAGTCTATATAGGAAGCAAATACCATGTCGCTATTGTATAAAGCCAACAATGAAACCTTGCATAGGTTGGTTTGATATTTTTTTTTAAATCGTCTCATTAATACTTTTTTCTGAAATGATATATGTTTGGGATAACGAATGAGGTAATCAAGTATTCCAGGTTGGCTGATTCTCACCACTGCTCTATGTGATAAACATAATATCGTTGTTCATGTTTTTTACTAGAAAAAGCACCTGCATATGGCCGACGAAGAGAAGGGCCAGATTTAAATAACTCATTGAACTTGAAGATGTTGGTTAAATTTCTGTATTTACTCATTTGTTAATACTGACAAGTGCTGCTGCAAAGGTACTGCATTAGAATTTGTTATTTCGAAATATGTTTTAAAAATGAAAAGAGCCTTACAGTTACCGTACGATCACTAAGGTTAAGCAACAACGAGCAAGGTCAGCACCTAGATGGGTGACCGCTTGGTAATAACGGGTGCTGTAAACTGGATGTAGGGCTGATGAAATGGATAATGGTTTGGAATTGCTAATCGGAGAGCCGCGTTTCAATTCCGGTTGGGTTCGTTATAATCATTTGCCTGACCACATACCATCCCACACTTTCCGAATCCTCTGCACTCTCCACAGATTGAAACCAAAACATTATTAAATGTTCTTATTGGAGCTTCTGGTGAGAATGCCAAGCAGTACAGCATGCCATTTCATAATTTCTGGCAGAATGAATTACGTCATGGTGTTCTTTTTCTCACAGACGGTGCCTAACTGACCCTACTATACTGTGCAGTCGACAAAATCAAAAACAGACAACGTGCATACGCGATATTAAGAATATGAAATGATGACAATTTATCCATTGCACCTCGTAACTTTGTGTTTGCGTCGAAATTGCAGATTATAAATTTCCGTCATGTTGCAGTGTGAAAAAATAATCTGAAGTTGGTATGGAAAATATTTGCATAAGAATCTTCAGCGGTACTTCTAAAAACTAATTTAATTATAATGAATGCAACAGGCAAGAGAAGAGATAACTTTTTAAAAAAAGTTAATTTTGATGGATGTTTTATGACCTGGCTCTTACTAAACGGCTGGTAACGAACTTGAAATGATTCTTGATTAAATAGAGTTGAGGGTAACGTTTTAGGGTATTGTCACTGGAGGGGTTGGGTTGATTTTAATTAATCTCCAGAAACAACTTGAGATTATCTGAATCGCACATATAACATTGTTGCACACACACACACACAAGCACTCTCTCATACACACACACACACCAAACACATGCACACAAAAAAATTAGGCACAGCCAGTATCCTTCGCCAAAATGTCCGATCGGTTTATGAAGTAAATTTTTGGAAGAATAGTCAATGAAATATTTTGCCAGCCCATTAATTCAAAGAAACATTAAATTACACCTCTATTTGAATCATTTGAGGTGCAAATTTTCATTAAATGTCCATTAAGTTACACCCCTGTTTCAATCCTTCACGGTGCAAATTTCCATTAAATTACACCTCTGTTTGAATGTGTCAGAGTTCAAATTTCAATAATAATAATAATAACAATAATAATAATAACAACATTAATAATAATCACAATAATAATCATAATTAAAGCCCACATCTTATGAAGAGCTTTATCTATGTAAAATATGTGCGATTATTTTTGTAACTATTCAGTGAAAAATGTCATGATGCTATGTTTGACCCTTGGTCTCTGGTCGCGACCCGGAAATAAATGTGTATACAACAGAAACCAAAAGAAATACAATAATAATAATAATAATAATAATAATAGACGGCATGTGCCTCCATCTAGTATGTCTTTCATGTACGTGTTTAGTTCTGGTCAATTAAATTGAGCCACATACATGTATCTGTTCAAGCAACATATTTTCTTGTCAGTTGACCAACAATAACCAGTGAATTTTCTCTCCTCATGACTGGCACACTGGAATTCCCTGTTCATGGGTGAGCGTACATGGGAAGTGGGTATCAAGAGTATTGGATTTAAGCTTGAAGGAAAATGTAGCCAGGGCAATTTCAGAGAAATAACTAGATTTTTTTTTAATCATATAGCCCCAAGCAAGTTGATAATGTCACTAAGACTCAAAAGTTTATTTAGATTAAAATGAAATAGCTCACCGTAGAATGAACTCAGAAAAAAGAAACATCGGATAAACCTATAGACCTGTACAAAAGAACGTGGAAGTATGTCAGTCGGACGACTTATACTTTTTTTTTTATCATTTCAACTGAAACAGAAGACTGAGCACAGAGAGGATGGAGGAAAGTACAAAAGATGAATGGGATTCAAGAAAACTGAAAACGGAGATTAACATTGCTTTTAAATCTTCGAACATCGTAGTTATCAGGGAAGCAAATAAACGGAAAAGAGTTCCACAGACGTGAAGTGAAAGAAAAGAAATTATTGGAGTAGAAGTGGTGGGACCTAGATGCCAATCTAGTAGCACGCTTAAACTCATGTAGGCAGGGCACCAGCAAAAAATCTTGACAGAGCAGTTTCAATGAAAATTTTTTGGAGAAAAGACAGAGGGAGCAACATCAAGTCGGTGATGACGAGACAGATGTCGATATGCCTGTTCAGGATCGATTATGTTACAGGTCCTTCTTTGGATTTTGTCAAGAAAATCGAGATGAGTAGCAAGAGAACGAGACCAGATATAGAAGAACTATTCCGTTCACAGACAAATGGCAAATTCTTGTACGACACAGTAAAACAACTTTGCTTGCAGTAGATGCAGCCATTTATTTGACGTAGTTCATGTCATTAGAAAACGCGAGACCAAGAAAGCGTAGTGTGTAAATCTGCAGAGGTCTAGCGTTAACCATGATAAAGTCAGGCAGAAAAAGGTTATCTCTGGTGGTTAAAGGAAAGCAGCTTTGCTTGGAAGCGTAAACGTTTACAAACCATTACCTGCCCAAGTTAACGACAAAATGGAGACCCTATTAAAAATGAGGTGTCCGGTTTATTTTATGGTGTGGTATTTAACGATAATAATTAACAAAAACGAAAGGCCTTCACATCTGAGTATTCTTGTCTTTTAGGGTGGTTAGACAATATCTACCATGAGAAATACAATCATAAATTTGTGGACAACAAAGAAAGAAAGAAAAACAGACAGACAGAAAAGTGAAATGTTATCAACTTCATGTTCGCTAAACTTGGTTCAGTTGGCGATGAAATCTAAATAATTACTTTTTCTTTCCCATACCTGCATTGAAAGAGCATTTGTATTTTATCGATAATTGTTCTACTCATTTTCTCTACTGATACCAGACTATTTATATACATCGATCAAAATCTATTCCTGTTTTTCTATATCAGTTTATTCACTGTTATTATATATCACTATCAGTATGTTAAATATATATTTTTGGTACATAGAAACTGTCAGAGTAGTGATGGCTCCAAAGTAGATGATCAGCTTATTATGTATGCATTTAGGTAAAAAGTCTAAGTGGAATCAGTTGAAAAATGGCACTAATAATTTATTGGCGAAAACTTCGTTAATATTTAAAACCTGGAAAAAAATAAGATAATTTTACGATTTTATTGAAATTTTCAGAAATTATTTAGTAATAAAAAATGAATATTTTTTCAGTTTTTTTTTTTACTTTTATAGAAATTTTTTTACGTCTTTTATATAGGAGCGTACACAGTTATGTACCTAAACATGGATAACTGTGAGGGGGCGGCTACTTTTCCTTTTTTTCTCTCTAACGATAAGATAGTATATGCCGTCCATTTCAGAGATTTTAAACCATTTTATGACACCATCTCAGTTTATACAGAATATATTTTCTAATAAATATCGTATTTTTATTGAACAAATTATTAGATTTTAAATTTGATTATCTTGGTGTATCGAACTAGAAGCAGCAGCAACAACAACAACAACAATAATAATAATAATAATGATTATTATTATTTTTATTATTATAGCAATTTCAGTTGTAGCTGGAGTTCTTGGATTGATTAGAAAACATTACGACAGAAAGCTAAACAAGACTTAAATAAATAAAAATATGTACTCGCAAGTACAACCCTATCTACGTAACATGTGTGTGATCTGAGGTTTCTTTTTGTATTTTTTTTCTTTTAAAAGTCGCTCAGCGAAAGATGTTATAATGCCATTTCTGAACTTAGGTCTTTGGTTGGGTCTCGGAAAGTGATGAGTATACATCAGAAAACAAAGGAAATAAAATAAATAATAATAATGTTTATACTACTACTACTAATATTAATAGTAATAATAATAATAATAATAATAATAATAATAATAACAATTTTATAGGACTACACAATACACAGAGACGGAACAATCAAAGCTAATCACCCAGATATCGTTATTAGAGACCGCAAAAATATAAGATGCCTCCTTATTGATATGGCAGACCCTGCAGACTGCAATTTATCTTTAAAGATCTTGAAAAAGCTATCAAAATACAAGGAGCTTAAATCGAAATCTCAAAAATGTGGCACATGCGAAAAAAACAACAATCCCTTTTATAGTTGGGGCACTGGCATTGATTAGAAAAGATTCCAGTAGACTCATTGAAGAGATTCCTGGAAGGCCATACGTTAAAGAAATACGAAACATATTTCCCACCAATACAGCCTACACCTTACGAAGGCTTTATCAATGTAACATATGTATATAACATGTGTTTTTTTTTCGTTTCTTTTTTGTTTGTTGGAAAATGTCATTTTCCATTTCTAAAATTAACTCTCTGGGCGCGAGCCAGAAAGAAGTGAGTGCACACCAGAAATCGAAGGAAATAAAATAATGAGAATGAGAATGAGAAGAAGAATGAGAATGAGAAGAAGAATGAGAATGAGAAGAATGAGAATGAGAAGAATGAGAAGAAGAATGAGAAGAAGAATGAGAATGAGAAGAAGAATGAGAATGAGAAGAAGAATGAGAATGAGAAGAAGAATGAGAATGAGAAGAAGAATGAGAAGAATGAGAGGAAGAATGAGAATGAGAGGAAGAATGAGAATGAGAGGAAGAATGAGAAGAAGATGGGAATGAGAAGAAGAATGAGAATAATGAGAAGAAGAATGAGAATGAGAAGAAGATTGAGAATGAGAAGAAGAATGAGAATGAGAAGAAGAATGAGAATGAGAAGAAGAATGAGAATGAGAAGAATGAGAATGAGAAGAAGAATAAGAATGAGAATGAGAAGAAGAATGAGAATGAGAAGAAGAATGAGAATGAGAAGAAGAATGAGAATGAGAAGAAGAATGAGAATGAAAAGAATGAGAATGAGAATGAGAAGAACAATGAGAATGAGAAGAAGAATGAGAAGAATGAGAATAAGAAGAATGAGAATGAGAAGAAGAATGAGAATGAGAAGAATGAGAATAAGAAGAATGAGAATGAGACGAAGAATGAGAATGAGACGAAGAAGAAGAATGAGACGAAGAAGAAGAATGAGACGAAGAAGAAGAATGAGACGAAGAATGAGAAGAAGAACAATGAGAAGAAGAACAATGAGAAGAAGGAGAATGAGAATAAGAATGAGAATGAGAATGAGAATAAGAATAAAAATAAGAATGAGAATAAGAATAAGAATGGGAATAAGAATGGGAATAAGGAGAAGAAGAAAAAGGAGAAGAAGTAATAGAAGAAGTAGTCGAAGAAGAAAAGGAAGGAGGAGAACAAGAAAATTCCTAAAAAGATATATAACATAGAGCATGGTATCCAAAGAAGTAGACATGCACACGATCGAAAATAAAATAGAAAAGAAAGATTTGAACGAAATATGAGACTGCCTAAAGAAGCAAAAAAAAAATGTAGCATATTGTTTGGCAAAAATCAAAACAAAACTACTTGTATGATAGGGACGAGGAATCGAATTCAGTTGTTCGCCGTCAAAATCACGCGCCAGAAAAGAGCCAATTAGATTGCACCTGGATTTGATGGATTCTTCCAGATGGAGTTCAAGAAATTGACACACCTACACGAGAGCCTGAATTAGCAAAATCAGATGTGCTTGCCAGAAAGAGAATTCCTAGAATAGATTAACACAGGCAGGAAAAAATATACCTCCATCGAAACTATGCTTTTCAAAAATGGCGAGTAAATTCAAACACTTCACGCGAATATAATTGATAGGGACAATCTTAAGTCGACAAATTTTTTTTTGTAAAGGAAAGTAGAGGATACAACTAGGAAAACTTAGAGGAGGATTATCTGCACCAATGAAGCGGATACTATTTAAGAAAATATTGGTGTCGGTTTTCCACAGAAGTCAAACATACATTTTCTAATGAACAACGATTATTATGATTGCTAATAACCTATAACGGTATTAATGTCTAATTTATTAACGGGGAAGCTGATTGAGAATTCTTCGTAATTAAACATCAGTCAGTTTCGGGAGACAGTGGAATCTGCTAGATTGACGCATTGAAAGAACCCGAAATATGCCTCCTCTGGTATATTTCGTGTTTCTTAAAGAGTCAGACTTCCAAACTTTGCTTTCTTCTGCAATGATGCTAATCGGACTATATCTAGAGTTCCCCCGCCCCAAAGAAATGACAATCTTAAATGTTAAGAGTTTGAACAATGTTAGTAAGCTGAAACATTCGACCATGATGTCATTTGAGTTTAGGTAGTAAAGCCATTGACAGCTTTGAAACAGTAACGTCTACACGGAAAATGCTGCGGGACCGTAGAGCCGTCATTCATGCCGATACACACACACACACATATATATATATATATATATATATATATATATATGTGTGTGTGTGTGTGTGTGTGTGTGTGCCTGTTTAAGGACTGTAGGTCCGTCTTCTCATGCCGATATACACACACACACATCTCTTAACATACAGGATTATGTCATTTCTCTTGGGAACTCTAGATATAGCCTGATTAGCATAATTACAGAGGAAAACCCAGGTTGAAGATCCCACACACGCACACACATTATACATATATATATATATATATATATATATATATATATATATATAAAGAGAGAGAGAGCTGAAATTAGAATGAACGTGAAACGAAGAAATGAAAATCAAACACGATAAACCCGAAAAAAAAAACAAAAAAAAACAGAACTCCGTATTTCTTTTTCTCCAAATCCCATCCTCTGATGAAGCTATAATAAAAGTGAAACATGTTAGATTAAAAAAGAAAAAAAAACTTTCCTATTTTTCTTTATATAGTATAAAGGAACCAGAAGAACAAATTGAGCATGTTTACGGTTTAACTCGTTTACGAGCCCCAATAGCAGGTTATAAGAATTAAATTCAATATATGCATTTTTTTCAACCAATGAAATCTTAACAAAAGCTTTTTTTTGATAAATAATAATTGATAGAGCAAATATTGTCAACACACTTGACAGGCGGAGTTGTTAAATTATCACGTGTTAATTTTTGACCATTTAGAAGATAAAAACAATAACTTCAAGAAATAAATAATTCAAGAATAAATTCATGAAAAGGCTTTCGCGAGGTGGCGTAAAATATTTTTAAACCAATGAAAACCTTGCATTCACAAAAGATCTCACTGCTTATTTTGATTTTGAATCCATTTTACGGATAAAAAAATAGAAGCATACTACTTCTCATATTTCAGAATAATTTCGAATGCCAGTTTGATATACACGTGCATAGAATCTACACCAACACAATCCCACATGGAAGAAAAAGGCAGTGGCGCCCGTCTAACGCCTTGTTTATGCACTCACAGAGAGATTAGGCCTGCTTTCATATATCAAGTCTGTCCAAAAACAACACATGGCGTTCTGATCACTTAATTATTGGATAAAATCCAAATTTACCGGAAGGAAAATTAAACATTTTGCTGTTATATATTTCTGAGAAAAATGTTTAAATGCTATTTCAACTGATAATCTGCCTCTACTTTTCCTTCAGAGAATAAACATTTTTTATGCTTCACTTAAAAGCTATGTTGTTGTTAAATATTTGGAATCCTGATACTCAGATAACAAGAAAAACAATGATAGACGGATTCCGACCCGTTAACAGATATGTAAGAATTAACAGATGTTTCGATTAAATCAGTGTTATTTTCATGGGAATAAAATTATTTAATCTAATCTTGAAATGTGATAAATTATAGTATCCACATAGAACTGGTTTAAAAACTATTGAATAGTATTTAATCTAAACTTGAACTAACAGAGGCAATATTTCTTTAAATACTCTAATGGTTTTGTTTTGTTTGGTTTGCTCTACGGCAGATTTTTATTGCTGGAATTTATTTTTTTTCAAAAATGTAAAGTTTGGATAGTTTGTTTTGTTTTGTATTACGGCATATCTAACTCAATGGGTTATTTAATACTGACAACATTTTTATGGCTGGTAATGTTTTCTTGAAAAATGTATTGCTGGTAATAATGTATTACTGGTTAAAATCTTTCTTCCAAAATTTATTGCTGGTTATTATGCAAAGTATTTCTGGTATCAAAACCTATTTTTACACTTTTATAGTGTTTTGACGACAGTTTAGGTGTTAACTGTTTACACATAGCTGGGATCCTAACAAGTGGTACCACACCGGGTCAGGGTGGACCTTAGAACACCAGTAAATAAGAGGTGGTTCCATGCTCCTGAAAACCTCCTGGTCAGAAGCCTTGCTGTCGGAAGAAGTTTATCGTCTTAACCAGGACGCGGATGTAGTTTATCGTCATACCCAGGACGGAATTTTCTAATCTGTAACTGTTTAGTGCGATGATGGTAAAAATCAAAGGCCATATGCATATAGAGAATTGCATATTAATTACAAAGAACAAAATAGAATTGGAGACGATGATATTGGTAATATTTATAGCAAGAAAATAACTGTGTTTTCAATGACGAATTATAAAGAAAAAACCCTTGGCAATAGAGGAATTCTAACTATCACTTAGACAATCAGTGCATTAAACATAGAGTGGCATAAATACAAAGAATTAGTTAAATTCGACTTAAAGTCGAAAATAAAAAGAAACTAAAAACAGGATTATTTTAAATTAAATAAAAAGGATGAAATTGTATAAAATAAATGAAAAATAACTAACGTATCAATGGTAATTCAGAAGAGATCGTTCGTTGGTTGAACAAAATAGAAAAACTTAAATTGATGAATCAAATAAATTATATAACGAACAGCGATACTGCCCAAAATATAACTGATAGAAAATATGTAAAATGGAAGGTAGGGGGAGAGGTCGTGCGCAGATAGGACAGACAATTACCAAAAACGGAATTTACAGTTTCATATTGCATTGCCATGAAAATAACATTAAAATAAATCGAAACATTTCTGGAAAAAAATGATATTTACAAGAATTGTGAAGAAACCAATTAAAAATGAAGTTAGTGACTGAAAAATGTTTTTTCTTCTTCAATTTGACATGCCTCTTCAGGACTTTTTCGATCGTTGTTCTTCACAATTTCCTATTTTTTGTTGATCTTAGTAAATGTCTTTCTACTGCTATCTCCCTTAAACCCTGTTCTGCCATCCATTTACGTAAGCTCGTTTGGTATTTAAGGCTCACTGTTCCAATTAATTCAATACGGCTTGTGAGTGCCAAATTTTCCAAACCCTCATCCCTCATTATATGCCCTAGAAATTCCAACACTCTCTTTCTCGTGTTAGTTCTTTTGTTTCGATTTTCTTCGCAAGTTCATCATTGCACACTCCATTATGCGTGGGAGTGTCTGTTTACAATTAAAAGTCATATTTATATATATATATATATATATATATATATATATATATATATATATATATATATTTCTATGTCCCCGCAGGATGTTTGTGGTCATGGCTTTCAACAATTGACAGTCCTTTGTAGCTCTTATTAAATTGTTCCTTTTTGCTTTCTTTCCTAAAGTCCGTTCTACCATCCATTTACACACATTTTTGCGGAATCTTATAAACATGGCTGTACCTGAAGACTGTATTGTACCTTTGAAGATTTAAAACTGTCGAAATACAAGTTGCTTGAAGTAATAATTTCATAAATGTGTCGCCTGAAGTCATTATTAACTCCTGTTTGTTTGGAGCCCTAGGTTTATTAAAAAATGATTGTGAGAGACTCATAGCTTTAGGAGGCCGAAGTGTAATCCAACGTTAACTAATTCTAAAAGCTACAACAATCGGATTAGAAGCATACCTCACAAAAAGCAATGAACCTCTCCTAAAAGTAGTAAAACCTCAAATCCACTCCATCAACAAGGAAGCTGCATTCTTCAAGAAACCACTTTATATATATGAAATCCTACCAGCAAAAAAAGAAGCGAATAGGATCTGAGCCAAACAAGTAAAACAGGAAGCAAAAAGAAGCATTGAGAGGACAAGAATTTGCATAGCAAATACCTAAAAAGAAACCAAGAATCATTTCTGAACAGAAAACACATCATTCGCTGAGGAACACCGGACTGAAAACTGAGACAGAAGTTTAAATTATTATAGCTCATGACCAAAGCCTCGCAACCAGATTTTATCACTGTCACACAATTCCGTATGGAACTCCCACGAAATGCAAGATCTGCGCCACATATGATGAAATTGTATTATCTCAGAATGACGGCTACTAGCAAAAAAAAAAAAAAAAAAAAAAAAACACAGACATAACAAGAGAGCGATATATGTGCAATGAAAGATGTGCAAGAAGCACAAAATCGATACCATTGAGATATGGCATTAGCACCAACCATACACCGTTACACAAAATAACGATGTAACTATCTTTTGGGACATCTCAATTAAAATAGACAGCGAAATAAAAGCCAAAAGACTTGATAATAACATAAAAGACAAGAAATTCATGAAGTGTCTTCTTATCGACATTGCAGTACTATCTGGAAAAAAAACATCTACATGAAAATTATCGCGAAATTAACCAAATGCAAGGATCTGAAGATCGAGATTAACAAGATGTGGGGAATGGAGACTGAGACTTTACAAATAGTAATCGGATTTCTGGGCCTCGTGATAAAAGGAGTGGGCAATTTTACTCAAGGGCTCCCAGGTAACATCAACATATAAGTTGCCTAGCAGATCGCCCTACGAGGAACATCTCATATATTAAGAAAAGTGCTGTCATTTAAATGACAATTCTCTTATAGGACCTAAAAACCATAGTTTGGGCCTGGCTCTACAGAATACAAAGAAGGAAACATAACTCACACAATTGATAATAATAATTGTTTTAATCTCTCATAGGTTCTGCTCTTAACAGATCGGAAGTTTAACATCTAGATTTGTTATATTGGTGATTTAAGAAGGGTTATATTAAGTATACCGTTCACTAGGAGTTGCTTGACAGTTTCGCGTCCTGGGTATGACGATAAACTATATCCGCGTCCTGGGTATGAAGATAATCTTCATTCGTATCATGGGTAGCACGATGAACTACATCCGCGTCCTGGGTTGAAGGTAATCTGCATCAGCGTCGTGGGTAGGACGATGAACTCTGTCCAGCGGCGTGGCCTCTAGTTGGGAGGTTTTGAGGAGCGTAGAGCCGCCTCTTAGTTGCTGGTGTTCCCGGCTACCCCTGGCTCGGTGTCGTGAGGCCTGTTGGGTTCCCGGCTATGGGCGGGTGGTTGGCTCCGGAACTGTGTTAAAGAGCATTGTGGATGTGTAAAGATGGGTTTTGATAGCAGAAATGCTTTGTAAAGATTATTACCGGAAATACATTTTCAGTTATACGTTTTTGAAAAAAATAATAATACCAGATATACGTGTTTGAAAGAAAATAATAATACCAGATATGTTTTCGAAGAAAATAATAATACCAGATGTAAGTGTTTGAAAAAAATAATAATGCCAGATGTAAGTGTTTGAAAAATAATAATAATACCAGATGTAAGTGTTTGAAAAATAATAATAATACCAGATGTAAGTGTTTGAAAAATAATAATAATACCAGATGTAAGTGTTTGAAAAAAAATAATACCAGATGTAAGTGTTTGAAAAAAAATAATAATACCAGATGTAAGTGTTTGAAAAAAAATAATAATACCAGATGTAAGTGTTTGAAAAAAAATAATAATACCAGATATACGTTTTTTGAAAAAATAATAATACCAGATATACGTTTTTTGAAAAAATAATAATACCAGATATACGTTTTTTGAAAAAAATAATAATACCAGATATACGTTTTCGAAAAAAATAATAATACCAGATATACGTGTTTAAAAAAAAAATACCACCAGATATACGTGCTTGAAAAAAAATAATACCACCAGATATACGTTTCTGAAAAAAAATAATAATACCAGATATACGTTTCTGAAAAAAAATAATAATACCAGATATACGTTTTTGAAAAAAATATTAATATCAGATATACGTTTTCGAAAAAAATAATACCAGATATACGTTTTCGAAAAAAATAATAATACCAGATATACGTGTTTAAAAAAAAATAATAATACCAGATATACGTTTTCGAAAAAAATAATAATACCAGATATACGTTTTCGAAAAAAATAATAATACCAGATATACGTTTTCGAAAAAAATAATAATACCAGATATACGTTTACGAAAAAAATATTAATATCAGATATACGTTTTCGAAAAAAATAATAATACAAAATATACGTTTTTGAAAAAAATAATAATACCAGATATATGTTTGTGAAAATAATATTACCATTTATACGTCTTTGAAAAAATATTACCAGCTATACATTTTTTAGGAAAAAAATATTAGCAGAAATAGATTTTTGACAAAACAAAAATATTACCAGGAAAAAAAATTGTTGCCATTAAATGGCCCATTGAGTTTTTTATGCCGTAAAACAAAATAAACCCAAACAAACTTGTCAGTTTCCTAATGTTAACCAGTTGGCCATGGAACTGGGGACATTTGCATCTATTTATATGAGCGAGAGTCGCGGGTGAAGGGCCTTCATGGGCGGGAGCGAAGAAAGTAAGAATTTCATATTTGAATAATGAGATAAGAAAGACAAAGTGACTTGAGAGTCACATCTAAATACATGATAAAACCATCAGTATGAAGATAATCCGAGAGACACGGGGAATCGAATTTCTGTTTCTAACTGGAATGTTCCCTCAAATGTATGAGCCGAATTAGGCTATGCAGCACTCATTTTGTCGTTGTGTATGTGCCTGCTATGCCCTTTTAAAACTCGGTGGCATTACGGGTATGTTCGTTTTAGAATATTTTAATCCAGCATCAGTTTTGTGTTCTGCTTTCTAACATCCTATATACAACACTAATATTAGTAGTAGTAGCAGCAGCAGCAACAGTAGCAAAAGCAGAAGAAAAAGATGAAAATATTACAGAGATTTCTTACTTCGTTATATATATATCTGTCACACTTTACAAACCATATATATATATATATATATATATATATATATATATATATATATATAAACAAAAATCAAAAATTACATCAACATAGGTATATCTGTTTCAAACCGTTCAGTATACGACTATCATTAGTCTTTGCAAGTATATGTCATTAAAAAACGCACTGACATTCGAATAATACCAGGAGCACTAGGAATTTAAAAAAAAAATATTACTGTTACTATACTGGGACATACTTAGATAACATTACAGTACTTACAATTTGTGAAACAATAGTTTGCACTTATGAGCTCTCATAACGTCTTTCTCGATATTAATTTCTTTTATGAAAAGACTTCTTTGATTTCAAGTCTTATGTAAGATTTTTGCAAAAATTTTATGGAACATCAAATCAATAATAAAATGAAAATATTATTACTACATCTACTACTACTAATAATAATAATAATAGAAAAAGAATACACCAGTTAAAAGAGTGAGTGTATCAACAATAGAAAAGTACAGTGTGGAACAAATGAATGACTATATAGAGAAATAATACCATTTTTAAAAAGTTAACGAAAATAAGCAATATAAAATTTGAAGACGCAGTGAGAATAATCGCAATGGCCTTTGCAACGGAAAGAATTCAATATGATAGAAAGAGATAGAACTATTGAAATGAAATAAACATTTAATTCGACATGGTGATAGTAGATCAGTTTGACAAGAAAATATCTACAGCACAACTTCGAACGTACTTATCATATGTAATTATGAAATAATAAAAATAAAGAGAATTATTACGCCAATGATCATGGTAAGATAGCATTTTGCTTAATAATACTATCATTTCGGCAAAAAATAAAGGAAGAATTCATAGTGATATCTTCATAAAAATACTACTGATATAAACATCATCTCTACATATGCACAATACTGGATTGAATAATTTTGCTTTAATCTTACTTGAACATGCGTTTTATTGCAACTCATAAATATTCATTCTATGATATTTAGAAATGAAAGAACAGGATTGAATATTAAGGGACAATCAACATATCATGTTCCATGATGGATTCAAAATAATTCCAGAGAGAAATCAAAGTAAATAACACTTTGGTTCGAATGAGAAACAATTATATTAATATAATATGTTACTGGTTGGATCTTTCAGTTATCTTAATATTTTAATTATTTCTTAACTAATTCACAGAAATAGACAAACTTGTTTATATTCACATATAATTGTATACCAGCCTGAATATTCGACAAATCTTATTAGAGAGAAGGATGTTTTGTTTAATTAGATTTATCTATATATATATATATATATATATATATATATATATATATATATATATATTTTTAGCTTTATGATAATATTTTCATATATATATATATTTTAGCTTTATGATAATATTGTCATATATATATATATATATATAGCTTTATGATAATATTGTCATATATATATATATATTTAGCTTTTTTATGATAATATTGTCATATATATATATAGTTTATGATAATATTATATATATATATATATATATATATATATATATATATATATATAACTATGATAATATTGTCATATATATATATATATATAGCTTTATGATAATATTGTCATATATATATATATATATATATATATATATTGTCATATATATATATATAAGCTTTATGATATATTGTCATATATATATTTATGATAATATTTATGTATATATATATATATATATATATATATATATAGCTTTATGATAATATTGTCATATATATATATATATATATATAATATTGTCATATATATATATATATATTGCTTTATATATATATATATATATATATAGCTTATGATGATATGTGTATATATATATATATATATGATAATATTGTCATATATATATATATATATATAGCTTTATGATAATATTGTCATATATATATATATATATATAGCTTTATGATAATATTGTCATATATATATATATTTAGCTTTATGATAATATTGTCATATATATATATATATATTTAGCTTTATGATAATATTGTCATATATATATATATAGCTTTATGATAATATTGTCATATATATATATATATTTAGCTTTGATATGATAATATATATATATATTTAACATGATATATATATATATATATAGCTTTATGATAATATTGTCATATATATATATATATAGCTTTATGATAATATTGTCATATATATATATATATATAGCTTTATGATAATATTGTCATATATATATATATATATATATATATATTGTTTATATATATATATATATATATATATATATATATATATATATATATTTATGATAATATTGTCATATATATATATATAGCTTTATGATAATATTGTCACATATATATATATATATATATATATAGCTTTTATGATAATATTGTCATATATATATATATAGCTTTATGATAATATTGTCATATATATATATATAGCTTTATGATATATTGTCATATATATATATAT
The DNA here is from genome assembly GCA_903632075.3 of Acanthosepion pharaonis. NCBI lineage: Eukaryota > Metazoa > Mollusca > Cephalopoda > Sepiida > Sepiidae > Acanthosepion > Acanthosepion pharaonis. The sequence continues at coordinate 2,476,433 of CAHIKZ030004411.1, read as the reverse complement.
ATAACTTTATGATAATATTGTCATATATATATATATATATATATTTTATGATAATATTGTCATATATATATATATATAGCTTTATGATAATATTGTCATATATATATATATATATAGCTTTATGATAATATTGTCATATATATATATATATATAGCTTTATGATAATATTGTCATATATATATATATATATATAGCTTTATGATAATATTGTCATATATATATATATATCTTTATGATAATATTGTCATATATATATATATATATATATCTTTATGATAATATTGTCATATATATATATATATATATATATATATATATATATATAAGGCACGAGCCATCAATAATTAGTCAGGGTAGGCAGCTTGTGTCAATTATGTACTAAGTCTACAAAAAGGAAAAAAAATTGTTTTTATGCATAATAATCAGTGGCCTTCATAATTTTGTTGGATTATGTGTATATAGAGCCTCAGCTGCTGATCTGTTTTATTTAGTGTAGGCACGTCCCAGACACAGACATACATACATATATATATATATATATATATATATATATATATATATATATGAATCTGTCTTTGTGTATGTGTTTGTGCAAAACCGATTTTTGCCAACATAAACTGTTAAATGAAAAGAGTATTCAATGCATTTTCTTAATAGATGTAAGGCAGTTTAAGATGTAAAATGTTTCCAAGCACCGACCTTTATGCTACCATGTTTTTTTTTTGTTTTTTTTTACCAGAATAGTTTCAGCAGACAGTAAACCTAGATGTTTAAGTTAAAAAAAATAAAGCTCGCTTATAAGCGTAATTGCGCTAATATCTGGGAGAGAGGAAGTGGGAAATTATGAAAAAATAGAGACAGATCAATAAAGTGGGAAGGAAAAATACGGAATCCCTTAGTACAGATACACTTATCCGAAAAAAAGTTCTAGACAATAGGAATTTTCTTGTCTTTTGTAAGCCGCCATTACATTCGATATATCGATAAGTAGCCTAATCTGCTCTGGATACATCATTTTTAACAATTTTTCTTGTAGGCATAAGTTGTACATACTACCCCCGATGTTACTTTTCCCTATATATAATTTCATGCTGAGGATTTTATTATTTGCATCTACCACTCATATCTTGCAAGTTTCGTTTTATTTTTGTATTTTGCTAGTTTGACGAGGATTGGTGGTTATACCACATCTTTTTGAACGTACCCTCTGTGGATCCAATGTATTTTTTCCTTAGCCCGTTTCGTGCTTAACAGTAGCCTTGTAAATTCCACCTTCTACCTAACAATTACCTTTTAATGGTCAGTCAGATGCATTTCGGCAAATGTCGTTTTCTTCGGCCGTTTCAGCGTCTGTCCCACTCATACTTGGGTTTTTGATCTCATACTTGGGTTTTTGATGTTCTGGCCATATACTAGAAACATGGGAGAAATATTCTAAGTGCAACTTTTCTTGAAAGTATTTCTACTGAAAATATTTTGTAGCATGCGATTTTCGGGGAAGTGCTCATTTTAATTATTTTATTCTGATAATTTTTTATTTTTATTTTTTGAAGGAGGAAACACGTTCGATAATATATTTTAGTATGAAGATATTGAAATCAAAACTTAAAAATTCTGGTGTCGCTGTGTCTGGATTAAGTGTAGCGTAATTCATTTAACGTTACAACTGTTCCTTTTTTTTATTCCTGTTCTTTTTTTATTCTATATATCCGAAAATATGAAGCGACAGATTTTTTTAAGAAACACGGTTTAGCGAATTTTCCCATTGTGTCAATAAATTAGACACAATTAATATGAGTTTATACATCGTATATCACCTATATATACATGCACACACACACAGATATGTGTCTTTGTGCGTGTATCATAGTCTTTGTAAGTACAAAAAGTATCTTTGAATACATATATATATGTTGACCATGTTCACCATAGTCTATGAATATAGAATACAACGCAGTACGTAATCTGTTCAATGAAACAACGTTAAAGATTAACATTCACGAACAAAAGTTGGCTGTGAGTATTTGTGAAATAACATGGCCGCCTTTATACACGTCACATTGAATATTTTGAACCTTCTGATTGGTTAACCCTTCTATTGGTGAACTATAAAATGAGTCAGCTCATTTTGGCTGGCTCACTAGTACACCAAGTTACCCCAAAACTCCAATTATATATATATATTACAGGGAACATTTTTATTAATCAATACAGGGAAAATTTTTTATCAATCAAAATGTCTGATACAAAAATATCGTCTCAGTTACAAATAGAAATTTCAAACTATCTTTCGTGCGACTCTCCGCCAGAAGAAAATTCGTCGGAAGTAAGAACATCTACTGAGTGGAAACGAACTTCCTTGCAATAGAATTAAGAGAGACAATGGGGAGAGGAAAATAAAAATAAATAAATTTCCCAGAACGAGACAAAGTCTCGGCGAAGAGTGGCTGTTTATGTTTCAGCCTCCCACCACCTCTACTTACATGGAGTCGGATAAGACGTATTGAGAACGACCACCTACAAGATGTTAAAATGGCGTTTCGTCCGTGAGCTGTGCAGCACAGGTAAGAACTCCGCTAAACAACTGGACATACAAGTGACGGAAGTAAATAAATACTCTCCGATAGCAGACTCATTGGCCTGTGCGTGCCCGGATGTTAATGGAGCATATATACTAAAAAGACCAGGCTCATGCTCTGCAATATGGAACTCCAGCCGTTGGATAGTCATAAGCACATAGTCGGACTCACACCGACACTTAAAACGATAAATAACAGAACTTTGTTGATTGGTGGGCAAGACATCATTACGGTCAGGTAGGAAAGCACTCCTGGCAGCAAAGATGTCCCATACTACGACTGAATTGAAGCAGTGAATGACCGTTAAGGAGATCTTTTCAGCGCATGATTGATTATACGAGCCAATCTAAGGTAATCTCGCGTAGACATGACATTTAGTTGAACCTGATGTTTTAATTTCATTAAATTTAGAAATTATAAGCCTAATGTTTGTTTGGATGACACCTTTCGGATAGCCTCTGTCGAAAAAGATAACAGTAATTTTCATGAGTTTGGCATCAAGTTTTAACTTCGAACATATAATCAATGCTTGATGAGTAGGTGTTCTGATAAGGTTAATTTTCCTAGACGTAGGAGCAAAAGAGTCCCAACTGAGATACAATCCAGTAAAATTGTGCTTCATATACACACTGGTGAGGAAAGAAGTAAGAATTCTTTCAACCAGCACCTCCAGGACAAGTAATATATTGTTATTCTCCCCCTCCATAGTAAATTGTAAAGAGAGGTTGAATCTATTTAGATTTTGAAAAAAAACCGTCTGGCTCTTTATATTATTCTTCTTAAGCATTTCATCTCAAGCAAAGCAGGAGTGTCACTAGCTCGAAAAGGGTTAAATAGCAAACGAGTTGAAGCGATGGCATTGTCTATATTATCGGAAATGCTATCGTGTACACCAGTTTTCAGGGGGACTGTGAACGACAGAGAAAGAAGAGATAGCTTACTAAATTGAGGAGAGATAGACGGAGACACATATGAGAAGTCTCTGGAGATTACAAAGAGAGTTCCCTGGCCAGCGGGAGATGATAGCAGACATAAACTCACAAGCCATGCATGTGAATTTTACAGTCCTTTCTAAGGAGAAGAAGTTAGGCGGGAATCGAGAATTCAGAGTGGGTATTGACGAGATAAGTTTAGTCTCGTAGAGAGTTAGTATGCCAGGAGACTTTTCGAAGAGGAACGATTTCACACTGCGGAAGTTGGTACGAATACCACGGATGTTGAAGAAGGAAATTTTAACGGATTTAGGTGATTTTTTAGCTGGTTTACGTTTATATTTTTGATTGTTTATAGTCATATTGAGTTATGCTGGTAAGGAAAATGCCCAATGTAATAATAACAGGCAGTCATCGTATATGTCATGGGCAGAATAGAACTGGTGCAGACTGTAATATAATGTGGCATCTCGGTTTCCCACCGGTGTTGCCTGCAGTGACAACCTTCCATGCGCGATATGGCACTGCAAGAACCCAGATGTTTTGCAACTGTTTGTGAGAGCAGCTTCTCAAGAGTTTACGCAAACGTTCGGGCTCCTAACTACCAGTAGGGATCAGCAACCAGAAACTGCCAACCCGGTAGCCTCAGTATGAAGAGACGTTGTCTCAAACCGCACACATCACAAGAGATTCACGACAGCTCTACTAAGAGAAGACTAGAGAAAAGGAAAAGATACGTGAACCCCTTTTTAACAAGGAAACGTGGGATGGGTCACCACTGTCCAACAAAAAGGACAGGAGTAATGACAGGGCGATATGAAAGCCTATGTACGCCTTTTACCAAAACAAAATACAAAGAAAAAATAGAAACAAACAAACAAGCAATCAATCAACAACAGGAATGCCATCCTGAAGTAAAAATGAAATATTAAGTTTCAACTTGGTCTTTGTAGACGACAGTCCAAGTTTGTGAGTCAGGAATAAATATCACGGTTAATACTTGCATGAGCCAGAAGAAAAAAAATATTTAATATTCAAAGTTTAGAAAACGTGGGGAGGGTAGAATAAATTCACCCCAATTAAAAGAATTATTAAAAAAAATTAGTTCCGAATAAAAGAAGAAGGAATGTTTAAATAAAATGATTAAAGAATGAATTTCAGGGAGATACATACAAGTAAGAAAGGCGTGATATACTTTTTCACGTGGCTTCGTAGAGAAAAATTAAGGGAGGAGTGAAGATTTGTTTTAGTTTTGCTAGAAATGGCGATCTAATGTGGCCGAAATTAAATCTCAAGACCGAGGGAGGGGCAGTGCTAAGATCGCCTATTGCAAAACATTATCTTCGTGTGGAAGACAATATTTCATGTCTGCGACTCAGGAATAAATATAAAGTCCAATAATGGCATGAGCCAGAAAAAAAAATAAAAAAAAATTAATATTCAGAAATTTTTTTTCAAATAGTAGGTAGAATAAATTGAATTTCATTAAATAATAATAAAAAAATATGCCGAGTTAAAAAAGGAAGATTTAAATAAAATTATTAAAGAATGAAATTCAAAAAGATACATAGAAGCAAGACGGGCATGATATACATATTCACGTGGCTTTGTAGACGAAAATCAAGCAAGTCGTGACAATTTTCTTTCTCTTTTGCTGGCAAAGGCTATCTAGTATTGTAATAAAAAATGTAAAAATGCCATCGACATAACAGAAATAGCAGTACAGTTTAGATATTATCAAAGGATTACCTACAATATGTTGGCCAAGAGATGTCCAAAAGGACTATAGACCGTGAAACCATCAATCTGTTGGTACATTAACATTATCAAAGCTGAAAGAGACAGACGTAGTAGCCATTCCCATCAGCTCGACAAATGCAATCTCAGGAAAAGATGGAGGCTTTAAGGGGTCCTGATACAAGTAGTCACCACAAATATCAATAGTCTCGTAAAGAAGGGCATTCCTGAACAGACAACAAATATCAAAAGACACAAAAAAAACGTGTTAACAGAATGTTGCAGTTTACGTATATCAGACACAATCTTGAACCAGTGTGAAATACTGTACTCATAATACTACTGTACAGCAGGGTCAAGATCTTCAACCAACCACTTGGCCAAATCATCACGGGCAGGACTCATCGTAGACAAATTGGGCCGAACCTTCGGCAAACCATACGTTCCTAGGATGCTGGGAGCCAACGGGTCGAATTGTATCGTATACATGATTTCTGATGAACATGCTTGCAGAAATTCAAGCAATCTATTCTGAAATTTAAAGGCATCTTGAAATTTGTATTTTTAATCGATACTATGCTTTTTTATTAATAACATATTCACTGTTTTAAGAATACTGTCAAGTTGATGTGACACTTTCCATACACACAAACACAGGGATCCGCTCTCTCTCTCTCTCTCTCATATATATATATATATATATATATATATATATATATATATATATTCATGAATTATTCATACAAAAGACAAATACAAAGGTTAATGATTTAATTGGCGAGAAATCCATCTTCGCAAACAATTCAAAAAATATACAAAAACCCCGAATCTGTTTATGAATGAAAAGATCCTTGTTTTATAAATTTCAGTTGCATAAGTTATTATTATTTTTACAAGCTTTCGTCTGTTCCTACAGACATCCTCAGGTATGGAATAGATTTTGTTCTTGTTTTTACTCTCAGTAATAAGAGGACAACGAAAATAGATGTATTGTAATCCGAAAAATGCTATGAGAAATGTGTTATTGTTTTGGAGCATGCAGTCGCAACGCTGAGTTTGAATTTAAATTTTAAGGTTGTGCGTTCTTGTACAAATATAATAAGAGACTTCTTTTTTACTGGTAAATTTTCCGTCAAAGTGGCATGAACTATATTGTTCAATAATTACAGTACTGTCGCACTTATCCGATTGGATCAGTTATTTTAATTTCAATAAAGGTGCAATTAATTTACAAATTCATGAATTATTCATACAAAAAATAGATAGATAGATAGATAGATAGATAGGTATTTTCTATTATATATATGTATATATCCATATACATATATATAATAGTAAATATCTACGGACTCGGATACCCCACTTTAAACTCGGCCTTGTGCCACATCTTACTGCGTGGGGCAGCAGGTAAATAATCATACGCAGACAAACACACACACACACATATATATATATATATATATATATATATATATATAGCATTTTGTTCTAATTTTGACTTGTTTCATTATTTCTTTTAATGTCATTTTTGGAAGATATTTACATTATTTGAAGAGTGTAATATTCCTATTATCAAATAGTTTTTTTTTCTCAGTTTTCCTAATGTGACTTCCGTTTATATATCTTCTATGAACAAAGGAAACGAATTAGATTGAAAATAGACAAATATATTGAAATAAATGTTGGCTTTTGTATATTAATAGTTTTATTTAGCTTCCTCTAACATTTCTTGCTGTTAATGTTGACTTGTTAATTTGACCTGACCCCATATCTTATTCCATAAGGAAACCTGTCTTCAATTTATAAACATTAAATAAAATAAAGCAAAATCCATATTTTCATATTTGAGGATGCGCTAGTGAACATATTGTTTAATCTCATTCAATACATAAATCAGAAAATCATTTGAATACGCAAATAGACGACCCATTCAATTATATACTGGTTGCAATTTCTCCTTGCAGAATTACACCAGTGGTGCATAGGAGGGTGCTTTAGATCACCTAAAATAGTAGCAAGAACAGTGAATGTAAACTTTAAAGAAGACATAATTGTGATAACAAAACCAATTCATTTAACTCATGTCTTCGTAAACTAACGTTAAATCAACCCTACGATACTTCCCTGTAAATGGTCTCATTAAGGACAATTCTAACCTTCAAGAATATCTCAATTTGGCGTAATCATAGTGTATAGAAGGCATTAAATGTTAGAGAATCACTTTCCTGTTTCTAAACTTCTTGAAGCTTGTCTTTCTTCAGCAAATGCGGCAATTGTAGCAATTAACCTTTTCACTGATTTGAAATGTTGCCTTATCTCTGAACAATGACTTAGGAGGTATAATGATTAAAATAAAGTCAGAAATTGAATTTCGCTTTACACTCTTACTTTCCAATATCTAGAGAACTTCGAACACGGTGTCCTCTTGTGTAATTTTGTTTCAAGGATTTTGATTACTTTGGTTCGAAATAGCTTGTCACAAGACGTAGCGTTTTATTGATTACAGTACACGTTAAGGAATGTCTTTTAAGAAGTTGTTAAGATCATATTATCATCCTTGTGGGCTTCCTTTTCATGGTATACCTATATTAGATCCAATCTGATTTAATTCAGAATCTTGGTTGTTGTTGAAATTATGTTTGGAAATTCCTTGTGTGAGAGTGTCCAAGTAATTTATTCAGCATAGGGATGCCCCAGTTCAAATTGCAGAAAAACACAATCATCGCATGATAGCATTCGGTAAAGAACTGTTAGTCATTCATATGGTTTTGAAACAGATCACGATAATGAATAGTTGCATAAAAACAATATTAAACTAGGAACACCTGAGTAAAATATGTTTATATCACATACCTGTTCAAAAAAATGATTACTTTCACATGATCTTTTAGTCATTTGAAATAAACATATTGCATTTGCGTAAAATGTGGTACAATGAATATAATCATTTTTCAAGCGTAGCTAACATGTGGTATTAGACTGAAAGTATGATGCGCCCAGTGAGGATCGAACTCAATATTCAGTCTTAATTTTTCAAGCGAAACATGCTTAATAGCCATTACACCACCTCGAGGTGCCCAAAGTGGTTTTCCAAGAGTAGCTCAGATGTGACACAAGGTCGAAAGTATTAGGCATACGCAATCTCGAGGTGGCCAAAGGTACAATTAATACATAACGTGTTTTACAGAGAAGATATAAATACAAGAACGAATCGAAAATATTATATTACGATAATCAAGTGGAATGTGTGAAATGTATCCGCTACCAAGAATCGAAAGAATTAAAAAAAAAAGAAAAAAAAGAAAAGAAATGGAAAATAAAAATAAAGGAAAAATAAATCAAATGATGGCTCAATTGGAAATTTAGTCTATTCAAGAACGGGATCCGCTTCAACGCCTCGACATTATGAGTCGTTGTCATTGACTCTAGGCTATTCTGAGTTCTCGACTTTTTCATTTTATTTATTGGATTGATCGATTAAATTCCTTTGGTGTCAAATATTTTTTCTTTCTTTCTGTTTTTCTCTGTTATTTTAAAATAACCGATCAATACATAGATTCAGTGCAGAAGACAATCAGATTTTCAATTTGATTCCATCGAAAAGTGTCAGGATGGATAGAAGAATAATAATCTTGTTGAAAAAAGCTGTTCGTTAAATGACAAGAAATATTATTGACAAATGAATAAAAGGAATCGACTCAGAAAAAATAGACTACAGATACAGAAACGACTAGCTGACAATAGGTAATCACTGAAAGTTGTGAAAACGATTTAGACGCTACTATGAAAAATAATGCTAAAAAAGTGAAATATTATAGAAATGGAAAGGAGGTTTACGTGGAATTCAAAATTCCCCACGCAATCTAACGAAGACACCAAATATATTCGCAATAATAAAACAAACAAGAGAATTCAATTCATATAGAATCTGGCTGTTTTAACATACCACAGTTTTCGATTGAGAACATAAAAAAGTCAATAAATATCCAAACATTGTCGGAGACAAAAAAAAAACGTAACGATTTTACTGCTAATAAATATATCGCTTGAAGGAAATAAAATATTTCCTGAAAGAATAGTGAATGTGGAATTCTGAGGGAAAAATAAAACCGTTCGAACACATAATACTTAAAATCTTTAGAAATAATATATAGAGCAATATATTTTTAGATATAGTTTCTTCTTATCCCTATTGGAAATCATCAGATAGGAGTTTTCTTCTGCCTGTTGTGTCTCTTCGTGACGTTGGCGATGCAGTAATCCCAATCTTTCGTAGAACTTACAAACGTTTGTCTTTGTATTACTCCTCTTCCAACTCCTTCTACAATCATTTATATAAGCTTGTTAGATAGTTTGATCACTGTTTTATCCTGCCCATTTTGATTTCAGTATCTGCTACGAGTGTCAGTTTTTTCCAAACATTCCTTCTCCATTCTTTCATTTTTTATATATAATTGCCCTTCTTAATTTAGTATAATAAGGTTTCTTCTTTGGTCACATTCTTCGTTTATTGTATGCACGGCGTTCGTCACATCATTTGAAACTTTTCAGAACTCTAAGCTAATAATACTTTGCAGAACGTTTCCGGTTCGTTAATACTCTGTAGAGAGTTTCCGGTTTCTTAATAATTTGTTTAGCCTTTTGCTACTGGAATAAACCTTCAAATTCAAATCCGTTATCTGTCTAAATTTCTGATATGAGATTACATAATTACCATATTCAAAACGTTTCGGCTGCATTGTTCCGTTGTACGTTCTGGATTTTCGAATTAAACCCTTTATTTTCACCGGGATAAATTGATCTAGTTTCACGTGACTATTGTTCTAGTTCTTCTGGATGTCTCAGTTATATCCCTTTATCTCTCTAATCAATTGTTCCCCACTGCAGCAGCCAGTTATTGAACTCACAACTCTTTGGGTCAAGTCACTTCATCCAGCCAACGTGTACTTAAGGATATCAATGTATGAAATTTTGAGACTTATAAACTTAATGTCTCTGTTCACTTTTTTCAGAGCTCATATTGCAATTATCTCTTATCAGTTAAAAAATCTTCTTTACTTATTCTATTTTGATATCTCCAGTTCAGAGATCCCATGCTTAGAATTTTCCCTTGCCTATAACTATATATTCTGATTTAAAAAATGTTATTCCTTTTTCTTGCATTCGCTTGCTAACTTATGAGTCTATGGGTGGAATATTACGATAGACATGATTCTATGGTCTTGATTGTCAACTAGTCTATCGCAGAATGAATCGGCAGCATACTGCGAGAAAATCTGCCTCGTAAGTCTTGAGCCTCAAGAGACATGATTGCCCAAGCATGTATCACATATGGCACTTAATTGATTGGAATGAGACAGCAGTCTTCTTTCAGAGTCAGCCATCAACAAATAATCACTATGCCGCTAAAAGAAAAACTATATAACGTATCTTATATTGTTAAGTTTGTGCCGGCCGCTAATAAATCCTCTAAGGATCAAGTTCTCCTTTAGGATAACCTCGCTGTCGAAGTTGATTGAATTTGTTGAATAGACAAATCCTTTTCTGATGCTCCTTTCTATTTTTGGGTAATTCTCAATTCATTTTCTCTCCCTATATAGGGGGTTTTATCAATCGATATGTTCTGAGCTATTCTAACATCTTTCCCAAATATGTTTTTCCTAGAATTTCGAATGTATCACTGAGATTTCTTTTTTCTTTCTTTTCCTTTTTTTTGCATTTGCATAATCTCTGAACTATAAATACACATTATGTTACACTTCTTACTCCAAAAGTATTCTAATTACAAATATCAAAGTCATTTTTCTAATATTTTTGAGAAAACCACACAATTCTTGTCCAATCTTCAGTCTAACTTTGCTTCGCGCTCTCATCAGAATTACGATTTATAGATTTACTTATATGATTCATTAAGCTGATTGTCCGTTGGGGCTTGCATTCGTTTGGAGGATCAGATAGTTAAGACAACTTGAATTTCACATCCAATTACGTGGGAAACCTCACAATAGGAGAGCGTCTGAGCGAAACGGTTTAAGTGACCTGATGCTATATAAAACGTTGCTCCATCTGAAAAGGTGTACGCAAAACTTGTTAGCATATCATGAACTTCGTATTTTCGTAAGCCAAAGTCACTTTGTTGGCGTCCTGCTAGCTCACTTAATAATAATAATAATAATAATAATTATAATAATAATAATAAGAAGAAGAATAATAATAATAAGTAGAAGAATAATAAGAATAAGAATAATAATAATAATAATAATAATAATAATAATAATAATAAGAAGAAGAAGAAGAAGAAGAAGAAGAAGAAGAAGAAGAAGAATAAGAATAAGAATAAGAAGAAGAAGAAGAAGAAGTAGAAGAAATAATATTTGCTGTTGTTATTGGAGCTTTGGGTCTGATAAAGAAAAGGAACTCAAGAAGAAGTCAATAAAATCATTGATGCACCATCTCACCGAAAAATCCGGAAAATAGTTCCTATAAGTTCCTTCTGCTAACAGCTTTATAGACTTGTGTTATATAGGTATAACGTGTCGCTGCCGATACTTGAGTTTGAATATTGATCGCCAGAGAGTAAACATTGGTGATCCCATTATTGAATTAAGTACACCACGTGACCACAGAGGAAACGGATATATTGAAGGTAGCGTGTGTCTAATGGATCGTTATTCTTAGTCTATCTTTTATACTATATGGACCGATATTCGCTTCTCTATACTATATCTCCATTCAGAACGTTTTGCAGATTATTATTCGAGCGAGTATTACAGAGCAAGTATTTTATTGCGAGATTATTCGAAAGCGTCTGACACCTGTATTGTACAACAGCGTTAATATATATCTCTATATTTGAGATGAGGTATTATGTATATTATTTACATTATTCGGATTATTGTCCTCATCTTCGTCGCCATATTTATTACAACGTTTCGGCCGTTGTATACTCCGGCCTTCTGTGTCATGCGTCCTTGAGGACACATGGCACAGTGTATAAAGGCCTTAGTTAGATCCAATGACAGGACCCAAAGAGTGTGAGTTCAATAACCGGTGAAGCCAGTGGAGAACTTTCAGAGGGAAATTATCAGGGGATAACTGAAACTGACATCCATTAAACATGGCACGTGGAACCAGAACAGTCTAACCCAGTGAGCGAAATAAACGGTTCAGTTCGACATTCCAACCACCTGAAGAAGTCGGAGTGTACAACGGCCGAAACGTTATAATAAATAATGAGCGTTAATATAATTGTAATCTGCGATTACAAAGTTTCTACTATAACGAGTATTACGAAAGTTCCAACGAGAGTTCGTTGGCATTACAAAAGTAGCAACGAGAGTTCGTTTGAAATACAAAAACTTGTTAATTTGTTTATAGCAGTTTTTTGTTTAATTTCGGAAATACAACAAGAAACCATATCCTTCGCTTTCACGAACTCATTGTTTATGAACTGCATGTAATTCTAAAACAAATTTAGGTCAAAAATATTCTTTTAAAATATTTATAATTGTAGAACATATAAATGAACTTAGTCTTTAGATGATAATGCTTGTTAATATCCTAGCAAAATGACTTTGTATTTGGAAAGATATTGGTCAAAACAGATGTGAAAAAATATTAGAGATACAAGCATTATTATTACTGATTATCAGTATTATTATGATTATATTTTTGTTAATATTTTTTTATATTTGCTATTAATATTATTTTTCCATAAATAAAATTATCATTCTCACCTTTAGTTTTTAATTAACATTGTATATATTATGATCATTATCATTTTTCTCATTTATCATTTATGATAATTATCCTGAACATTTTACTCATTATAATAATAATCATCATCACCATCGTAAATTATTATTATTGTTATTCTCCTCATGATTATCATTTTTTCATTTCCAGTTATTTTTATTAACATTATCAATTAATACTTCATCATTGTCATTTTTGCTATATTTATCATTATTAGTATAATAGAGTTTATCATTATTTCCATGGCGTCGTCTTTATTAAAGATATCATTATTGACATTGCTTCTGCTGTCATTATTATTGTTGTTGTTTTGTTTTTTGTTTTTTTTTATTTTCTTACTTAATGTTATTATTATTATTACAGTGATAATTGTCGGTGTTGAAGGTGGTGATGAATGCGGGATGTAATTCTTGCTTTTGTCTCTGGTTTTGTCGATCTGAACGTATTCTCGACTGAATATGGATTCTTTTCATACAAGAAGCGCTTTTGAATCGAAACTGCTGGGTTAATTGTTATTGTCATTTTTAAGTAAATAGCCATAAATAAAACGCAATTCCTCTGACGCATGGCCCGATTTCAAGAGAAAAACACACACAGAATCCTGAACGTCAGAAATAAAAGTAATAACAAAATTATTTATTTTTGTTCTGATTCAAAAGCTTGTAACTCGTTCTGTTCACAGAAACGCGACGTTTTCCGAAGTTATTTCTCATAATCGATTCTCCTTTTCAGTGTAACTCTTGGTTATTCAATTCTACCGATATTTTAATCTCCCATCATTATATTTCTTTTATTAAAAAAAAAAATAGTACTCCTTATTCAGAATAGCTACCGATAATTCTATCTTTATTAATTTTTAACTATTTTTAATTCTCGTAATATCATTAAAAATATTTTTTGATTTATTCGAAATCAATTTCTTCAGTAATGGTCTTTTCATGTCGGTTTTGATGTAAAATACCTATTATGGTATATTTCAAATGGTTTCTTTAATCTCATAATTATTTATAGAATACTTCCCTCTGGGATTCTGCGTTCACATTTTGCTTGAACAAACATGGAGAAAATTTTTCAGCATCGACTCTAAGAACATACTTTTCTCATACACGAATCAACTACGAATATTTAAGCAAGGTTTCAATCCCATTGCTTGTCTCAGTTGCGTTACGTTATTGCTGCGTCCCTATTATATTTGAGTAGGCCAACGAATTTTGTAAATGAAACTTTTGTCATTAAAGCTGTTTGAGAGTTGTAAATATTTAGCAAGTCATTTCATAAAAAATATAGGCGAAGCGCAGTTGTAACCACCGCCGGAAGTTTGTCATGCACAGTTTAAATCTCGGCCAAATCTACTGCAATCAACTTCGCATAAATAATCTTGGAGAAGATATGAATAAATTTATTCCCAACACAGCCATGGGGTAAATAGCAGAACGAACTTAGCTCTCTAGTAATTCCGGTTTCAAAACTGTTCAGGCGTAGAGCCAGTTAATCCATCATGTAAAATAAACACTACTGCTGGCACTAAACTGAACACACAGCAGGAACAATGAAATCTTGCAGCTGTGCCCTGTTTCTCCACACAGAGTAAGAAATACTCTCTCTTATTTCATACACCACATGTTATATTATAATTTCAAATGTCTGCTTTATAGTAAAATTAAGATTTCAAATCATTCATTATATCTTAATTCCATTTAAATATTACTTATTTTCATGTATTCCAAAACTGCTACGTTTGTTTACCTTCCTCGCAAAACCCACTTTTATTTGAATAACTAAATATTCTAATGAGAAATATCACCAATAAAAAAAAATTCTTCATACATAAAATTGGTAGTAATTTTTTCTCGAAGAATACGAATATATCACAAGACATGCTTCCATTACTATTAATATATACTAAAAAAATCCGGTGACCTAAATGTGTACAAAGTATCTGGAAAGACACAGGTAAACTGCATTCTGATATAATGTGTTCATGCCAAAATAGTTCTATAAAATGACTAAAAAGAGTTTTTTGATGATGTCAAATAAGTAACCTTTCACAAATGTTAGAAGATGTTGGTTTTAAAACAAATAGTTTTAGAATCTATATGCGCATGATATTGTTAATTGTTTATATGATAAGGAGTGGACTGAACAATTACTTAAACGTTCGTCTACGAAAATGACAAATTTGGGATTTGTATAAATCCTATTAATGCTCTAACTGATATCGAGCACAATATTGCAGAGACAACTTGTCTTAAATATCCTTTATTTCAGACTTCCACTGAATAACAGCATTTCTGGCTTCACACAAAATTTGCTGTTTCTATTGCTATCATACATTAACATACATACATACACACACATATATATATGAGAGAGAGAGAGTTCTTAGTGGCCAAATCGGTTAAGGCACGTCAAGCTAAATGACGGTTCCGTATAGGATACAGATTCGAATCCTGTCGGGGGACGAATATTTTCTGTGAAAATTTCTCGGACATTCAGGCCGCTAAATGTTGTTTAATACTGTTGATAATAAACAGAGCTTTTACTTAAATACTTGTATCTATAAAACGAATGTATAGTCATAAAAATGTCTTAAAATAATTGTCGGATTTTGTCCATATCATAATGTGTAACGTAATATATATATATATATATATATATATATATATATATATATATATATAGGAGTTTGGTTTGATCAGGAACAGAGTGTTTTAAGGTGAATTTGAACTCGTAAATAATGATAAATGATAATAACAAACAAATTTTTACTACGTTAATAAACCACCGATGAAAATTAGAATAAACAAATATATAAGATAAGAAAAAAAAATAATTAAAAAAAAAATTAAAGCAAGCAAAATAATTTAGTCCAAATAGATAAATAAACGACTTCCAGTAAAATAACCGCCAAAATAGACTACCGCAATGCACCACTGACCCGTGAATATAAATAGCCAATAAAAAAAAAATCACTCGTGGCTTGATGATTGCGTCTAGCATGAAACAGCCTGTCGCCTATAAATATCTAAGGTTCAATGTTTACTATTTTATTTACATACGCTCTATCTCAGATATTGAGCAATTTATCCCATAAATATAGCACACCTTAAGAGTATATTTCTTCACACACACACACACACACGCTCGACTGACTGACTTGCTCGCTCTGACTGACTGACAGACTCCTGACGGACTTCTGACGGACCTCACTCCAGACTGTACGGTATTTAGTCACCCCCACACGAGGGCATCATGAAAGAGACTCCGCCCATCGGCGTAGCCTCGTTCGGGTTCCTCCCCGCTCGAAGGCAGAGAGTTCAACCAATCAGCCGGTCAGTTCAACGGATCGCCCGACTTCAGACTGAACGGTATTTAGTCACCCCCCCCCATGAGGGCATCATGTGGCACAAGGCCGGTTTAACGTGGGATCTCCGATCCCGTGGGCTCGGTCAAAAATATGCCCTTTGAACCCGTATTAACGGGTCCAGGGTCGGTATACCTCCCCGAAAGAGACTCCGCCCATCGGCGTAGCCTCGTTCGGGTTCCTCCCCGCTCGAAGGCAGAGAGTTCCATCGATCAGCCGCACAACCGGTCGCCCGACTTCAGGCGGAACTCCCTGCTTCCTCTTGAGGCGCAGTATTTATTACGTATGGAATAGTACATTATGCTATTATTGGTAAGGTCCCATAACACATAGTTTATGCAGATACGTGGGTGAAATTACGGTTAATCTTTGAGATTAATATTGCACTGATTAGGGAAGCATTCTTTTGGACGATGCTTCCACGGCGCAGAGGTTCGCAAGAAGAGGCTCCTTAAGTTGCACGTACATATCTCCAAGGAAATACGAAGGGAATGAGGGTGGGTCGCTACAATATACGTGGTATGGAGGGTCTTAGAAATTCTGATTTTTTTTTTATCTGTTTTGAAATATTGGGGTTTATCAGTTTATAAATGCTGAGGAATCCAAAAATAACAGAGGCGACATTGATATGAAAGAATTCGTTGAGACACGGTGGATTTATATAAATAATCTTAGTCTAGCACAATGGAGATGAAATTGCAATAAGACTGTGTTGCGTCAATAAAAACAAGGGGAAATCAGAAATAGCGGGAAATGAAAGTAAATGAGAAAAAATACAAGTTTACACAGCTAGATTTGAAATAGCATTAAAAGAAAAATGGAGAAACGATGAATGAGGATAAAATATTGAGGAAAGAAAAATGAATAGAAAAAAAGAAAGAAATTCAAGTTTCATTATTTTCAGCAAACATTGGAAGATGTATAAATGTGCAGCATAAATAAAATAAAATGAATAGTACAATTTTTAAACAAATAATACCGGAGATGTTCGAATAAAAATGTCTTCACCACATCGCAAAATATATCCTGGTTTACCAGGCATGTGTCAAAGCTAAATTCAATGCAATAATCAAGAGAAAAAAATTCTTTGCAAACAAAATGGCGGTTTATTAAAGAAAGAAAACAGAAGCAAACACTTATCATAAACACCTGATAATCGAAGATCCGTTTTATTGTGATCTTTTTTATTATTCAGAAACGTTGGCTTTGTTGCTGTATTTTTCTTACTTCTCATTCGTTTCCTTTGTATATTTTTATAAATTTAGAATGCAATATTTATCTAGATTTCTTCACCTATCATTTCCGGTTGTGCTTTCGAAGGACAATATGCGTATGTTGATATATACGAAAGATTCTATGCATAGATACAGACCTAGGTTTTTCTATACATAAGGCTGAATAATATTTTCATTGTATTTTTATTGATATCGGTTAAAATATTTTGTGGGCGATAGCCTGACAATCTTCTAGTATAATTCTACACTGATATATTCGGTTATACACATACTTTTATTTAATATTAACTAGCGAGAAGAATGAATGTTACAATCTGCGAGTATAATAATCAACTTTAAAATAATTCTTCAATTAATCAGTTTTTTACCTCTTAAGTGACAATGAATGTAGTAGAGTAAAGTTTATCAACTTGTAAATTACAATCGGCTACTCGAGATCAAATTCTAGCCTCGACTGTTATGTGTGTATATGTGCGTTTTAGATATTTCACCCCAAATAAGACAATAAAGCCACAAATACGAAAGTTAATGAGTGTGAAAGAATAGAAGAAATAATTTAAAAGGAAAATTATTAAGGAGAGGAAACAATAAAAGAATAGCAATTAAGAAAACAGACGATAACAATTGACCTTGCATTTTATCACACCTTTCATGTGAAGATTATTTGGATTTGTAGGAAGAAAATGGCGAAAATAATATTCACTGCCCATCGTCTATGGGAATATAAACTGACTGCAGGATGGCTTACACTAAGGTATGACGTCACTTTCACATTAATCCACTTGAGAAATGTATGACCCCAACTTTCCTCGTTAAAGCTATAGGTTAAATATCTGGGTAGAATTAAGCTGGTTGCCAGACAATTCTAAAAAGACGTGGGTGCCAACAAAATGAAGTGATAAAAGACTGCAAAATGTAATTGTGGAGATGGAAATGTAAAACTACTTTATTATTCCCGGCAATGTTTTCACGGTATAATACTTATTAATCAAGTAATGTTGGTAAAATAATAATTTTTTGTTTGCTTATTTAGCGGCATATCGACTCGTTATCAATTATTCAGAGCATTACTAATTTCTGTTAATAAATGTGTTGTGTCGGAAATAGGAAATGTTGACACGCATACAGAAAATAAGAAGCAGTTTATTTTGGAGAATAATATGGTACGTGGTTGGGAATACAGACCTAATGAAATAAACAGTTAATCGTTAACTCCGCGGGAATTAACCGTGATCTCCAAACTGGCGGAATGTGGCAAAAGGCCGTCTTTTTTTTTTTAAATGCGGGAGTTTCCGAGCGCGTAGGCACCGGCAATAATTCCCTGTAGACCCCCGCATGCACAGGATCGGGTGGCTGTCTACGTTCCCAGACGAGACTCTGTCCTTAGACATAGCCTCATCTGCATTCCTCTACGCCGAAGGCATAGAATCGCCAAGCAGAGAGAGAGAGAGAGAGAGATAGGGAAAGGGAGAGAGAGAGTCCATCTTGTAGGGGTGTTCAGCTACTCCACAACAAAATGCATTGCGGGTATTTTTTTTTTTTAAATATATTGCTGGTAATTTTACTTTTTTTTTGATTTTTTTGCCAAATTTATTGCTGGAAATTATTTTTTTTTAATATGAAAATGTATTACTGGTATTTTTATGATAAAAATGTATTTTTATACTTTCATGGTGTTTTGACCGCAGTTAGGGGGTTAATGATTTTCCCATAACGAAAACCCTATCAGGTGCTACCACCCCGGGTCAGGTTGGACATGGAAACAACAATAAGCAAAGAGTTTTTTTTTTTTTTTTTTCCCAAGCCTCTCGAACAGAGGCCTTGCTGCCGAATTAGTCTATAGTCATACGTATTATATACTTGAATAATATGTGAAGTCCGTTTCAGCATATATGTTTTAACAGGAAAAAAATCAGAATCAAAATTGTGTAAAGGTCGATGTTGCCTAGAGGGAAATCAATGAGTTTTGTTCAAATTCCGCCAAATGGTGTTGTGATCCGTTGGCGCCAATATTGTTGAAAAAAAAAAAAATCACGGATACACCTTCATTTTAAATAACAACGCAATGTAGGATTTCTATTTGGTGGGTGGCAAGTTTAGGAAAAGTTAAACTTAAAACAAACACGCAGAAGGATGGTCTCCATCAAACTCTTTTGTCCAAAATACACCACGACTGTTCCTGTTGCAATATATTTTGTCCCCCTACGAAGAAATGGTTTACGACATACGTGATGGCATGTGACCTTACATTTATAGTTTACTAATTGCTTACGTCACACATTATTATAAATCATTGTTCATTACACTTTAAATAACTGAAGCATTTCGTAAAATACGCCTGTTTGATGCCTTGGTACACATCATCAGTGATGTTTCTTGTCGAGATTCATTAGTGTATTTAGATTTTTCAGCATCATACCCCTCTCCACGATGACCCAGCCGGCATCGTCTTGTGAACCATTCATCAGCTGCTATTTTCCCGATATTTTTAATTGCGCGCTGAGACTCCTCTTGGACACCTGAAATTTGCGCTCTTCCATAAAAAACGGAAGCAAACGCAGTAACAGCTTCAATCTGGTAAGAAACATTGTGACGTACTTGAAGGGGTAAGTAACGATTTTGTTTCCTTTCTTACTGAGATATATATACATGTAAACACACGCAAACGAACACACGAAACACATTTTATCCCATTTTAATTCATGTTAAACGTCCACTTAATAATAAAATGTAAGCACTCTGTGTCCATTATTTTGTATATAATTGAAACCGTATAGGTAATATTTTTTTAATTTTAAAAATATTTAATGAAAAAATAAATATCATTTATCGGGCCATCTGACACAAATTAGTGGTGTTAGTCGAATCTACGGAGTCGACCAATGTCGTAGTCCTATTGAACGTTAATTGATGTATAAAATATTGACTATCAAGGCAGATATCTATTGACAATTGTTTTGCAAAAATTCTTGTTGTCTTTACATTCTCGTAAGTTTTATTTATTTTGATGGGATTCTATGTGTTTTGTTTTTATAACTAATTTCAGAAATATAAAAATTTCCATGGTGTGAAAATTAAATAACGACTCAAAAAAGAAAATACATTTTAAAGTTAATAAGTTATGGAAACATATTTTCCGAAGAAAAGCGAAAAAGCTTAAGTGAATCCCAAAGATTCAAAGAGGAACAAAAGACTATGTCAATATAAAAACAAGAACTAAGATTGGACATAACAATCGTGAAAAAAAAAAAAACAGATTTGTATACAAATATACGAAATGTTGAGAGAATTCTACTTATGTATGGAATTCAAGAAAATATACACGGTGAAGCCGTCCTGGGTACAACGATAAACTATTTCCGCGTCCTGTGTAAGACGATAAACTGCGTCCAACAGCAAGGCCTCTGATCAGGAGGTTTTGAGGAGAGTGGAACCACCTCTTAATCGCTGATGTTCCCAGGTCCACCCTAATCCGGGGTGGTAGCACCTGTTAAAGTTTCAGCTATGGGTAAATAGTTAACCACCAAACTGAAGTCAAAACACTATGAAAGTGTAAGAATAGGTTTTAATACCATAAATACTTTGTAAAAATTATTACCAGTAATCCTTTTTTGAAAAAAAAAAAATATTATCAGCTATATAATTTTGGAAAAAAAAAAAACAAATTACCAGCTATACATTTTAAAAAGAAATTACAATCAATATATTTACGAAAAAAGAATATTATCAGGAATAAAAAAAAAAAACAAACTTGCTGGCATTAAATAAACGATGGAGGTTGACATGCCGTAAAACCAAACAAGCCAAACCAAAGTATACATTAAAAAATATTACCAGTTATACATTTTTTTCAAAAAAAATTACAGCTATATATTTCTGGAAAAAGATATTAACAGCGATACATTTTTGAAGAAAAATATTACTAGAAATAGATTTTAGAAGAAAGAATATTACCAGCAGTACATTTTTGAAGGTAACAAATATCAGCAATACATTTATGAAGAAAAAAAACAATAAAAAATGTCCGGATTAAATAACCCATTGTTGTTGATATTCCGCCAAAAAAACAAACCAAACCAAACCAGGGTGAGGCAAATTCGAACACCAAATGAATGAGTTATTAAAGCGTAATTATGCTTGAAAATGTTACTTACTAGTTATTTAATCGTTCTATATGCTGTTCAAAATAGCATGCACTTCTTTTTTTTTAAATACATTCCAATTCTGTATGTGAATTATTCATTAACACGTCGGAGAGCTTCCGCTATCATCTTACTGTATGTAATTCTTTATGCTCAATCTTACTTTGTCAAAAGTGTTGCTGCAAATTCAGAAAATATCAAAACAAATTAGACATGTAAAACATGATTAATTCATTAACCGCTATAGCGCTCGACTTTTGCCACAATGTACAATCACCTGACTGTATGTCATTTCAATAGCATTATTATGAAAAGAAAGTTGCGTGATATTTTGACCGAAAATTTTCCAACAAATGATAGAGAACTAGGTTTTGAATTTGTGAAGATTTTAGAAGTATGACAATTGATATAAATGATCGCTAAAAGATTTAGAGAATAGTATCTATATATATTAATCGAAGATCATTAGCTTTTTGTCATTGAATTACTTTTCTTCTTTATTTAAATATTATTATTATTATTATATTATTATTATTATTATTTTCTTTTTCTTATTTTCTTTTTGTTCTTGTTCTTCTTTATTTAAATATTATAATTATTATTTTCTTCTTTCTTCTAATTATTATTATTATTATTATTATTATTATTATTATCATTATTATTATCATTATTATTATTATTATCCCTTCATCTTATTTTCTTTTTTTCTTCTTATATTCTTCTTTTTCTTCATCTTATTATTTTCATCTTTTTCTCCTTATTATTATTTTTGAATTATTATTATTTTATTGTTTTTTTCATATTATCTTTCTTCTTATTAGTATTTCTGTTAGTTATTATTATATTATTATTCTTCAGCTTCTTTATTATTATCATTATTATTATTATTATTATTATTCGTCGTCTAAGCCAACGGCGAAAGTAAATAACTTGTATACTGCGATTTATGGAAAGACACTGGCAAAATTCACGATACACACAAAAGTGACGGTGATAACTATCGTGAATGGCGCTGAGTTTATCTCCTATTCTTAAGACATTTTTAAGCACTTTGCGAAAATCTTTGCCTCTAAATCCACGTTTGGCGACAAAAACCAACCCGTACCCGGTTTCATCCCACACACAGAAACCTTACTACGTTAGTTCTCCGTCACAGCTCAGAAAATCTCAATACTTATCAAAATTAAGCTGCTAGTAATATGGGTTCATTTCAACATTTCTTGACGGCCAGATCATCATCAGACTTCAGTTTCCAGTCTTGATTGTCCAAATGGCTGAACTACCCTTGTGTGTCATTAAATATTTTTTCTGTCCTTTCCCATAAACAAAACGTTGCAATCCTTTCGTTATTCTATCACTATATCCATGGAAAATGTTCTGGCTATGTATATTTCTCAGTTTCCTTGGTGCTAACCTTCACATGTAATACCCCCATGACATGTACATTGTAGTGTTCCACTTTCATTATTTTCATATTCCATTAATAAGGAGGAAGTTCCACTCGAAAGCTTCTTCCCTCGAGCCGTTTTTCTTCAGAGGATGCTTCACTGACCACTGATATCTTAACATGTTCAAGTCTAGGGTTAACCGTTATCTTTCACACATATCCCCCTCATAAACTGCTTCTCCTACCTCTTACACTTTCTGATCATTAAATAAACAAAAGTTTATAAGACTACAACTTCTCCTTGGCATTCAACAACTGGCTTGAAATCTGCGCCTTTTAACTCATGTTCTTCGTGCTCTCAAAATAAACACATTCAGTATCCCTCATCCCTGAGGGCCTCTTGAGACTTGCATAACGTGAACATCAGTTAAAATTATATTGATGTAACTACGACTCCACATTGGCATTCTATAGTCTGAATTCTTAGACGAAGGTTTATAAAATCAAATTCAAAATTAAGCAGCTGGAAACTACCCGTATATCATTTCCAATAAGGTGTTAATCTCATATGCAGAATCTCAGATTTACTTCCGAAAACTATTTACAGCATAGTTTTATGCTACATGTTCTTAATCTCAAGAAAATATATTCTACGCCATAACAGAATAAGCCAATATATTCACTTGAGAAATGTGACTGGCACAATCTACAACATTAAAAATGGTGTGAATACAAGCCTAATCTTTCGAAATGTAATGAAAACGCATCTGTTCCTTGGAATCTTCGTATCCAAACAGAACAATAAAGTAGAATAACTCGGGTTTATGTTTTTAAAGATTTGCTTGTAAAATATCCTTGCATATGGAAGTAACTGTTTCTCTTGATGTAAATATTTCAGAAAAATTGTGAAAAACATTCTAAATGAATACTAGCACATAGAAATTAAACTTCAGAAGATATGGCCAAATATATGCAAAAGATATATTCAGCAGATATTTAAAAAAAAACATTCAATCCCAATTTTATGTTGGTGCATTAGGGATCATATGAAAAATAGAAAGCAGTATGATTCTCCAATATTTGTTTAACTGAGCCTGGTTGGGATACCAATGATTTTACTCATGGGAACTTTGCATCCCCAGAAGGTTTTAAGCAAAGTGAGAAGATATATAAACCTATAATACTGGAATTTATATGCATATTTTTATTTATTCACGAAGCTTTACACATTTTGCAAGGTTCTTCTGAGTTTACTGAATTCTTCATATGAGGTATAATTTTAGTTGTTTGGACTATCCATTTAAGCTGTTCGCATATGCTAACTGTACATTAATTTTGACTGTGTTTACAAACGTGTTTTTAAATGAAAGTTAAAAGTGATATAGACAAGCATACAATATCATACAATTAAGAAAATGATACTGTCAGTACGACTTACCTATCCAAGCAACTATCACAAATTATGAACTGCTGATTCGCAGTCAGCTAAGGATTCAGGTTCAAACAAGAATCAACATGTAAAACAAACAAGCAGATTAATATATAATAATAATAATAATAATAATAATAATAATAGCGAGCTAATTAAAAAAAATAATATCAGCCATAAACACATTGGCTGTCATCGTGGTGCAATGCAGTTTCAACAGCATTAACTGAACCATAGCTGACATTAAACGAAATGTTGCCAAAACGATGAAGCTTCTCATAAAACACCGCATCAGTCCAAGACTGATATTGATCATCTGTATGTGTCCATATCCGAAAGAGGAAGATGAATAGTTTTACGTCTTTCAAATGGAAAACTGTCGGCCTACAAAGATACTTGAAAACTACAGAAGACTGAATGATGATCTGTATCAAAAAACATGAAAGAAGTCAAAAAAAAAAGTTTATTCAGTAATAATGAAGTTTTAAGTATGTAAAGACATACAAGTAAAATTTAATAAACTTACTGCAGCTACTGAAACCTTAGAAAAGGAAGCAAAGGGAAATGCAATGAACCAGAAACAGAGTCAGTATTCTGCCCATGTCAAACAAGCTGATGTAGAAAAACACCGAACCATTAGTGGATACGTCGTGCAGGTTTAAATGCTAAAAGCGGAGGTTTTATTCTTGCTGCATAGGATTAATGCTTGCTAACTAGAAATTACCAAGTATACATAGTGAAAAATGATGTTAGACCAATATGCATATCATGTGATAAATCTCCGGAAACAATTGACCAACTTGCATCTGGATGCATGGTATTGGCACACACGAAATATAAAAGCAAGCATGACAGAATGGGTCAATATCTGCATTGGAAAATCTGCAACTTTTACGAAAAGGACACTGCAAGCAGTTGGTATGAACAGCACCGAAACCCGGTTACATAGATAGGCTCTGTAACAATTTTTATGGGACATTACAACACACAGAGAGAATGCTCATCGCCCGACATTATGATTAGAAACCACAAAATTTAAATGACCCTTCTTATTGATATGGCGGTTCCTTCAGACTGTGATGTATCTTTGAAGATCTTTTAAAAAAAACTATCAAAATACAAGGACCTTGACAAGGACATCTCCAAAAATATGGTACATAAGGACATCAATAAATCCAGTTGTAATTAGAGCACTTGACAAAATCATAAAGATTCCAATAGATTCATTGAAAGGATCCCTGGTAGCTTATAACTTACAGAATTATAAAAAAAATATACTCTCAAATACAGCGCACACCTCACGAAGAGCTTTATTTATGTAAAATATGTGTCATCTTAGATGCTTCTTTATTTTATTTTTGTTTGTTTTTTTTTGCCTCAAAAATGCACAGTGCAAAATGCCATAATGCCATTTCTGATGTTTCTGGTTGTGACCCAGAATGATATTAAGTTTACACCAGAAATCAAATCAAATAATAATAATAAATGGAACAATGGAAATGTACAAAGTATCCTCAATGATAGTAAATCTCCTTAAACCTAGCATTAAACTGTGGAAACCACTTCATGCCTAAATCACACCAAAGGCACTGCCACATCAAACTGTTTGATTATCCAATGAGGAACAGATTTAGGAGTCCCCTAACGCACCTAATGTTCTATCTGTCCTTAATCCATCGTTCGGATGAACTAATCAGTAATAACTATGTATACAAAATAAAAAAGAAATACTGTATTTAATCGCATATTCAACATGAAAAAAGGCTGAAAAATAATGCAAAAATTCAACAAACGGACATTCATTTGCAGTAAGTAAATTTTACAGTTTATGTACGTTTTAAATAAATTTACAGTAAGTAAATTTATTTTTTCTATTTAAAAAATTATTTGCACTTCATTATATCATAAATGGGAAGAACAGTGGAGTAATGGATAGCAACTCGGAGTGAGGAATTGGAGAGCCGAGTTCGAATTCCGGTCGAGTACATTACGTGCTGATACCCTTGGGAAAAATATGAATACTCTTCTTCTCCCCTCTAGTAATTGGTAAGTAGCAGGGCAGACCGGGTCTATTGCCTTAGATAGCAAACAGGTCTACTGCAGAAAGAAATTGAAAACTACTGCAGGAAAAAAAAAGTTATGAAAAAATTGGTAATCCGTATGGGTAAACCCAAGGAGGATGAAATCCTAAGAGCTCAATGTAAATCCAGAGCTAATATTTTAAAGATAAACATACCACTTTAATGTACCATTATAATATTTTATTTCACCAGAGCCCTTTTAAAGGACGCCGGATCATCAGATAGCACTTCCAAAAATGAAATGAAAAATCTCGTTTTTCGTTTCATTTTTGGAAGTTCTATCTGATGATCCGGCGTCCTTAAAAAGGAAGGGTCTGGTGAAAAAAATTATAATTTTAAAAGTGGTATGTTTTTTTATATATATATATATATATATATATATATATATATATATAATCTACATAAAACCAAAATGTTTAAAAAAATTAAACAGTTTGTGATACGATCATAAAAGCGTGAAACCCAGGGTCACAAACATATCAATCCAACCAAATATATATATATATAAAAGATTTTTTTTTCAATATGATTTTCGATAATATTTAAATTTTTTAGATTGTTTTATATTGTAATTTTCAATTCTGAATTCAAGATGTAAAATTAAAAATTTAGATTTTAATTATATTTTTTCTGCTCTTTAGTTGTTATTAATAATACTAATAATTTAATAATATTAATATTTTTGTTTATCTGATAATCGCTCTATTCCATTTTATTTTGTCGATAATTTATAAATTTTTAAATTAATGTCAAATGTTAACTGTAACATATATCATTCTATTTTTTTAAATTAATCGCAATATGCCTATATATATATATATATATATATATATATATATATATATTTATTCTTCCTTTTCTACTCCCCTTCTTCCAGATTTGCTTTCTTATATCTTTTCTTCTCTTTTTTCTTTGTCTTATTTCCCGTGAGATGGTTTATTAAATGGGTCAATGTCTGTCCCAAACACCGCCTCCCTTAATCGTAAGTATTTTAATAAAATTAGATTTAAAATTATTCCTATCTCTCCTTTCCTTTTCTAGTTTCGACCATATCTGTCGTCCTTCTCTTCTTCCTCTCACTCTCTCTATCATCTAAAATCAACTTAAAACTACCCCTCAAAAATGTTTTAAAATAATACGTAAAGTTAAAACCATTTTTTATGCTTGGAAATGTGATCTGAGGAACCAGGTAAAACTTCTTGCGGAAAAAATATAATCAATGGAAACTTATGGTGGTCTGCTTTTTTAATTAAATTAAATTTTTATATATATATATATATATATATATATATATATATATATATATATATATATATATATATATATATATATATATATATATATATATATATATATATATATATATATAAGTTTTTCATGGTACAGAATTTAAGAATAGATAGGAAAAGACAATATTTATAAGGCATTTTTAAAAGCAAAAATTAAAATAAAAGCAACAGGTTTCGTCCCAGGACTTATCAAGTTTATTTATTCTGGGAATTTAAAAAACCGTGTAAATTATTTTTAATTAAGGAATGTAATCGAATGCGGAAAAAATATGAATTTCAAGAAACTAGAGTCCAATAATATTCGGACCCAGCAAGCATTCCCTCTGTTTACAAATGGAAGGCTCACGGGATCTGATATACAAGGATTCTAGAACCTTGAGGTGAAATGTGGAGTGGAACCTAGTTAAAATTATAAATCGGTCACCACTAAAATTTTCCACACATTTTCTTCTACTTATTAAATGTTCAGCAATAGCAGAACCAGAACTGTTGGCCCGTTGGCTATTCCTGAAGGACGGATTCAGAATCCTAGGGGTAAATGCTATTTTATTCTTCTCTCTCTCTCTCTCTTATTTTATATATATATATATATATATATATATATATATATATATATATATATATATATATATATATCATAGCGGGAACTGCAACATTTGGTATCAGATCTTCTTTCGGCTTAATTATAAAAATCTTCATACAGTCACTAATACGCTATGAAATTCTGTCAGTGTCGAAAAATGGACTGCATGTTGTTACAACCTATCGTTTGTACTTCTTGCCTACATCGTGGTTAATATATTTATTTAGTAAAGGCCGAAACAATATGTTTTGTGGTGCTGAACAGAAAGACACATAGCAGGCGGTACGAATTCAAGAAGGGAACCTTAGGATCAGCGAAATTATAGCTTGGATCTATTCTACCATATTGTAGAAGTATTTCCAGATCAGTGATCTGAGTGTAGGTTGCCGGACATGAGAGATATTTCATTTGATCAGGTTCATATTCTATAGAAATATCTTTATTCTCCGAGAGAATTTCAGCATGAATGAATTCTTCCCGTGAAGAAATGTTGGTGGTCCTTGTCTGTTGTTCTTAGTTTCCGAAATACATATTTTTTTATCCGATTGTCCAGTTCACAGTGGTCAGCAGAGAAATGGTTAATTTGGATTTGTGCTGTGATTGCCTAGAGTGGGAATATGTAACTTTGGCCAGCACATTGGAGCCAGTTCAGAAAAGTCAACTGGACACTGACCTCGACAAAAGAGGACTATATTAGTTGTTCGTTTTCTTACTTTCCAATATCAGCAATAGTCTCAAATACATATGGAATGGACATAGTTCACTCTTTTATGTAAAATAGACAATTCAATGAACATATATAAAAATAAGAATGAAAACAACAGTAATAATAATTATAATAATAATAATAATAATAATAATAATAATAATAATAATAATAATAATAATCACATATACTAAAATACTGTGTCAGACCAAAATACAGATTCTTTGATAAATATCCAGAAACGATTGATCATCATGTATCAGGTTGCACCATATTGGCACCCACTGAATATAAAACCCGGCATGACAGAGTTGGCCAATATCTGCACTGTTAAATCTGCAACTTCTACGGGAAGGAAACTGAAAGAAAATGGTATGAACACCACCCAGGCCCGGTTACGGAGATAGGACCTGTTACAATTCTATGGGACTACACAATACACACTGACAGAACAATCAAAGCCAACCGCCCAGATATTGTTATTAAAGACCACAAACAAAAACGGTGACTCCTTATTGATATGGCAGTCCCTGCTGACTGCAATGTATCTTTGAAGATATTCAAAAAGTTGTCAAAATACAAGGACCTTGAAATAGACATCTTGAAAATGTGGCATATGGGAACATCAACAATCCCTGTTGTAGTTGGAGCCCTAGGACTGGTTGGAAAAGATTGTAGTAAACTAATTGAAGGGATTCCTGGAAGTCCATGCCTCAAGCAGATACAAAAATTGTTCTGACAAGTACAGCCCACATTTTACGAACGGCTTTATCTATGAAATATTTTTTTTCTTTTTTTTTTTTTTTTGTCAGTGGAAAGTGTCATGATGACATTTCTTATCTTAGGTCCCTGGGCGGGACCCGGAAAAAATGTGTAAACGCCAGAAATCAAAGAAAATAATAATAATAATAATAATAATAAGAAGAAGAAGAAGAAGAAGAAGAGACGCGGTTGGGATTACAACGAGAATGACGTGTTTTAAGAAGCTCTTCCAAACGTAACGTTTTTTTTTTACGCATATGAAATTTTGTTATTTTTACTATTTTAACGTAAGCATGAATTTTCCTTCGTATTATTATTATTTAATTTATTTGTTTCTCCTTTAAATGATACTGATAGATTAATCAATTATTTAATTTTTTCTTATTCATATATCCCTCAGTTTTCAATATCCCCCAAAAAACAAAAACATGACAGGTAAAACAATACAATTTCTACGATATTCTTTCTTGGAAGGATTGCGTATTTTTTTTCAACAACGCTATTTTCAACGACTTTGAAAAATAACGGGATTTACAGATGGGCCAATAATTATTCTTAAATTTCACAGCAAAGATAAACGAATGTAAACTTTTAATTTTTTATGACAATTATTTTTTTGTTACTAAGACTAGTGATGGGGAAAAAGAAAAAAAAAATAAAAAAAAAAAAATTTAATATAAATACTCTCTAGTGTAGTGATGTTTTGTTTCGTTGAGCGGCTGTTTATTCCAAGTTTTTTTTAACGCGCATATGAAATTTTGTTATTTTTACTATTTTAGCGTAAGCATGAATTTTCTTCGTATTATTATTATTTAATTTATTTGGTTCTCCTTTAAATAATACTGATAGATTAATCAATTATTTAATTTTTCTCATTCACATATCCCTTAGTTTTCAATATCCACCCCAAAAAAAAACATTACAGGTAAAAACAATACAATTTCTACGATGTTCTTTCTTAGAAGGATTGCATTTTTTTTTTTTTTTTTTAAAAACAACGCTATTTTCAACGACTTTAAAAATAACGGAATTTACATTTACATATTACATTTTATGAATTTATGAAAAGAAAATGCAATCTTTCTAAGAAGGAATATCGTGGAATTTACAGATGGGCCAATAAATTATTTTTAAATTTCACAGCAAAGACAAACGAATGTAAACTTTTTCTTTTTCATTTTTTTTTTAAACAACGCTATTTTCAACGACTTTAAAAAATAACGGAATTTACATTTACATATTACATTTTATGAATTTATGAAAAGAAAATGCAATCTTTCTAAGAAGGAATATCGTGGAATTTACAGATGGGCCAATAAATTATTTTTAAATTTCACAGCAAAGACAAACGAATGTAAATTTTTTTTTTTTTTTTTTTTTTTTTTTTTTAACCAGCGTCATTCTCTTTGATTTCCAATCGTGTCTCTGTCTATTGTTGCTTGGCAACCCATTTAGGAGAAGGAAAACTCCGAACAACAACCCGCAACTCAAGGTGTTAATCGTGCCGAGGAGTGAATGGCTACTGCGTTATGAGGTCGCGAACGATCCCCTACAGGCTTCGGAACCCTGTCTGTAAAAGACCGTTACTCAACGTGCCGGGCAACTTTGGGTGGACTTTTTGACCCGTGCGTCACTCGTGGGATTAATATGAAAATTAAAAAATAGAAACAAAACGTCCAGTATGGCTCTTCCAGTGGATAAACAGGGAGCCCGTCCTTCAGGAGGAACCTACCTGAGGTCGAAAAAATCTGCCATAGGAACAAACTCCTACACAAAGAATGAATCTTCAGGTCCCCACAACCAGGATAATCCTAATGATGGTCCTGTAAATTCTCCAGCTAGATCCATAACCGTAAATTTAAGGAAAGAAAAAATAAAATGGTCTCGTGAGGAGTACAAAGTTGTTATGACTGCATTCCATGAAGCGTTACTCAAACCTCAGAAAAACATCACTCGCCAAACATATGACATTTGGCGAGAGAAGGTTAAACAAACAATTAGAAAGTACATAGACAAAAATAAACTAGCCAATGTAAGAAGGGACATCATGCGAAATAACCGATTGACAGAGGCTGAAATTAATGAAATAAAAAGAATTGCAACAAGAATAGATGAACCAACAAAACATGAAAAGGAACCGGAATCAGGGAAAAAAAGTAGTAACATCACACAAAGCATCAGGTCATAATGAAAAAACCGAAATACACACAAATCACTGTGAAGATAATGCTGAAAATTTAGAAATGTTGGAAAGGTATGATCTTAGTCAGTCACAAGACAGTAATAAAACGAGTTCAAAATTCATCGAACAGAATTATTTCACAGAAAACAAGATTAATATACAAGAAGCCAAGGATGAAATCATGAGCCATATAAGTCAGATACAGAATATTGCAATGGAGGAACGAGAACAACTCCCAAAATTACAACCAACAAAGCATAACCTCAAAACTATTAAGCTCTATAATGCAGCACTCAAATTGATTCTGGATGAAGAAGACACTCATATAAATCTCAATGAAGCAATATATGCATCAGCAATAGCAGCAACAAATAAACTGAACATCAAAGTAAAAAAAAGTCAGTCTCACAGACATGAAGATCCACCTTGGAAAAGAAAAAAATAGAAAAAGAAATTGAACACCTTAGAAGTGAATTATCAGTACTCGATGAACTAGCAAGAGGAGTAAATGTAAGAACTAGAAAAGGCAGAAGAGTCGAAAAGAAAATACAATATCAGGAATGAAAATGAAGTCCTATCAACTAAAGAAAAATAAAGCAAACAATACAACTGAAGGCTCAAAGAATAAGACGCTACGAGAAAAGATCAAGATTCTATAGACAGAACAAGATCTTTCAAACCGATGCAAAAGAAATTTTACAGGGAAATAGGTAAACAAAGAATTGAAGTGACAGTCCCCCTAAAATGGAAGAAGTTATACAGTTCTGGGGAAAAATATGGGCTTGCCCTAAAGAACACAACGAAGAGGCAGATTGGATTGCGCAAGAGTTAGAACGAATGAAAAATAAACCAGAACAGACATGGGCGGGAATCACAGAAGAAGATGTTAAATGTGCACTGAAAAAAAGCACACAACTGGAAATCTCCAGGAATAGATAAAATTCCTAACTTCTGGCTATATTATTTAAATACAGCACACAAAAAACTCGCCAAAGAACTTCAAGAAATGGTTACCGATCCAACTAAAATTCCTGCATGGATGACCAAAGGAGTTACCTTTCTTCTACCCAAAAATAGTGACACAAATATTCCGAAAACTATAGACCAATTACATGTCTTCCAACAACATACAAACTGTTAACATCTATTTTAACAAAACAGACATATTTCTTCTTGGAAAGAAATGACATACTACCACTTGAACAAAAAAGGGTGCAAACGAGGCTGCTACGGATGTAAAGACCAATTACTTATTAATAGGATGATCCTGGAAAACTGCTTCCGTGAAAAAAAAAAATCTTAGTATTGCCTGGATAGATTATCGTAAAGCATTCGATAGTGTACCACATTCCTGGATCTTAAAGTCTTTAAGTATGTACAAGGTATCACCCGTTATCATCAATTTCATCAAACAATGTATGTCGATATGGAAAACTACACTTTACCTCAATCATAAAAATGGAACCTATAAGTCTGGCGAAATAAACATCAATAGAGGAATATTTCAAGGTGACTCTTTGTCTCCTTTATTATTTTGCATATCACTTATAGCATTAACCAACCAACTTAACAAGACAGAATGCGGTTACAAAATAGCTCAAAAGAAAATAAACCATCTATTTTACATGGATGACTTAAAATTGTATGCTAGGAATGACAATGAGCTGGAAGGTCTTCTGCAAACTGTAAAATGCTTCAGTGAAGACATCGGAATGAAATTCAATTTGGATAAATGTGCTAAAGCTACAGTTTTACGAGGATCGCTACAACAAACTTCCTCTATTAGTTTAGACCCTGCTGTAACAATAAAAGATTTAGAACAAGGAGAAGCTTATAAGTACCTAGGTGTAAATGAGAGTGAAGGAATTCACCATAAGAAAATGAAGGAAATAGTGCGTAAAGAGTACTATAGAAGGGTACGACTGGTATTAAAAACTGAATTGAATTCTCAGAACAGAATTATGGCCATTAATAACCTAGCCATCCCAGTGGTCCAATATAGTTTCAACATCTTGAACTGGACTCTAAATGACATCAGACAAATGGATTCTAAAACAAGAAAGCTTCTTTCTAAGTATAAGATGCATCATCCAAAGGCTGATGTAGACCGTCTATACATACCCCGTAAAGAAGGTGGAAGAGGTCTTATTCAGCTAGAATTGTCATACAAGACAACAACTATTGGCTTACTAACTTACATGGAAACAACAAATGACTGGATGATAAAATTAGTGAAACAACATGAAAACAGAAAGAAAAAAATATTCAATAATAAAAAAGAAGGCAGTAAATACAAACAACATTTACATTTAGTAGATTCTGTAGTAAATCAAAACAGAAGCCAAGAACCAACTATTGCAGCAAAAGATATGAAAAAAAAGAAAGCCAAGGATAAAGCCCTTGAACAGATGAAACAACGCTGGCAAGACAAACCTCTGCATGGCCAATATCCAGAACGTGCAAATAAACTCAATGTTGATAAAAGTTAATACTCATCGATGGTTACGAGCATCTGGATTAAAGTCTGAAACTGAAGGCTTTATTCTTGCAGCGCAAGACCAGAGTCTTTTCACTAGGAATTTTCAGGCAAATATCATACATAATAATGTGGATCCAAAATGCAGGTTCTGTGACAAATACCAAGAAACAATAGACCATCTAATCTCAGGATGTTCTATACTTGCCCCAAATGAATATAAAAATCGTCACGATAGAGTGGGGCAATACTTACACTGGACAATGTGCAAACACTTTGGAAAATGTGTAAGCAAACACTGGTATGAACATCGGCCAGCGCCGGTTACAGAAATAGAAGATGTCACCATTCTATGGGATTATACCATCCACACAGAAAAATTGAAGCAAATAGGCCGGACATTATTGTCAAAAACCAGAAAGAAAAAACTTGCCTACTAATTGATATGGCTTGTCCAGCGGATTGTAACATAGCAACCAAGGAATTTGAAAAACTATCAAAATACAAAGACCTGGAAATTGAAATAGAAAAAATGTGGAAATTGAAAACAAGAATAATACCAGTGGTAATAGGTGCACTTGGAATTATAAAAAATGGAACAAAACAACACATTGAAAGAATCCCTGGAAACCCCAGCTTAAGAGACATACAGAAAATTGTCTTATTAAGTACAGCACACACACTAAGGAGAACTTTGTCTATGTAACGCTAGCAACTTCATCGGAGATAAAAAAAAAAAAAATTAACATGAAATGTGGCCATAACAACACACCACGACCTGCCTTAGGTCTTTCCGCAGACTTGGTAGGTAGTGTGTCCATAGCAGAAATCGAATGATGATGATGATAATAATAATAATAATAATAATGACAACAACAACATTTACGAGAAGAACGCGAAGAAGAAAAAAGAAAAGAATGACAAATTTATTTGACAATGTTAAGCATTATTTCAACAATATATCTGTCTTCTTCAATTTATATTTAACAAGATATTTAAGTATAAAGATATATAAGTCTACAAATAGAAGTCTTTTTGCAATTATTGCTTGGCTTGTAATGAAGAAAAAATCGGCTACTAGTAATCAACGCGTCAAAACCAATGAAACGCCGACAGCGTTAAGTCATGCAACTGAAACTTACGTAATGTGTTGTGGAATTTGCTCATTTCGGAATTTTCTGTTAGTTGATTAATTACTAAGGGGAATTAATCAAAAAGCTTAGTATAATTTTTATGTAACTCTCCTGTCACTCTGTTCATTCCCCCGGGATAGGGAATTTAGTAATTTGCAATAAAATGTTCTGCAAGATCCGTTGAAGCAGTAAAAATAGACTGTACTTACGAAAAAAAAGACTGTACTGGCAATCAACCCGTCAAAATGAATGAAATCCAGGCAACGCGAATGCAATTGAAACGTACGTAATATGATGATGATTGCCTTATTTTTCCATCGGTTGATAAGTTACTAAAAATAATTAATCAAACATCTTAATATAAATTCTATGGCACACTTCTGTTTGTTTTTTTTTTTTTCATTCCTCCAAGACGGGTAGTTAGTAGTTTACATACTTAACTATCCACACTCGTTTTAAGTGCTTCAAGGGTGGTGGATTTTGGATATTTCTCAGAATGTGCAACTGAAGCTGTTAGTCGAAATTACAGTCGTTTGCAAGAAAACGTTCGTCAAGCTCTGTTGTTGTCACTGTGTTGCGCCTGACGTCATACCTGTGGCCCTAGAATCTTTTAATTAATTTATTCGTGGTGCAAGCCACATAAATCCAGCCATTTTTGGT
>CAHIKZ030004411.1:2387500-2437500 GCA_903632075.3 Acanthosepion pharaonis | reverse complement strand
TATTTTGGTCATTCTAGGTTTTGTAACAACGTTTCCCCCTTGCGAAGGATCGTTAATTAATTTGAAACTTTTAAAACCATTTATTTTACATTCAACATCATCACTTGATAAGACACCGGAATTGTTG
This sequence comes from Acanthosepion pharaonis, assembly GCA_903632075.3. Lineage (NCBI taxonomy): Eukaryota > Metazoa > Mollusca > Cephalopoda > Sepiida > Sepiidae > Acanthosepion > Acanthosepion pharaonis. Next base: position 2,437,373 of record CAHIKZ030004411.1, on the reverse strand, counting down.
AAACAAAATGGCTATTTTTGTAGTGATTTTATAACATATTTATGGTATAATTTTGTAAATAAATAATTATATATATATATAAAGAAATATAGTCTTAAGATGTGCTATATTTATGGGATAAATTGCTCAATATCAGAGATAGAACGTGTGTAAATATAAAAGTGAACATAGAACACAAAACTTATTGGTGGCCTGACGATTACATATAGCATGAAACAGACTGTCGCCTCTAAGTGTTGACTTCTATGTTCACTTATATATATATATATATGTCTGATTGAATAAATTACAAATAAGCAGACAAAACGTTTGTAACTTAATCAGTTATGCCTAAAGAGAATTTGCTGCGTAAATACACAAATATATATGTTCGTGTTTTTTTTTGTGCGTGACGTTTTCCCTAAACAATTACTTCATGCGGGGACCACATTTACTGAAGTGTTACCGTTCGTGATGCTTCTAGGTTATAGCCTGACGGAGCTCATCAATCTTCAGCAAGGTTGTGAATTCAGGATTTTTCTTCGACTCAACTCTTTGCCTGTTCAAGTTAAGAAAGCCCAATTCGGCCTGCAATGGAATCCCCAAATGGCAGAAGATGGATTCATGACTTTTACAAACGCATTTGCGCGAAATGGACTGAAGAAAATGGAGAGAGAATTGATTTTACTTTCTACGCCGATACACGTTCCATTATTCTAACCTCCATACACATAAGATTGAAACAGTATATGTACAGACACACATGCACATATATGCACACACACACATACAAATATACACACACAGACATAAACATATATATTTGTATCTGTGTGTACGTACACACACACTCACACCATATATATATATATATATATATATATATATATATATATATATATATATATATTTAAGCGTTTCACAACAGGCAAGGCGGGAAGCCACTAGGGCGCAAGGGGTTACAGAAAATTTAGAGCAAGATCAGATACGAGTGATAGAAAAGAGGATGAGGGTAGTGGATAGATCAAGGCAACTGGAGATGTCGATTGACATTACACTTGAATAGCTGGAGATTATAGCTCACCGGGAAACAGGAATATGGAAGGGAGTTCCACAGGCGAGAGGTGCAAGACATGAAGCTATTGGAGTAGAAGAGACGGCTACATTTAGGAGTTTCGACAGTGAAGGGGTGAGAGCGGGATGCCAGCCTCGTATGGCGAATGCAGCTCCTCGGAGCAATTGCCATGAAAGTATTTGTAGAGCAGACAGAGGGAGCCGACGGCGCGTCTGTGAGAAAGTGACTGTAGACAAGACGCCAGGGCAGGGCCAACCACATTGCAAATCCGCCTCTGGAGCCTATCAAGAACCCCGAGGCAAACAGAAGGGGCACCAGTCCATATATGGAAGCAATACTCCATGCAAGGGCGAATTGTTGATTTGTAGATCTGGAGGATCGACTCCGAGGAGAAAAACATACTGGCGCGGCTCAGGTAGACAACTTTCCTTGCGGTGGACGAAGCAATTGACTCAATGTGTTTATTCCATCTCAGGTCAGCAGTCAACGTGAGAAAGAGAAGCCGCAGAGAGTTGCTCTCGAGAAGTTGAGCGTCAGACATTCCAATGGAGGGAAGGAGAGAATCTCTGTGGTGATTAATAGAGAGCAGTTTTGTCTTAGAAGCGTTGAAGTTGACCATCCAATTTTTGCCCCAGTTCACAATCGATTGAAGGTCCTTTTCGAGACGCACAGCCAGGTGAGTTTTGTCACTGAGACTAGATTTGTTTTTGAGGCAGGAATAAATTGTGGGGTCATCCGCGTAGATACCAACTTGGGAAGTTATGGCGTCAGGAAGGTCATTTATGTAGATAAGGAATAGAGTGGGACCTAGGATGGAGCCTTGAGGAACACCTGCGTTCGTGGGATAGGAACTGGATGAGAATCCGTTGAGAACGACCTTCAATTCACGGTTTGACAAGAATGATTGTATTAGGTTATATAATCGATCCGTAATGCCATAACCCTGGAGCTTGCGAAGAAGGCCGGCATGCCAAACCCTATCAAATGCTTTGGAGATGTCTAGTGCCACGGCACGGGCTTCCCCGTTATTTTGAAGAGTTCGGTAGACAGTTTCAGTGATGGCCGTAAGCACATCAGCTGTAGATCGGGCAAAGCGGAAACCATATTGCTTGTCTGAGAGCAGATTATGGGATGTGAGGTGGTTAACCACCTCGGTATTGTTTAGGGCTTCGAAGACATTGCCGAAGAGGGGAAGGAGTCTGATAGGACGGTAGTTGGAAGGGTCAGAGGGGTCGCCGGATTTCTTGAAGGCAGGAACGATCGAAGAGGACTTCCAGCAGTCAGGAAAACAAGATTCCTTGAGGCAGTAGTTGTATAGTTTAGAAAGGGCGGGCGCCAGTTCAGGCGCGCATTTCTTAAAGACAATGCCTGGTATCCCGTCTCCACCACTAGCCTTGTTGGGGTCTAAATTGGAGATAACGCCCAGTACCAAAGATGGGGTTATGTTTAACCCACTCAATATGGCCTCAGTTCTAAGAGGAAGTCGGGTATGGGTACACCGGAAGAGTCGAGCGTCGAGTTGAATGAAAATTTCCGAGCAAAGCATTCAGCCTTGTCGATAGAGGACGTCAGGACTTCGAACTGTTTGAATAAAGGAGGTATAGAGGGTTTGCAATTGTTCAATACGCTCTTACAGAGACGCCAATAATCTTTGGAGCCAAATTTGCGAGATGCAATACGTTCTTTCATCCGAGCCGCAAACAGTGACTTAGCATCGTTGAGGACACGCTTACACTCGTTACGGGCGGAGGCAAAGAGACGTCTATTGCAGTCAGACATGTCGCTACGGAATAGGTGAAAGTAGTGGTTCCTATGGGCGATGGCGGCTGAGCAAGCAGCGGAGAACCAGGGGGAGGAGCGCGACTTGACCCTATATTTCCTTGATGGGATGAAACGTCGATTCCAGCTTTAACCCAGGAAGAGACCTCAGAAGCACATTCTTGGACGGGGAGCTTAAAGACTACATCCCAGGGGACATGGCGGAGGAAATCACGGAACGCCTCCCAGTCAGCTCGTTGATAGTAGAACGAAGTTCTAGTGGTAGGAGGTTCTTTATAGGGGGTGGAGTTGAAAGAGATGTAAACAGATACTACTGCATGATCAGAGTTACCAAGAGGGCAGTGTTGCGAGGCGCTGCAGCATTCGGGGATGGAGGTAAAGCACAGGTCGAGAAGAGAGGCTTTACCTTCCCGGTTGAAGGCAAAACGAGTGGGGAAGTTAACTATCTGTGTGAGGGAATGGGAGATTGAAAAATTGAGCGTTTGAATGCCTGCATGGTCAGTAGTGGCATTCTTAAGCCACAAAGTGTTATGGGCGTTAAAATCACCAAACCAAAAATGTTAGCAAACGGATGGAGGGAGAGAGCCTTGTCTATGCTGTCAGAAATGCGATCGAGTATCTCACAGTCTTGAGAGGATGGAGAGCGGTAAAGGAAGAAGAGATAGCTTACCGCATTAAGGAGAGAGAGTCGGAGTCACATGTATGACTGGTCTGGCGATTCGAGAGAGAACTCTCTGGCCAGAGGGAGATGTTCCTTGACGTAGACACCAAGACCGTGCATGTGGGTTAGAGAGTCTTTTCAGAAGAGGGGATAGACAAGACAAGGTTTGTCTCACAGAGAGCCAGTATATCCGGGCCGTTTGCAGTGAGGAAAGATTCCAGACTTCAGAAGTTTGTCCTAATGCCACGGATGTTGGAGAACGAAAGGTTGAGGGGTTTAGGTGATTTTTGAGAGGCTGGTTTAGAGTTAATCTTTCGGTTTTTGTAACTCATGTTGAATTTTGTTTGTAAGATGAGAAGGCCCGAAGTAAAAGAAACAGACAGTTTCGACCGTGACGCGGGCAGAGAGGAGTTGGCAAAATCTGCATCATTATGTGGCCTCAGCGCTGCCCACCGGAGGTGACTGCAGGGACACTTTTCTATGCGCGACATGGCACTACAAACACCCCGGTATTATACAACAGTTGATCAGAGCAGCCGCGCAAAACGCTACGAAAGAGTTAGGGCTCCTAACTACCAGTCGGAAACAGCAACCAGAGAACTGTCAACCGTGTACCCTCAGAATGAAGAGGTGATGCCACAGACTGTACACATCACGGGAGAAACAGAGCTGCACTAATACAGAGGCCGGAGAGAGAAACAGTACCGGGAACCCCTTCCTAGATAAGAAACAAGGTATAAGCCTCTACTCATGTCCAATAGAAGGGGGAGGAGTGTTGACCGGGTGGTAGAAGAGACTACCTTCTCCTATTACAGGTAACACAAAAAAGGACGACAAAAACAGAGGGAAGGATGGTGAGGGATAACAGGCAAGGAGTCCTGGATCACACTTGGCTATACCCTATCACATTAAGTTTTAGTATAAGTCCCATTGTCTATTCTAAAAAGAAATTGAAAATAAGGTTATCCGGATTTATTATCGCATGTAGCCAAAGACATTCAATTTTCCATTTTAGCTGATTTTTCTTTCAAACCGGGATTTCTTACTAAACTATCAAATAAGGGAGAATCATTGGGACAAAATGTCTTACTATGGTAGAGCACATTGACGATTGTGTGGAGAGAAAAAAATAGATTAAAAAAAAAAAACAACAAAAATAAAATAGAAAAATGTAAATGGTTTCTGCTAGAGCGAAACCATACACACACAAGGCAGCAAGTGGTTGTCTGCTTTCTTCCTTATGATGGCAACCGAATGTACGGCTTACCTTATGTCCAAGCGTCGACCTGGTGTGGGGGGATCAACGGCCAATCCTCCGCCCTCACCAAATAGTGAGCTTGGGAGATATGCTTTCAATAAATTTTAGAACAGGAGAAAAAAACGGCGTGAACAATTCCAAGTTCAGACAATATATCAAGCAAAAAGATACGGTCACAACATCATTAGAATACTAACGAGACAACTTCGCATCTAGCGAAAGACATTCAATTTTCTATTTTTCCTGATTTTTTTTCGAACCGGGTTTTCTTACTAAACTATCAAATAAGGGAGAATCATTGGGACAAAATGTCTTACTATGGTAGAGCACATTGACGAGTGGGAGAGAAAAATAATTAAAAAAAAAATAATATATATGGTACGATATATGATTATCACCATTTTATTTTATTTTTTTTGCGCATGCGCGTTGTTTATTTTTATTTTGTCGTCTGTTTTGTACAGTAGGGATTCGGAAAGAGTTAAAAGAATCTAATGGCGATTACGTATGTACGGCAGCGTGCAACACAAGCAGGAGAGTTCATTTATGTCTGTCAGACAATTTCTGCGACCACATCACCGCTTGCATCTGACCACCTAACTCTCCAGACTGCAGCCCCTTGATTATTATGTGTAGGGCGTAGTTGATCGAGAAACCAAGAAATCTCCTTGTAACACCAAAGGTGAACTGAAAGCAAGGATTATGGCAGCATTCACCAAATTAAACAAGGAAACCGTCTAGAATAGTTGCAGGAGATTGCAGAACCTGTGATGGCTCTAGTTGAAGCCAATTGCGATTTTTTTTTCAAGATATTTTTTGTATTATTGGCAAATATATCTGTAAAAATGAGATTTGACTTATTTTCATTTTTTGTATTTTAGACGATGGTTTATATATTGCACTTTCTATATCTTCCGAGTCAGCGACAGAGACCAGAAAAATTAAAATAACATTGCTATTTACGTTCTTTTAGATGAGCAGCTGCGGAAAGTTACGTCCTTCAATTATCTCACTAAAATCGTACCAAATGTCCAAATGTTTGTTAAATCTTTATTTCTGATCACTGGTCACCACTGTAAAGTTATTTCTCTATTACCGTATTAAATAATTTAATACACTTATGGAAAACTCTTTTCTGAGCGACAATATTTTACAATATATTTGCATTGTGACTTATTGGACACACGTTTTACACTGACATGAAATGCAAGGTCTGCTGCGAAGAATAGTGTTTCACTTTCTCTTGCCATACAATTAACTAGTTCCAATTTATCTTCGCATTTATAACGCTATCATTCCTTCGTGTATTTAATATTCCTGTCGTATCTTTTCTGGTGCTCGCCCTATATATCTCGAGATTCTTGACAATTTTTAAAAAAATGATCTGTAATATTATTGGTCCTGGCTAGGCATTTTCACGTCAGTGGCGTTCTCACTGCCGTGATGTGTCTTTCTTCAGTTTTTTCTATAGATATTTTCATTGACTTTTATTTTCAAATGAGATCTCCACGTACGTATATAGACAGTCCTCTTTCTAAATTGGCAACTAGGTCTGAAGATTTTACGATGGAAATAGCTACATGTAATCGTATCATCTTCTAAATTATAAATGCAACGAGAATCGCCATCTTCTGTCTTTCAAAACAATCCGTTCTTTTATTGTCCTTTCTCCCCACTAATGTCTTCTCATTCTATTTCACTCCCAGTAATTTGTATAATTTTAATGGCATTGTCGTCTGGATTTGCTGTGAAAAGTTTATTACAAAGTCGTAACATATTTAAGTTAAAGACAAGCATTTACATGAATTCACTAATAGTTATGCAAATTTACAACAATAAAATATATTCAGCCTCAAAATATTACCAGATTTACTAGCTTTAGAGTTTAATTTTTTTTTTTTTTAAATGTAACAACTTTTCGGGTAATAATGTTCGAAAATTTTCAGTTGTATCCAAAAACAATTCTACAGGAAGATCTAATTTATACATTTGAAATTACTTATAACGTATTTGTGCTACACCCATGTTTACTATCAAATTGTTCATGATGAATGAATAACGATAGAATTGAATTATTTTTTATACTATTTACATATCCAGACCGATATTTATGTATTTTATACTATTTACATATTCACACTGTTGTTCTCATCTTTATTGACGTATTCACTCTCCAGCCTTCTTCAGGTGATATTTCTTGAAATTTCAAACCGAACCCTTTATTTAGTCCATTGAATAATCTACACCGTGTACTAAAGGATTGGTTCGTTTCGAAATTCCAAGAAATATCACCTGAAGAAGGCTGGATAGTACAATGTCCGAAATGTCATGAATATTGCAACAAAATGAGGGCAACATACCGAACAATATAAATAATGTAAATAGTTCAAATATTTTTTTAACTCATCTCAAAAATATAGAAAAGCGCAGTTATTTTCAGGGAAGTATATAATGCATTTGGTGATCAGCGAAACGAAATATTTCCTGAATTTCCATTGAAAAATGAAGCAAGAAATATTCTTGGAATTGTGCCTTTGCTAACTGACTTGGAATTGTCCCAATGTCGACATCATCGATATAATGACTTTCATAATAATGACTTTCATCAATAAGTGAAGGTAGACTTTCAAATGTTGATAGTAAAGTACATCTCAATCTAGAGATATGTTAACTTGTAAGGAGGAAATATTACAGTGAGAGAAAGAGAAAGAGAGAGAAAGAAAGAGAAAGAGAGAAAGAAAGAGAGAGAGAAAGAAGAGAGAGAGAAAGAAGAGAGAGAGAAAGAAAGAGAAAAGAGAGAGAAAAGTGAAATATTACAGAGAGAGAGTGAAATATTACAGAGAGAGAGTGAAATATTACAGAGAGAGAGAGAGAGGAATTACAGAGAGAGAGAGAGAATAAGCGAAGAGGTAGAAAGACAAGGGAATAAATTCACTGTTGAAAATATCGATTTTTAACTAGAAATAATAAAAATTGCAACTAATGGATTATAAAAATCTTCACCAATATTTCAATTGTATTTCGAGGCATCCACCGAAAAAAATCAGGTAGAAATATTATCAATTCTACAACAGACATAGTGTTCAGAGTCAGATATTTATCTGCTGTTACAGCTAGATGAATGACCACCAGAAGATGTAGGGAATATGATTGGGAATAGTGTACAGAGGCCAGTTTATACTGATTTTTCCTGTTAATATCAACAGCAGATTAAATTAAGTTTACAAACTGAAAATGGCGGCATATTTCGTCTGATGTTAGTACGCTACCTAAATATTGAATTTTTGTACTTTTTATTTCCAATTTGCACGTTTCTTTTTAGAAAATCTTAAAATATCTCTTTATACAAGGGATGTTTAGTCCTTTCCTTTCACTCCCCTTTAGTTTTTTTAGAAGAATTTCTGTAGTTGCCTTTCTGTGTCTACTATCAATGTTGTGCTATATGCATATTTAATATTGTAGCCAGCAATAATGAATCTTGGTATAACTTATAATTCTATCAGGATAGCTTCACTGTAAAACTTGAATAAGTCTAGTGAGAACACACTCCTTGTCTTACGCCGATTTTTTTTTGTGTCTGTATTTATTGAATTTATTTTTCTTTATGCACGCGGTTTGATTTCAATGTAAGTTCCAGATAATTGTATTATCTTTACAAAATGAATCAATCAGGTTGAGATCATAGACAAAAGAACACCATTGGAAAATTCGTAAGGCAATTAACAGGAGATAACTGATAACTGACATCCATTAAACATAGCATGTGGAACTAGAACAGTCTACCTCAGTGAGCGAAATAAAGGGTTCAGTTCGACATTCCAACCACCTAAAGAAGGCCGGAGCGTAAAACGGCCGAAACGTTATAATAAATATGGCGACAAAAATGAGGACAATAGTCCAAATAATGTAAATAGTATACAATCTTACTTAGTATTTGAAAAAAAAAAAAAAAAGTTCTTGATCTAAGCTATCGGACGCTTTTGGATAATCTGTTAGAAATCTATTTTATTATTACATATATATTCGTAGTAAAATAACTATGGAAAATGTTATGTATAAATGTTAAATAAGAAAACTAAATGGAGAGATTTATAGGAAAGTATTTAGCAATTAAATATATTGTTATATTAAGAAAAAAAAGGATGAAAAGTAATCTGCAGATATAAAAGAAATTATCTGCTTCCTTTTTTATTATTATATAGATATTCATATTAAAATAAGTATGTAGAATTTTATCTATAAGTGTTAAATAAAAAAAATTAATATGGAAAGTTATGGGAAAATATTTATCCATCAAATATACTGTTATCTTTGGAAAAGAAATCATGAAGAAATAATCTGCAGACTATTTCGATGTAAAAAAAATAAAATGTCTGCTTTGTTATATGCAAGAAAAACAATGATAATAAAGCATAAATAAACGCTCTTTGCTTGGTAAGGTGCATTAAGACCCAAAATGAAATTTTGTTTGTTTTGTTTGTGATTTCACTCGAAGCATTGAATACAAACACTGTATTACTGAGTTTGAAATCATCAGATAAAAATAAAACCTTACTAAATAGAGAGCCCGATAAAAGAACAATAATTAAGGTGATAGAAGCCGATTGACATTACATCTGGCTGGAAGGCAATTCGGCCGAAGAGAAAATATCAGTAGTTAAGTGTTGTGGCCTCGCTACCATTTTGATTCGATTTTAGCTCCGCCTTCTTTTAGGTTGATGAATGCGTATATATTCCGTAGTAAGAAAGTTAAATGAAATTTTCATTGTATCTCTTGACGAAACATAAGATAAACTCCGTATATCATTCAACAAGACGGCTGAATTAATAAAGACTGAAAAAAATTACAACAGTAGCCCTTAAACCGAAAAGAAGATAATGGAAAATCCAGATGAATTCAACAAGACGATTTATCTTCCCCCGAACTGAAAAATAGAGAAAAATTCGACCAAATTCCGATTCCTCTTAAACATCAAGTCAGAAAAGAAACCCAAGAAGTGACGATCCATATTTTATTTTAATGAGAAATTATATTTCGTTCATAAGAATATAATTTAAGAATGTCTATAATTTGAATAACACGCTTGATGTTTCTTTTCATACCCCAGTTATGTAATGCCTCTGGTAGGATATGTGACAATTATTTAAAAGGTATGTCAAAACATCTAAAATGCTATAATTGAATAATCTGTGTCTAAAGTTCTATTCAGAATGAGTTCTATAATTACTGACATTTCTATGAACGTGGGGTTTCGAATTATGTTCGTTTATATTGGAAGCACTGATTAAAACTTGTTTAACTGTTATATACCGTACTTACGAACACTAATGGGTATGGCCCAATCCTCATAAATACATTTTAGACTATCGTAAGTGGGGTAATATGCTAAGTAGTCCATCACTAGTAGTGGTTTACCTACTTAGTATCATTTCATTTCTAACCCCCATTTAGTTATTCCTCTTTCAGTAACCCTCTTTAGGTTAAAACACTAACAAAAATTCTCTTTAAATTAAAAATTATTTAATAAAAGCAGTGTTAATCGTCTAAAAATCTTCCTCGCAATTTCATCAGAGTCAATTTTAATTTAAATAATAATACTTATTTATTGTGTAAAAATGCTGTATCGAGGTTTGTAATATTTTTTTATACATAGAATTTAAAGGTTATTGTAAAAATAAAGTTTTCCTTCAAATCATGTCATACATTAAGCTATTTTTTATCTTTTACTTCTGTCTTATTAACACGATTATTCGAAAGTACGTAAATATATAAATATTTTATAGTTAATTGTGTTTCTTGTTTGCATTTCCTTTTCCGATAAAAGGTAATTTTATCTGTCGTCACCCTGCAATGACGTCACAGAAATGCACAGATCTTTTTGTGTTCAGATATCCAGAAAGATGTAGGCTTAAATGTAATCTACATTTCAATGAAGAAGTTACAATCAGTTTATCCATTAGGTCCTGTAAGCATACATTCGTTTTCCGGGGATATGGAATTAGATTAAATGCACCACGGCTACGACAACGAAAGCAGACACTCAAATAGGCTCGTGTGATAGCAACTTATATGACAGAGAAATTGCAACGATGAGTCAGACTACTAATAGTTTCGGATTGATAGTAGAGTTTAAATAAGTTACAGAGACGTCTGGGTAAGGACCCAAACTGTAAACAAGACATTGGACAGATCGATTTGGGAACCGTGTTATTGGACTCGATTTAAAATTAAGGCTCCGACAGGGTAAATACGATACAAAATATTTTTCGAAATAATTACCGTTTTTTTTTTTTTTTTTAAAGAAACGATTTTGAAGGTTAAGTTTAGATTCAATATCGTAGCTTTGAAATTTGATTCCGGTGATCAGTGAAAATCTTATAGCACAGTCTTATAAAATTTATAATTTCTATAAATTCTATATGGACAGGATACATGGCACAAACTCATTATTACTAAATTATTGCGCCATCAAATAAGACTTTCAATTGCTTGTTTTTTGTTGCTGTTGTTGTTACGGCATATCAACCTCAATAGGTTATTTAATGCTGACAAGATTTTTATTGCTGATAATATTTTTCTAAAAATGTATTGCTGCTATTAAAACCTATTAGCAATTAAGAGTTGGTTCCATACTCCTCAAAACCTTTTGATCAGAGGCCTTACTGTTGGACGTACTTTATCGTCATACCCAGGACGCGGATGTAGTTTATCGTCATACCCACAACGGCCTTCGTTTCTTTCAAAGGGAAATTGTACTGAACAATTTTCCTATATTATGATATACAGTGCAGTAGTTTTAGTGCCATTTTAAATAAACAAGGCAAATTTGAAACATTTTGTCTTATAATTTGTGTTCAACATTATATACACTCTTTATCTATTTTTTGTTTTAGTAATTATGATATGACAGATCATGTAACAAATCTTATTGAGTAGCTTTTTTTTTTTATATTTTACAATATTTAAACAGTTTTTACCTATTGAATACAGTAAAAAATCGATTTTTTTCTGATGATTCATAAAAGAATTATGATTAGAATACATTTTCCGTTCAATGTATTTAATGCAATAGATATCAACTTTATTTAGATTTATTCATTTTGATTTTTATTTATTTCAAGTCAGTTTGTAAGCAAAAAACTAAGGAAATTAGATATTTTTTACATTTTTTCAGACGTTCTTTAAGACGAAATGCTCAAAAGATGATACATTATGGAATCATTGGAAGCGGATTTTAGGTTATGAAATTCTTCTTAACAAGGAAGGGCTTGAAGGTAGTTATCAATGCCCAGTTCTACGGAGCCCTAAAGATCAAGGATCACTTTTCGGAACAACCCTCATTTTGATCTACATAAATCATCTGCCTAAGTATATACATAGATCATTTGTAAACATCTATGCTGACTATATACGGGCGAACCTCTAAACCTGTTGATGGTCAAAGATTGGCGAGTGATTTCTGTTCCGATCTTGCACAAACTACCCGATATTTTAAAAACTGGCTGGTTACATTCAAGGCCTCGAATACCAAGCATACATTCCATCATCACGGATCTGACTCCGAAGATTAAACGGAGGTCTTCACGGGGAGGCAACATGCCTTGAAACACACCTGATTTGAAGTGGAAATCGTACATACGATCTATTGCTAAGGTTGCAGGTAAAATGGTCGAATCTCTGCTATCCTCTACATTTACAAGAGCCAGATGAGGCCAAAAATAGGGTAATTGGGCGGAGCTGCCCAGACAACAGCCTCCAGCCTTGATAAAGTTCAAAATTTTCCTTGCGGGTGAACACATATTCTCCACCTTTCAACCTCTCTCCCACAAACGGCATGCTGCAAGTCGCTCACTGATCTTCCGCTAAAACAAGGAAAAGTGCACAGGCAAACTGGTCCCACCGAGGCAAACGTTCACAGCCAGGGCACGCCATGCCACTTACATAGTAGCAACCTACCCACATTCCCTCCGTATTTTATCGGTGATAAGTAAGTTAAACTCGAACAGCTTCTTCCCGCGAACCATTGCCCTGTGGAACCGGCTCCCAATAGGATGTTTCCTACAATCTTAACGTGTTCATGACCAGCGGTAACCGGTAGCGCCCACTCCTATACACACAAATGACCTTTGGGCACCTCGAGGTGGTGTAATGATTAGCAAGATTGTCTCGCTAGAACAATTACGACTGAGTAGTGCGTTCGATCCCCCATAGGTGCTCCATACTTTCGGCCTTGTGCCATATCTGAGCTACGCTTGGAAAATCACTCTTTGGGTACCTCGAGGCGTTGTAATGGTTAGCAAGCTTGTCTCGCTAGAACAATTACGACTGAGTAGTGAGTTCGATCCTCAATTGGAACTCCATACTTTTGGCCTTGTGCCACATCTGAACTACGCTTGGAAAATCTCTACAAACAAATGACCTCCAAACATAATCCTCTACCTTGTAAAGGGTGAACCTCGCTCTAGAAAAAAAGAGCTATAAATCTAATTTTAAGTGACATTACTTATGTCAATCCCATCTTTCGCACTGTGTGTAATATTGATTTTCTAAAAAAAAAAAAAAAGTGAATAATCAACCTATCCTATTGTGAAGGCTTGTAATGGGTTCGTAATGGCGTGAGTTTTGCTCACAATTTATGATTTTACTGCTCCACTAGAATATGTCATTGACCTGTATTTATTTGCTTCACACTCATGGCCTCAATGCACTCCAACTTAGGGAAATTATTCCAGGGAGATTGGGTACCACGTCATCGATCTCAAAATTTCCCTTGAATTGGTTTGACAAACATTTTGGTTGTCTCTTTCGAATAGTTTAGCCATCATGTTCACCGTAAAGTATTCTAATTTAACATTTATGTGATGCGGTAAAGAGTAAGTTTTTCACACAACTTCCTGCACTTACAAATATTGTGTGGTTGGAGTTAGCTATCAGGACGGATTGACTCAAGTTTCTCCCCACCGCTAGTTGCATTAATTGTGAAACAGATTCTACATTTAACTTGTTGCATCTTATCGGGTTAGATGAGCAACTATAGGATATAGAAATCTGAACACGGTTTTTGGCATGTCATTTTAAATAGCCTTATATTATGCACCCACAGACAAATATACTTTGATTCAATTTTATTGCTTTAAATTGCAACACACTTATCGCACATTTATTCGGGCACATTTAGTAGGCAGCCTTGGCGGAAAATACAGGAAGTTAGTTAATACTGTAGACTTACTATTAATATAAAATGCTGACAATCTTTATGTCTACAAAAATAAACAATTTTTCAAAAGGAAGGTTATTACCGATGTTACTGTATACACTTTTGATTCACTTGGAAACGCTTATTCTTTTTACAAAGCGATCTTAGAATTTCAGTTCAACCCAAACTCATGAAACAGGATTTATATACTTTGTTTATTTTCGAGAATTGATGACAAAGCTATTTATTTATTGCATTGAAGAAAAAAATGTTTTCATAGTTATTAATAAAATAGTAAATAATAATTACTGCATTCCAATTGATTTACATATATTCAAAATGTTGTAATGTTTTGTTATTTTTTATAAATATGTGAATAAATATATTTATTTTTAAATTCATTTCTTTATAAAATGGTAAATAATAAATATCACATTAGTCGTGGTTCACATATATTTTATAATCTTGCAAATAAATTTTTTGCGAAGGAATGTAATAGCGTGTCAAAGAAAGTTGGCACACACTTTTGAAATACATGAAGTTTAAACATTACTAAAATACCAGATGAAAGCATGATTTCATGTAAATATGTCCTCATCGAAGATTTCTCTGAACATTAACTCATTTAATGTATAGATTATAATTAAAGGCTATGTATTTCAGGATACTCGAATTTCAGGATACTCGTCTACTAGAGCGGCTAGCCAATCCCTATCGCAGACGCTTTACTCAGGCACATTTGTGTTCATTCAACACCCATAGTGCCCAATCCTGGTTTATACTACAACTTTACTGAGCAGACTTTAGTTACAAGAGCGTGTTATGTATCGTGATCAACAAATTTCAAGCTCTCGGCCACGATGATGACAAATCTATCAATGGCACCCAGTCCGTCTACCAAATTTTCACTCATTTGGGTCAACTCGTGTTATAGTTTTCAAGCACTTTCCCAGATCGACACCTCCTGCCAGATAACACGAGGAAGTCTCTCTGCATGCTGAGATTCGAAACCGGATATCATGGTCAGAATGCGGACACTCTAACCACTCGGCCAAATTAAAGGCTACTGATATATAAATGAATATATGAGAAAGACAATGAATTTCATTGAATAAATTGGCCTGCTTAAATCGGAAAAACTTTTCGCTCCTTCATAAAAAAAAAGATGAAGAAAGTCAATAAGAAAAATATCTATTCCTACACACAGAAATACATTGTCGAGAAAAGGATGTAATGTGTTCAATTCTAAATCTAAAACTTCGAAATTTGAAAAAAATTCAACGATATGGTAATACAAGAATGGGAGACACAAATTGAAGTAATTATCGCAAAGTTAGTAATCGAAAGCTATTTTTAAAATTATTATTGATATTTCGTGTCAGAACAGCGTAACAAGAAAATGGAGGTGGACTCGAAATATACGCAGTCTAATAAGTCATTCCTATTTTCATGTCACCCATATTTGTTAATATATACCAAGTACATCTATTACAGCTAAATGTGTGCAATGTGCTAACATGTTTTCATAAAATTTACCAATGTTATTTCAGTTGGAGCACAGATAGAAATACATCCAGGTCGAATAAAACTGGCAGCTCAGGTGGTTTCCTATCGAGCGTACTTCCAATTACCTAGATGTGTCACCTCCATCGACTTGACTGCCTGAAACGTAAAAGAAATTCTTCTGAGCACACGGAAACTATTCTTTACGCAATAATGAACCCTTAGTAACTGCAAGATATCTTAATTTTCATTGACTGGTACTTATTATTATTATTATTTCATTTTTTTTGTATACACATTTCCTTCCGGATCCCAACCAGAGACCTAAAATAAGAAATGGCTTCATGTTATTTTCGACTCATCACTTCCGTTAAAAAATAAAAAAAAATAATAAAATAAAAAAATAAAATCACACATATTTTACATGGATAAAGCTTTTCGTAATATGTGGGCTGTACTTTTGAGTACATTTTTTTTTTGTTGTATTTCTTTAAGTCATGGACTTCCAGGAATATCTTCAATAATCGAATGTTAACATTTCTCATTGAATGCGAGAGCTCCAACTACAACTGGAATTATTAATGTCTTCATGTAAGATGCTTTTGAGATTTCTATTTCAAGATCCTTGTATTTTGATATTTTTTTTGAAGACTGTAAAAGATATATTACAATATATAGGGTCTGGCATGTCAATAATAAAGCATATTTTTCTGTGGTATTTGATTATGATGTAGGACTATTAGCTTTGTTTGTTCTGGTTGTGTGTATCATAAAAACACCACAAAATTGTTACATCATTATGATTATTATTCTTTATTATTATTATTATTGTTGCTGTTGTTGTTGTTATGTTTTTGCAGATAAACTTTACTATTCAAATTACTACTGTTATTTAAAAATATACTAATATGCGAAGAAATCTTTTTTTCTTAAGAATGATTGTATGAGGAAAAAATTTGGTTTGTATATTTATAAATGATATTGCATCAATGAGAATTCAGGGCAGTATAAGTAAATAGTAAATTGTAGACATCCTTCATATTACCATGGTAATAGATTGTTAATTTTAACAACCCCGAAAAAAAAACTGTTCTCTATTAATCGTCTGCGCCAACCCTTTCTGCTTTCCATCAGCATCCCTAACGGTAATCTAAGGAAGAGCGACTCGTTGTAGCGACTTCATGTCATCGGAAAACGTATTGATAAAGATGAGGCCATTTTTTGATGGTGTATGCGTAGACAAATGGAGAGATAGACAGTTATTCAGAGTTAGAGGAATTATTATGGATAACGTGTTTATGCCATTTTGATGAGGCGGGATTAGATATATTCATAGAGATAGTTAATAAAAGATTGACGAATTATTATAGATTGAGTTTACGCCATTTTTGATGAGGTGGGAGTAGATAAATTGATAGATAGATATTCAAAGGTAGATAAAATGATATGGATAAAGTTTACGCCATTTTTGATGAGGGGGAAGTAGATATATTGCTGGAGATATAAAAGATTAAACATTCAAAAGACAGACGAAAGACTAAATATAATGAAATGCTTGGTCTGCTGCTAGAAAAGTTGGTTCACTGTGTCAGGAATCTATTTTAATTACTACCATCCGTCCATGCTTAGAATATTGCTGCCACATAGAGATTATTTGTCATGTTATGTATTTAGATTTTGATAAAATCCAATGAAGAATCTGCAATATAATTGATCCAGACCTGGCATCTCGGTTTCAGTCATTTTCACACCACTCTCCGGTAACATCTTTGTTCTAATGAATTCTCCTCTATAGTATCTAGACTATGAGTTGAATTAGCGGCAAGATCTCATAATTTTACAGTTAAAATAGCTAGATGTATCCGTAACTTCCATGCTATAAATTTTCTTTTCTCCCATATCTCGTTTGTGGGATTCTTCTCCAACTCCTTGTTTTCCAGTCAAGTTTGATCTTCAAAAATTTCAATTTCAATATAAGTTACTATATTGTGTCGTTTTCTTTTCTCTTTTTTTATAGTTCTGGCTGTTTACTAAAATTATTCTTATATTTTTAACACTTAGTAAACACCACCCTCCGCGTCTTAGTGGCATCGTTGCCTTGCTTTTGGTGAAATGATTATAAAAACAAACAGGGGTGATCAATATTTCTAAATAGAAAATTGTAAACCCTTCATATTAACATAGTAATGAATACAGAATGCATTTGCAAATCCATATCTGTTATTCTAAATATGAGTATTTCAGAAACATGCCCTTTCTCCTCGTATAATTGAAACTTATACATTTCCTTCTGGTATCAGCTCCAATAATTTTCGTGCGGAGCCGCCTGCAGTGAAATGCAGTATTTATCATTGTTTCTGTAAGGAAAACCGTATGTGACTTCCAGGGCTTTCCTTTTTAAAATTTATTTTCTTACTTTAGCCTTTCTGATTTTGTAGTTTGCACATATCTGCAAACAAATCAGGCGAGTTACCTTCATCGATTTCTTATGGATATCCAAACCAGGAGGAGGTAATCAATGATTCATCGATTTCCATTCCAACTTTTCCGCTTATAAATGTGGAGGATTTGATAATTACAGTGCAATATAAAAAACCACTGGGCTATTCTCTAAGTATGAGCCTCAAGTAAAAGATCCAGTTTATGATAAAATAAAAATAGGGAACAAATTCTCACCCCCTTCACTCACACTCAATCTATTTATCTATATCTATCTATCCCTATATATATATATATATATATATATATATATATATATATATATATATATATATATATTCCTATCTATCTACATTCATATCTATATATTTATCTGCCTATCTATCTATCTATCTACATTCCTATCTGTGTATGTATATCTGTCTACCTATGTACCTATGCCCATATCTATCTATCTTCCTATCTATGTATGTATCTGTCTACCTATGTATCTATGCCCATCTATCTGTGCCCATTCCTGTCTATCTACATTCCTATCTATATATCTATTTATATATCTGTCTACATTCCTATCTATATTTATATATCTGTCTACATTCCTATCTATCTATCTATTTATATATCTGTCTACATTCCTATCTATCTATATCTAAAGCACGATATCAAGACAAATTCTTACTTTGAATCAGCGTTATCAATGTAAATATTTTTCTTCTTGAACATCTTTCTTCTGCAGCATTTCGAAACGAGCTGCTGATTCCATAATGGTATTGCTCTATTGTTTTCGCTCCATGTCTTATACTTCCCACGTATGTTGGTTTATCCCAATGGATTTTAATGTCCTGTTCTATTGAAATGTGCATCAACATTTTTCTCAGTCTAGTGGCCAGTTGCCAATGCAACCACGCCATATATTTACAGATCAGCAGCCCCATCGACGTGGTGTAATGGTTGCCAAGATTGTCTCGCTATATGTTTGATCCTCACTGGTTGCTCTATATATGTTCCACCTTGTGCTACGTCTAAGCTACGCTTAGTAGATTGCAACAGATAAGCAGCTGAGCATGACCTATGAATTAATAAGAGAAATTAGAAGTCCTACCAGGATTAATTGTTGGTGGCAATAATCTTAGCAGATAAGATATACAGATGGAGCAGTTTTGATATCTGAAACGGAAAAGTCTGTAAGTGTTCCTACATAGTGTAGTGCAGGAAAGCAAGGACTGAACATTTATTGCAAGAATATGGAATGAATGGTTGTTACCAAAACACACGAAAATTACAAAATGGGTATATGAAAATCAAACAAATACAACAATTGTATATCTTGTGAGTGTTTTAACAGATGACAAAAATTGTGATACTGAGATACGAAGGGGGTTAGGATAGCTAAATATGCCTCCCAAAAAGCTAAACAAAAAATTCCGAAACAGAAAAACATTATTAGAAACAAAGGAAAGAGTACTGAACTGTCATGTAATATCAGTCCTCCTATATGGCAGGGAAAGGGGGATAATCTCATCACAGATGAAGAAGGGCTTTTAACCAACATAAATGCCATACGTGAACGTACCTATTCTATTACTAATAGACTCTCCCACACATAATACGTAGTAGTAGTAGTAGCGGTCACCAGTTGGGCTCAGTGGAGTTGAGTGAGTCAGTCAATGTCAGACATTGAAGTATCAACCATCAGAACTAGATTGCTGCGTCATTAACTCTTATTTCAAGTTCCTAACGTTTTGTACGTCGAACCTAATTTAGGACGACTTAGTTGAAAATACAAGCCTCCACTGTGAAAACTACTCTACAACAATAAATAATGAGGATGATAATACAATAGACAGTACATGTGAGCAACGACAAAGTTTTAGAGAAATTTTAAAACAAAAAGTATTCCTATACTTAACAGTAGGACGAGATATTTGAACTTTTTATGGCACATACTGAGGAAAGAGGCCTTGATACACACAGGACTGATTGAAAGCAAGAGGGACAGAGTAAAGCAACACATTACCTACTTAGCGCGTTTGAGTGAATGAATATCAGAACTGAGTTTAGGAGAAATAACTAGGAGAAAATTTATTAAGAACTACAAAGGATAGAAAATTGTGGAAATCGGTTGATAGCCAAAGTTCTGAATTGATACGGCACAAAGAAAAAGAAGGAAAAGAAGAGAAAGAAAAAGGAAAAGAAGAGAAAGGAAAAGAAGAGAAAGGAAAAGAAGAGAAAGAGAAAGGAAAAGAAGAGAAAGGAAAAGAAGAGAAAGAAAAAGAGAAAGAAAAAGAGAAAGAAAAGAAGGAAAAGAAGAAAAAGAAGGAAAAGAAGAAAAGAAAAAGAAGAGAAAGAAAAAGAAGGAAAAGAAGAGAAAGAAAAAGAAGGAAAAGAAGAGAAAGAAAAAGAAGAGAAAGAAAAAGAAGGAAAAGAAGAGAAAGAAAAAGAAGGAAAAGAAGAGAAAGAAAAAGAAGGAAAAGAAGAGAAAGAAAAAGAAGGAAAAGAAGAGAAAGAAAAAGAAGAGGAGGAAGAGGAAGAAGAAGATATATCAACCACCTTTTCAGTCGGATGTTTGGAAAGGAATCAACGAGCTCTACATATCAATGAGTGTAACACAATATATACACAATCATCTGCATACAAAAACCTCTAATGAAGGGTGACCACGATTTCGTTTTCGCGCTAAGATGTCTCAAATTGATTAATATTTTGCCCATTTGTACGCTGCCTGATACATATTCTATGTGAGCACGTATTGCTTACCCTTTGAAATACTGTAATTAAATAAAGCTCAGAAAAAATGGCGGGAAAATAAACCCCCTGTTTTCCCCTATGCCTCCAACAGATTGTCATTAGCACAATATCATGCCCTCACATAATAATAATCGTAATAAAACATAAGTGATATATATATATATATATATATTCCAGTAAGAAAGGCGTAATACATAATTTACGGATTCTCTACATAGCATTATTGTTAGCCTTATAAAAATCTCTGCCAAACCGATAGATACTTGAGACAATGCATTTCTTATTCGGTGAAGTTCTCTTGCATATTTTTAAAGAAAAATATTATATCCATTGTACGTCTTCCCTTTTTGAAAGCTTATTCTTTCTGGCTATGTCTCATCAGCCATATTATTGAGGGAGCTGTCAAAAATTATAATGCAAAATTGTTTCTCGAAAACACAGAATATATATATCGCGTTAATTTTAACAATCTTTTTTTTTTTACAATTCCAGTTACAAAATAGCAGTACTAAAGCAAATTCTTATATCCACTCTTGAACATTTTTGCCTACGAGTTCTCAATGACGTCGAAAGTGCTATTGTTCAACTTTTAGCATTTCATTCAAAATGTTCATGTAAATAACAGTGAGCTTAATGCATTTTCATTGGTTTAAATGGAATTATGAGCACGGCATCAACTCGTGAATCTTCATTAAGAAATACGCCACATACTTGTTTAAAATGTTCTTCGGTTTGTTCTGCAGATAACCTTGATAGTGTGCGATAGTGCGACTTGCGTTGATAGTAATTCATATAATTCAAGCAAACAATTATACTATTAATAATGTTAACAGATATATAACAATTATATTGCTTAATATTTTCATAAAAAGTTGGGATTTGACAGT
Source organism: Acanthosepion pharaonis (assembly GCA_903632075.3). Classification (NCBI taxonomy): domain Eukaryota; kingdom Metazoa; phylum Mollusca; class Cephalopoda; order Sepiida; family Sepiidae; genus Acanthosepion; species Acanthosepion pharaonis. Next base: position 2,415,847 of record CAHIKZ030004411.1, on the reverse strand, counting down.
ATCTGTTTGGTAGTTAATTTATAATTAAAAGCTGAAAAACCTACTGTTTTGTAACAAACATTAATAGTCTTGTCGTGGGAGATTTTGATAATATTTACAGGTTCATAGTGAGAATAGTATAAACAATGTGGTGTTCTATAAATATATGTATAAGAATATAATTTTCTATGTACTACATCTCGTCAGGACATTGGCGATTATGGGTCTCCAAAACTTCGAATCCCTTGTAGCCCTTAGCAGATGCCTTCTTTTACTAAGGATCGCGTACACCGTTCCATGCAACAAGATCATCAGGTAGGAAACTCGCTACCTTCCTCTATCTCTCGTTCCCAATATGTCCTGTGAGGGTTGTGATTTCCAAGTTGTCTCTCATCATTTTGTGTTCTAGAGGTTACAGCCACATTTTCTTGATTCTGATGATGTACTATGTTTGTTGCCATTTTCTTTGATTTCCTCTTTGCTTACACCCTCAGTCCATGGGATTCGCAAAATTCCTTCTGTAAAACCACATTTCTCTTGCCTCCGGTTTTATCTTAATATAGGCGCAGATTGTCCCGCATTCCCGGTCATATAACAGGTGAGACATCAAATAGCGACCCAGTAATCTTTTCTTTATTTCTCACCGATATTTACTTATGTTTCTCAGCTCTTTGCTTATCTTTTGGAATGCATCTTTCACTTGTCCAATGTCGGTTTGGTGATAGTTAAACTTCTCTCCTTGTTTGATACTGACATCCACGATTGTAATTTGCAACGTGCGGTTTTTCTCTTGCTAAGAACCATTTTTTGGTCTTCTTTCTTTTGACCGCTATTCCTTTTATCTCGCTTTCTTTTACGACCCTGTCTACGTAATCCATTATTTTTCTATCATTGAATATTTACTCTTATTATTCTGCCACTGCCCTTGACCATTAAACTATCAAGAAAATATGATTACATTATAATAATTATATATATATTAACTTATTTGGAATATATAAAAATATCCTGTTACATTGCCAAATAATGAGTTGACTAGTGAGATAATGGGCACATCATATGAACGGCTTCCAGAGTTGTGGTAGTGTTTATAGGACAGCATTGCCTTACAGTGTTTATCGCTCTTCAGCGATAGACACATTCAAAGTTACCCATAACATTTGTTGTTTACTATCTTATAGTAAATTAACACTGTCCATCCAGCTATTTATCCCATAGAATAGATGAAGGCATGAATCTCATAAGTCTATTTGTGTGAAAATGAATGCAACAAACTCGGCCATAATGCGAAACCTTTACGAGAGAAATGACAACCAGACACAGCATTCAGGTGTTCCTGTTGAGTAAATGCCTATACTCTGTGGTTAATCTTTTTCTTATTCAGTATTTCTGATTATTGAATAAATATAAAAACAAAGAAGGAAAATCTTTAGACAGCTATTGACATCAGCTTTAGATGATTTTCACGTCTAAACCAATAAAAACTTGTAACAAATTAAAAATCGTAGTTTCCATTTTCTCATAGGAAGTTACATTAAAACATTTACCGGCATCAAATTTTAAACATTAAAATCGCTTCAAACGAGAGAATATACGTAAACTATGCAAACTGTTGCTTCATAAGTGAAATATTTCAATTTGCAATGAGATTTTGATATTAATTTGCATTAATTTGCAGGACAGACTGGATTCTATAGCCTTGGGTGGCAACTTGTCTAAGACAAAGTATCAATGAATTCAAAATCTGTATGTAACCATGGCGTAGCACATAGGAAACAGCTAAAGAAAAGGTCGCTCGCATTGGTTTGATGATTTCGACTACGATCGAATAATGATGATGAATTTACCTTTATTATTGCATTTATTTACGAAATTATTACAAAAATCCTTAATATTATGATATATTGAAACGTTGCTTTGCTAAGTTGAAGATTTTTGTATGAACGGTAAGTTTTCACGTTAACACATGTTCGAAGCTGGAGGCTACGTAAGGGAATTATTATTGTTTTTTTGTCTGAATCTTAGGAAAACATGCTGCTGACATATTTTTTTAGATCTTTGTAGGGAAACGATATTCTCAAATGCTTCTAGGTAAAAAAAGAAAAACAAAATCAAAGAGATTGCATCAAACCGATATTAAACATCTGTGGAGCGCTTCCTTTGGTGAATATATGCAGGAAACTTCCCAAGATATCTACGTGTACATTTCAAGGATTTCGGATAATTCGGCCTATATTTATTATATAAAGTCTTGCCTGTTTGTTTGGGAAAAAATGCATACGCACTATACAACGATGGACCCGTCAAAGTATATAACATGTTTTTACACTTTTATTTTACTATTAATATCTGAAGAACAGATTCTTACTCTTGTAGGGACCTATGGTAACAGGTACATGTTTATGTATAGCGCACATCTTGATACTTGTTATATATATATATATATATATATATATATATATATATATTAGTTTGCATTTTACACTGATATTTGGTTTAATTTCCGCTTTTTTATTCTTATTTTTAATGCATAATTGCAGTTTTATAAGGCAGTCATGCGATATAACTTGTAGAAGTCGTTTCTCCAGGGTTTTGTGAAAAACATGGTATTCGCCAGAGTACGCGTCGGAAAGCTAGGATTCTGTCTAACTTGACTATACATTATCAATTTTGTTATATGTACATTGTGGATTAGGAAAAATAAGATACAATTTATTAAGAACTACAAAGAATAGAAAATTCTGGAGATCCATGATAGCCAAAGTTCTGAATAACACGGCACAAAGAACAAGAAGAAGAAGAAAAAGAAAAGAAGAAGACATAACAACCGCAACTAGTGAGTTACTAGATGGGTGACCGCTTGTGGATACTCTAGGGTTGGATGTGCAGGTTATTTAATGGATAATGCTTTGAATTATTAATTGGATAGTCGTGTTCACAATTCCAGTTGAGTTCGTTACTTACGCATATACACTCTTGAGAAAGGGAGTAATCCACATGTTCCCGACAGCTATGGGTTAATTAATAACACTTGTATCACTAAACCATTATTATCTCCAAAAAGGAATCTAAAAATATTTTCTGTTTTGAATAACATGAATAAAGCTAGTGTAGCTAGTTCGATTTTCATCGGGTACCCTATTAGTGTGTATAAGATCAGCCTATTTTTGTGCTTATCTCTTTAGAATGTCATTTTAAAAATCTGTTTATCATGTTTAGCTTGAAAGCCATAGGAAGTCATTTTCCGGTTTAGATTCCATTGCTAAAGTTAGAAAAATTGCTGGTTCCTTGAATCGCCCGAAAATGTCAATTCCTGATATGTTCTATCTTTACAAGTGTCTAATCAGACTAGACATGGAGTTTTTCTGTCGTGGAGCTGGCCATTCCTAAATGTCACACCTTGACACAGTGACTCTGGGTGCTCTTAATGGTGATCAATAGCATTTAATCATACAGCCCTTTTTCTCACAGAAGAAATATTGTTAACGTCTCACTAATTTATCGCTATTTTCTTTGCAAATGTTCAAACGAGATACGTTCCTTATTTCCAATGGTTCAAATCAATTAAAATGGCGGGTCTTAACTGTAATGACTCGACATGCCACTCACACATTAAATTTTCAACTCCCAAAGAATCCTTACATTCTAAAGATCTGGTTTAAATGACTTGCAATAACCCGTAGAAAACGATAAGATCAATCAATAAAATGCTTGGATTATTATACTGAAATTCTTTAAGCTATCATTTGATTGTTTCATGTATTTAGAGTTTCAATCTTTTACTAATTCTTGATGAAGGATTTCAGTGATTTTGCAAAAACACTCAGATAATAATGGATATAATTTTTACTGTTGTTTTCCTTTTTCTTTTCGATTATAAGTTTGTCCACTTAATTATAATTAGATTTTTAATATTGTCTTTGTTTAAGTCGTAAAAATGGTTCAATTAGGCATTAAAACAATATATATATATATATAGACTGGTTGAAATGAATTTCTCTATATCCTTGGAAACGTGAATTAGGATTTTTGCTGTCTTTAAAACCCAGTAATTTTAAAAGTTACTCCAATTTTTCGCTTGAGGAGGAAATGGAACCAATGTCTTTAATTTAATTACAAAATTAAATTCGGACCTTCCATTTTTGAAACATGGTTAGAACTATGTAGCGGAGAAACCATATTTTAAATCAATTGATTTATAATAATACTCTGTAATTTTACATTGAGCACTATGTTGTAAAAATAAAAATATCTATAAGAACACCGGATTATATATCTTACTGTTCTTTCTTTGTATATATATATATATATATATATATATATATATATATAGTCTTTGAATTAGTAAAAACTTGAAAACAAAAACATTAAATGTTTATATATATATATGAGTGATTTTCCAAGCGTAGCTTAGATGTGGCACAATGCCGAAATTAGGGGGTAACGAGTGAGGATCGAACTCACTACTCAGTCGTAATTGTTCTAGCGAGCCAAACTTTCTATATCCAAACTTCATTCCGCTATTATTGCTAAAAAGCTTCCTTTGAGTTTAACTTTTCCAGATTTTTCGAAAAAAAAAAAAAAAAAAACACTCAGATAATAATGGATATCATTTTTACTATTGATTTCCTTTTTCTTTTTCGGTTATATGTTTATCCACTCATTAATAATTAAATTTTTAATATTGTCTTTGTTTAAGTCGTAAAAATGTTTCAATTCGGCATTAAAATAATATATATATATATATATATATATATATATATATATATATATATATATATATATATATATATATATATATTGTAGGCATCTCCATGAGATCGCTAAAAACAGAGCATAGCATGATGAAAAAAGTCGCCAAAGTTGACGAAAACAAAATTTTAGCGTCTAAATGCTTATGTTATTATTGAGAGGAAAGATCAAAGTATTCTTTTAATTATTTTTTTTAAAATTTTCCTTCTTTTTAGAATATTTTAAATTCTGATTAAAGAAAACCTTGTTTCTCTTTGTATCAACCGACCCAATAAAATAAAATTTTAGTTCGTTTTTTTTCCTGTATGACACACATTAATTTGGAAAATCTTGCAAAAATAAAAATAATTGTCGGATTTTAATGAAACTTTCAGAAACTATTCGCAAATGGAACTTATAATTTTTTTTTTTTGTAAAGTCATGGCAGAAATTTTTTCATATGTATTCCCCCCCCCGCTAACTAATTGTACGAAAACTCTATAATTTCAATTTCGAGGTGGTTAGTGATTATACTAGTTAAAACCACAAGGCTTTGAGGAAACCAAATCATGTTTTGTTTTTTGTTTTTTGTTGGACTTCCACTACCGGAAAATCGTCTCTGAAGTGTAACATACAAAATTCAATAAAACGAAAATATTATTTAATTTCAAAAGCTTTTATTTGCTTTTATTTATTCCAATGAACATGGACAAAAAAAGCAAAAGAATACCGCAAATACTCTGTCATTGGCAACAGACTGGGAATTAAGGGTCGACTTAAGGGAAAGACTAAAATTCCCGGACCACGTCGTGCAAACATCTTTACGCCCAGATTTAGTATTCTTCTCTAATAGCATTAAGAAAGTAATAATGTGGGAACGGACAGTGCCTTGGGAAGAGCATGCAGAAGAAGCTCACGAACGGAAGATGTTAAAATATGACGAACTAATAGCGAGCTGCAAAAACAACGGGTGTAATTCAAGCTGCTTGCCAATTGAAGTGGGTGTAAGAGGTCTCGCTGCAAGGTCCCTATGCAAAACTCTAACGGACATTGGCGTAGTTGGTGCTAACAAAAGAAAGGCGATCCAGACCATAACTAATACAGCAGAAAGGACAGCAAAATGGTTATGGATTAAGCGTAATAGCCCTTGGACATCAATGTAACAAATAATCATCAAGCCGGGCAAATTTGTAAATATTATTAATATAATTGTAACATGGCATTATTGTAAACATTTTAATATTTTTTTTTTATTTTAGTTTAATTTATTTTTATTTTACTTACTTATTTTATCTTATTTTGAGTAAATGTGTAAATATACGAATTGATATGTACAAGTACAGCCAAAGAATATTTCTCGTCAATTCGTAAATTGTGCTATTTGTAAATATGTTGTTTTTATATTAAACCCATGTTATACGCGGTACTTTTTAAGTTACTTTTTAAGTTACTATTTAACTTTTTAGTGGTTTCAGCGCGACACATCTCTTAAGACTTTATCCATTTTTTTTTTATTCGAACGCAAGACATTTTGTCCTTTTTTTATTCGAACGTAAGACCTTTTTGTCCTTTTTTTTTTCGAACGTAACGTAAGACCTTTTGTCTTTTTCAATTTCACATTTATACGAACATGTCGCATTTTTATATATTTTAAATCGGAATCATAACCACGTATATAGTGTATTCATAGATTTTTTTTTCTCTCGATCATTACCATATATATATATTTGTTTGTATATTATTTTTATTTTATTAGTTTAATTTTCAGCGGTCTTAAGCGATATATAAATATAATATGAAGCTTCGTTAATACTTGATATACTTCAAGATCATTTCGTCGTCTATTATATTTAATTACTTTAAATTTGTATATAATCAATATTAAGGAATATTATAGTGCTTACTGTACTTTTATTTTATTTTTTTAATTTTAATTTTGTATTTTATATATATATATATATATATATATATATATATATATATATATATATATATATATACACGCCATGTTTATGGACAATTATTATCTTAATTTTGAGAATACATATAATAAAAGTTAACATTCAATAATGTTAAGAAACAGTCGAAACGATAAAATGTGATAATAGGGTTGAGTATTCCCGCCAAAAGAAAAAAAAGTACAAATAAAATAAAAACGGCAAAGAATTAAATCATACAATACTTAAGGAGAAGATTTAGGAACATTAAAATTATCTCATCGGTTATCCATCGAAACCGCAATCCACCGAAATAAGAAAAGAAGCCAGTACCCACGGCGGGCCATTTAAAAGATATTTCGCGCACCGGATTGGTTGTTACAAACATCCAATCGGATGTGCGGAATATGTGGTCTTTCTTCATCTTATTCTTTAAAAAGGCCAGAGTGACTGTTAGCGTTCAATCACAAGGGGGAATCAGGGGTTGATCTCCCCCTGATTGGGGCGATTTGGTGATGGGGGAGTATTGTGTTGAAAGACCCGAAACTCCCTGATGAACCAAGTCAAAAACAACACTGACGACCCCCTTGGGCGCCTACTGAAAAGCGTATTTGCGAATTTTTCTGAAAGCAAAAAGATATTTCGCCGAAAAATGAATTTTTAAAACAATTATTTGTTGTTTCTGAAATATTTTTTTTTTATTTTTACATTATGTTGTTAGTTCTAAAATTATGGAAAAGCTTGTAGAATTTAACGAATGCTGTTTTGAAGCAGATATATATTTACAGATTATAATTTCCAAAGCTTATTACAAACTAACAAGAGCACGTATATTAAAAAAATTCATTTTTGTCAATGTGCTTACCAATGAAATCTACGGGAGACCGGAAGTATCGTGCGTGCAATAAAAAAAACGTCACGTGAATTGAGTTTCTGTCTAGTACTTAAGGGTTTTTCTGCGCTGTATACGACCCCTTATTTTAACAGATTGTTCCTGTTGAAACACGTGTGCATCATTTATTTACCCTTTTTATTAAGTAAAAAAAATGAACAAGACGACGAAGTTCCCGCAGCAACCATTACCAACTTTTGAAAAGTACGTACCAATTCATTTTATATGTATTTCAATGCAATTTTTCAATTTTGTGAATTTGTATTATTCAAAGACTCTTTCTTCATATTTCAATGTATTTTTTCCATTACCAGGTTTTTAATTTTAATACTGAAATTATACAAAGTAAGTACAATAGATTTTGTTACTTTTATACTTATTTTGTTATACTTATTTTGTTGTACTTATTTTGAATTTATTTCATATTTGTGGAATTTGTGACTTTGTTTTTAGTGACGTTTTTAATTCAGTTACTTTTTTTTCTTTTTATTAAGAAATAACAAAGTAAACATACTCCTCCACCAAGCTCTGATTTTTTTGTCATTCATTCTTCAAAGTAAGTACCATTTGTTTTAATGATTTTTTTTTATCTATTTCAATATATCTTTTGAATTTTTTATTTAGTTGTACATTTCCTTATTTTGTTTCAATGAATATTTACATTGATTTGTTAATCATAATTTGCTCATTACTTTTTATTTCAATTAAGAATACATTATCTTGAATTGAATATCAATGCTGACATTGTTTCTTTATTCAATTTATTCAAATATTATTTAATATCTTCATTAAATATATTTTAATTGGGAATTAATTTGTTCTTTTTTTTTTGTTTGATATTTCCAGATGAACAAAACTGCAAGTTTTGCTTGCTTATGATGCTGTGGAATCTGGACAGCCAGTTCTCAGCGGCCATATTTTCAAGAAGTTTTGTTACTCTCTTTCTCCATTGTGAACTGTATCGAAGGTCTTATTGAGTTCACATGGTCAAGAAGAACCTGGACTTCTTCCTGATGTGGCCAGAGTATGAAAGTGTCATCTACGTACCGTAACCATATAGTTGGCTTTAGCGATATAGACTCTAATGCCATTTCTTCAAAGTATTCCATGTATATATTCGCCATTGCTGGTGATAATGGCGAGCCCATTGCTAAGCCCTCATCCTGTCGATATATGTGAGATCCCATTCCGAAGTGTGTTGTTTGTGTACAGAAAGTCAACATCTCCATCAGATTATCTATTGGAATATTGGTCCGCTCCTCTAGGGAAGAGTCAGAGGTTAATCTATCTTTGACTACTGAGAGTGCCTCCTCCGTGGGTACCTTGGTGAACAGACTCACCACGTCCAAGCTCACCATCTGGTTGGATAGGATGGGTGCATCTTTGATTATTTCCACGAAGTGGGCGGAGTTTCGGACATATGAAGGACTTTCCGATCAATGGGTCAATTATATCTACAAGGAAGCGACTCAGAGGGTGGCACACAGAGCCTTGGCAACTAACAATCGGCCTAAGTGGAATACCGTCTTTGTGAATCTTAGGGAGACCGTATATGTGAGGTAACTTGCTGTAACGCTGCGATAACAGCCTATACGTCTTTGGTGCGAAGTGATCCTTGTTCTTGATTAGGATCTGTGACAGTTTGCGTTCCGTTTTCATAGTAGGATCTTTCTTCACTATGCTGTAGCTACCATTGCTAATGAGGTCTTCCAGTTTTCTTGTATAGTCCGATTTGTCCATCACTACAGTCGCATTACCTTTGTCAGCCGGTAGTATGATGATGTTCTCATTCCTCTGTAGTGATTCAATCGCCAGTCTCTCCAGTTTTGTTATGTTAGACCTGGGCAGCTTGGCTCTCTCCAAGGCCTGTCTCACTTTCCATCTCATTTCATCCGCCTGAGCCTGAGGGATGTTCAAGGCCACCTCCTCTACTCTGGCAATGATGTCCAAGTATGGCACCCGCCTGATGGTTGTGGCGAAGTTGAGACCCTTATTCAATACTGACTCCTCAGAGGCACTCAGCTGATATTGGCTGATGTTGACTACTGCTTTCACTGGTGGGTGATGGACCTTGTGCGTCACTTTCTGATCTTTCAATCTATTTAATTTTTGCACTTGGCGAGCCTTGACTACATCAAATTCATGTCTGAAGGATTTATCCAGGTCATTTTGGATCCTTCTCTGGTCTTCTTCATTGGTAATTCTGTTGAAGAGATCCTCGAGCGTCTGGGAGATATGAGCATGTACTCGATGTTTCATCCAACGGTTGTACTGGATTCTCTCTCGGACAAGGGCGTGTCCCGCTTTCTCTGCGACCCGACGAGCTCTCCTTGAATTGATAGGAAGTCTTGGTGCCAAGCCTGAAGGGATGAGTTGTAGGTCTCTGCATCGGTGTAGGAATGTCAGATGGTTCGATATTCTTGCCAGTTTTTGGTAGGATTTCTCAATTTCTCTCCATATTTTTGGTATATCGGGTCCGTACCGATCCTTCAGAGTTTGTCTATATTTCTGAGATGAGGTATTATGTACAGTATTTACATTAGTCGGACTATTGTCCTCATCTTGGTCGCCATATTTGTCACAACGTTTCGGCCGTTGTACGCTCCGGCCTTCTTCAGGTGGTTGGAATTTCGAACTGAATCCTTTATTTCGATCACTGGGGTAGACTGTTCTAATTCCACGTGCCATGTTTGATGGATGTCAGTTATCAGTTATCTCCTGCTAATTTTCCCTCTGAAAGTTCTCCACTGCCTTAACCAGGAATTGAACTCACCTTCTTTGGGTCTGTCACTGGATCTAACCAACGCCAAGTTTTTTTTTGTTTTTTATTTATTTATTTATTTTTATTTTTTTTTTTTTTTTTTTTTTTTTTTTGACTCGAAAAAGACTGGGACAAAACTTTAGTGTAATTGAACTGTAATGTTCACCCGCTTGAAGCAGTTTCTTCTCGAATTAAGAAGGAACTGCATGCCTGTGAGCAAAACAGTTTCGGATGAGTGTGTAGCATGGCATATTATTATGGCCATGAATTCTTTACGGTACAGTAATAAATATTGCCATCTTACACTGATAAAAGATTTTATTGAGGAACAAGTTTTGCCATTATGTGTGGTTCCCAGATTCCTTGGACACAGGCTCCATATTATTTTTAAGCTTGGTGGTGTGTTTCTCAATTTTTTGAAACTTAAAAAAAAATGTTTCTACATTAAAATCCACTAATAAATTGGTTAAAAAACTGAAAATGCTTAATAATGAAGCAGCTGTTATAGAACTGCAAGTGCTTGGGTTAGTGGGAAAATTATTTTCAGGACCTTGGATGAAAACATTTTACACTGACTTAAGTGCAACACAAAATCCAGTGAAGTGTCATTGGAAATTTTTAAAAATTCGGAGAATTTAATGACTTTTCCCAACGAGAAAGACTTTTTTGGAAACTTCTTACCAGAAAAATAAAAGAATATTTTCCTGGTTGCCCCAAATAATTTTTCATTTTTCAGTAAAATGTTTTCTGCATCTTTACAAGGAATTATTGATGTGTTACAACGACAGTAGAGTAAGTCTTTCTCTACTGTTGAAAATTCAGTGGAAACTGTATTACCTTCCGTTCGACAACATACAATGGAAATAGAAAGCGTTATAGGTGAATATTGTAAAAAAAAAAAAAAAAAAAAGAATTCACCAAATGCTTGTTTCCAGCATTAGCTACTGAATTAAAGCGAAAAGGAACAATGTTTGGAAATTTTTTAATGACCTAAGTGATGCTGAATTTAATAAATATTTCATTTTGGCATTAACTTATAGTAGCAAAATGCGTGTCGAGCGGAAGTCCAAACAAAAACTTGTTGAAGCAGAAATGAAAAAGAGGATTAAAGAAAAAAGAATGCTACAAGAAAAAAAAGAACGTAAACAAACCCAGAAACGACAACTGAAAATAAATCACTCAATTTCTGATATTCAGGCGGAATTTCCTTCGTTGGAATTTGAGTGTGTGGAAAACATTTACAATATACTGCATGGCAAAGTAACTGGTCAAAGAACTACCCACATTTGGAATGTCAATTCTGTTGATCAGTTATTTGTTGGTTCAGTTAACAGCTTTTGTGAGCCATTTTACAATGTTTTCTATGAAAACGAAAGTGAAGATTATGAATTGCATAAATGTGATATGGCCACTGATTATATTATGAATGATTTGGACATAACATCTAGTGACTTTCCCGGATAGGACAACCACATCAAACAGATTGAGATTGAGGAGTATGGAACCACATCTTAATTGGTGTTGTTCCCAGGACCACTTTAACATGAAGAGGAAGCACCTGTTAGGGTCCCAGCTATGAGAAAATAGCAGAAAAAAAAACCCTTTTCAGGACCACCAAATTTTCACGAAAGTCTGATAGCATGCATTGCATCTTTCTTCAATTTCGATATGTTACTTAACTGAATAATTCAATAGTGTAAATGATTGCATAAAAATCATTTTTATACTGTCATAGCTAAATATAAAAATGTGATAAAAATCCACAAAATGTGTAACATTTTACATGAGGATAACTACATTTATCAGCTACCTATTCAATGAAATTTATACAGTATTATTTTTGTATTATGTCAGCCATGACATTTTTCTGAGATATTTTTAAAATTTAATAAATTGAGCATAAAAAGATCATGAAATCTCATAAGTGTACTTAAAATTAGTTTAATTTCATGTAAAATTTTATCTCCCTCAGCCAAAGCTGATTAAAATGCTTTTTTTTTTTGTCATATAGGAAAATCCAACACAATATTAGGTGAAAATTCCCATTCGTCAGCAACATTAAACCCATCATAGAAGTTCTCAAGCAAATTCTCAATTTTATGCGTGAAATGGGAAAATTTCCATTTATAATTTATTCAAATTTTGAACTGCAGAAAACTAAAACCATTTGAGTCATTTACACTGGCCAATTTTACTTTTAAATGAAACATATTTTTTGCTTCCAGAAAATACCTAGTTTCATAGGGTTCAGATAAACTTCCCTTGATATGTTTTTCAGATAAGTCATTTATATATATATTTATTACGGTATTATGTAAAAATCCATTTATTTGTTTTTTCCGAGAAAATAGTCTGTGACAAAATGACTGATTATTTTTACTGGCGATAGAATTTTTTTTTATAATAGCAAATCTGAATTGACTTTAATTAGAGGGCTCTATATGGGCCCTCAAACAGCAGTGCAGCACTTGTATCTTAATTTTTTTTAATAGTATTTATAATTTCTCCAGATAGTATCAACAAACTTATGGTACAGTACTTAAAAAAAACAAAAAAAATTGGAATGGCGAAAGTTTTTTTTACTTTAATTATTACAAGGTACTAATTAAGCGGGTCCGCTTAAAATAAATATGTCCATTCTGTCCTTCCGTATGAGAACTCGAATCTCACGTCAGCTGTCAATAATTTATCGACGTCATCACTCAGCACTCCGTCAATCGACGGCGACGTTAAGATCGGCTCTTTTATCATAAAAAACATTTTTCAACGAAGAAAGTAAGTTTCTTTCAAAATATTTTAAATAAACTTCAAATTTTCTAAATTTCTTCAAGTATATTGTGAAAGACGTATAATTAATTTTTAAACGAATTTTAAACGAAGAATTTAACTTTTTAAGAATTTAAAAAAATGGCTGATATCGAGCTTTTGTTCGTAATTTTGTAAACATTTTTAACTAAAATTTCGGACATGCTAAGAATGGGTAAAAAATTTCAAAAATTTCTCAAAAAATAATTTAGTGTTTCTTCTCAATAATGAAATATACATTTAACACAAAGAAAGTTTTTCATTAATTTTCAGGCCGTTCTTTTAATGCTATCGATTTTCATGAAGGTGCCTAATATATTGTCTTTGAATTAGTGAAAACTTGAAACCCAAAAATATTAAATATTAATAATTATATATATATATATATATATATATATATATATATATATAGTGATTTTCCAAGCGTGGCTTAGATGTGACACAACGCCGAAATTAGTGTGTACCGAATGAGGATCGAACTCACTACTGCGTCGTAATTGTTCTAGCGAGCCAAGCTTGCCATATTCTAACTTCATTCCGCAATTATTGCTAAAAAGCTTCCTTTTGAGTTTCTCTTTTCAAGATTTTTCGAAAAAAAAACATTTAGCCATCTTCACAACATTCATCACAAGAATCACTGAAAAAATATTTTCAGTTAATCTGCTAGAAACAGAACAGTTTAAGATCGTTTTATGTCAGTCCCACTGTGTGAGGAAAAAACCATTCAGGCCTTCAGTAATAGAACCAACAGCTATAATCTGGCTTTCACTTTCAAATCAATTCAAGAAACATCCAGTAAACGGTGAATAAGTTTAAAAAAGTGGGAACATTTGAGGGGAATACTAGATCAGGGGATCACAACAGGAAGAGGGATCATCATTTCAATTTAGAGCTAAAGAGATCAATTAGACAAGATCCGAATCAACTCGTAAGAAGTTTGGTACGTAAGATTGGAATTTCAGCTATGACAGTCCAAAGAAAAGAAAATGAAATCGTACGTGAAACATGTGGTGTACCTTGTTACTCTAGTGCAGAAAGATATAAGGTTAGAGTGGGCGAAGTTTATCTGGAATAAGTTTGAAAATGATCCTGAAATAATATATATATATATATATTGGAACTCATGAGCTTCCGATCCTTAGCTATGATTATTTAAGGATGAACATGGCATTTTCGTTTATGATCGATTTCATCACAGTTCTTCTGTTAAGCTTGCAGAATAATTATATATTATAATTGCTCAAAGGTGTTTCTAATAGTGTTATAAAAACCTCGGAAAATTCTAGTAAGATATTTTTAATCATTTCAAAGATACAACGGTTCAAATGTTAATCTAACAATTGGAGAATTTTGCTGTTGAAACACGATATATATATATATATATATATATATATATATATATTGAACAATAAAAAATATTAAAAATTACAATCTTAATAAATTGTAAAATATTCTTTTTCGTTTTTATTTTATTTCAGGTAGCAGTAAAACTAGGTGTCTTGATGGAGAAAATGAACTTTTGTCTGTAGTTTTTTATTTTATTTTTTATCTTTTTGAATATGCATCTTTTAATTCTTTGTGTTGGTCAAACAGTTGAATATCTTGTTATATATATATATATATATATATATATATATATAATGGGGTTTTCATTTTTAATTTTTACTTTTTTTTGGTAATTTCTATGGGAATCATTTCAGACTTTTATGATTTTTGTGTTGGTCAAACAAATAAAGTATTAGCTTTATCAGACATTTTACTCACATTTTAAGTTATCGAGTTCTCTTGAAAAAAGATGTTTAAACTTTTTATGTATTTGATCTCACGTGTATCTTTAATGAAAATGTACACTGTAGTATGCTTTAAGAAAGCTTTATTCAACTGAGAATTCAAGGTTCGAATATAGTGTCCTTTTATAGTCCCAGTAAACAGAAATGGCTCTCTCAAAGAGGAGAGTAACAAGACAAGTGGAGACCACTCTTGATTATTCAAAACTGTGTCTTTTTTACGGACTTGTTTTGAGAGTGAAACTTCCCTTGATTTTCATCAACATTTCAACCTATGTTTTCCTTATGTCTCAGTCAACGTATATTTTGTCTCTTTCAAAGAGAATTGAAATCCTGAAATTTCCAATACATTTTTCTTGCCCATCGGTCTCACTGAATTAAATTTTATTTCCATTTCCCCTCTCTCCCTGCGTCGACAAACACAGATTGTTTGAACAGCGCCATCACTCGGCAAATGGAATAAAGAAAAGAATAAAATCCGGAAGATGATATTTTCACAAACATCAATATTTTTTTTTTCTGCTTTAGTAAATTAAATAAGTTTTATTATTGGCACAAGTAATTCTTTCCTACTGTAGACACTGATAGCTAATTTGCTTTTTGTGTTTCTCTAGGCAAATTCGGCTAATGAAAGTAGAAAAAGCCGTTAGACTTTCAACATTAGTTTATTTACACAGACGAAGGAAATATTGAAATTTATTCATGTATTCATTGTTTGGGACTGGTCAGTTCATTCATTTGTTAATTTAGTCAAATCGGAATTCGCGGTGTCTTATTTTGTCAGTCTGCAATCTCACGTATCACGTAACAGTGGTTTTAATAGCAACAAAAGAAGAATTTCTGTCAATGTAGATAACGCCGTACAACAATCGTGAAATTCTTATCTAGACATCCGTACTGAAAGGCAAGGCGGATTTCCTAAATATAAAAGTAGCTTCACAAAATGTTGCTACCTTTTCACCGATTAATTAATTGTTCTTGTGTATTTAGCTAAAGAGAGACATCTTCGTTAAGTGCACGATGACTTCAAAGCCGGCCACGAAAACTCTTTGGTCAAAACGCCATTTTCAAATACAACTAAAGAGAAACATTACGTTTTATATTATACGAAATTTTCTTTTAATTTTCTTCGTTCTCTGAAATATAAACCTATATATATATATATATATATATATATATATATATATATATATATATATTCAAAAGAATATATGTCAAAAATTCTCCAATGTAAATCTCTCTGTTGCAAGCATGAAACTAGAAATAAAGGAAACTGAACATAGAACCAGAGCTAGTTTCCCAGAATACCGCAGATTGCTACAAGACCAAATCACCAACCTGAACATACAAGATATTTTCTTATATATTTGCAGGCTGTATCATCATTTTGGCAAGGTCTCTTGGTTGAATTGTCGAAACAACATTATCATCGCATGATATTATCACGACATCACATGTCTCGAATTGGTGTTTGGCGTTGAGGATTCTTATTCTAAAGTGATTCATGTCGGCTGTGTTGCGTAATATTTCAGTGTTCTCTTTACACCAAACTTGCACTGTCCCTTGTTTCATACTGAAACACAAATCAGCCCTTTTCATCAGAAGAAATGTTTTCTTGTAGTAATAAATGGAACAACCCATATGTTATGTATAGGCTTTATTTATTAGCTTCTGAAACGAACGTTTGCCGAATAATCGTCAGTGATGGATAAAATGTAATAAGTTAGAGTATCTCCTTTATTCTAGCAGTTTGTGCAGATATCCTACGCGTATCTTGGAGAATCTACTTTCACGCTTACTAATGATTCATCGATGGACCGGCCAACGAAAAAGCACTACAACATTCTGATTATTTTTTAAGCATTTTGATCGACTTGACTTGTAACTGTCAACCGACCCTATTAAATAAATCGTATATTATATACTTCTATCTACCTTTGTGTTTTTTTCCGTTAAAAGATCGTTTTTGTTGCACAAAAATCCTTAAATTACTGTCCCTTATTTTACTCAAACAAAAATACAATATAGATTTGTAACAAGACGAAGGTTTAAAAGATCATTTTCCTACTGTTGCTGCAGTTCTCTTACCGGTACCAAATAAAGGAAGAATTGTCTTCAGGCCGGTTTCTTGTCGATATTTCACTATTAAACTAAGAATGTACATAGCATATTTCAACGAGAAGAGAAATTGAAAATAGGACCGAAGAATCGTAGTGCTTCCTTTGGAGTTTTCTTCTCCTATGCGGATGGTCGATTTGGCAGTAGATGTGTGCTGACTCTTAAAAGCAGTATTCAGGCAGCACATTGAGACTGAGATAAGCGTGCAACTCATCTTCGTTCTATCGAATGATAACTCGGCATTGCAGTTGTATTGAAATTAATACCAATTAAAATTTTAAGGTAATTAAAATCTTATTTCTTTGACGTGACAAATATTGAAATGACCGTCTATAGGGAGATATCGATATGTTGATTTACCCATTACTTGTAAAATCTTTTTTGTTCTAGTTTTATACATTTAAATAATAATGTCTAGAATTTATCGATGATAATATTATGGTATGAATGATATTCGGAAGAAGTACGCACTGCATAGACATTTGAATTTGTCTAATTCTTTCCGGTTACATACGCACAGTCTCGCGCACGCACATCACACACGCGCACACACACAAACATGCGCGCACACACACACACACGCGCATACACAGATACACACATACACAAACAGGATGAGGCAAAATGTTTGACTATAGTGTTTAATGCAGAGGACAAAAAGGGACTGTTGAGTTGCCACCGAGGTCAACAGAGCTCAGATATTGGTTATGTTTTTGTGGGGACATTTGTAATCAGTTGTTTATCAGACCCACCAAGAAATACTGAGGAACGTAAAGAGTGAATTAAATATGAATGCAGAAAAATAACAGAATAAAAATACCTGAATTTTTAATGAATCATGAAGGGGTAGAAATGATATGTCATTTTAGAAAGGAGGATATTTTGACAAAACATCTAACCAATAAGTAACTGGTAAATAAACTTTTCCTGTTTCATTATGTTTAATAAATTATCGCTACGGTTGGTATCATTTGCTTCACCCATATATATATATATATATATATATATATATATATATATATATATATATATATGACGATGAGACCTGGAGTCGAATATCATCCAGGTCGATTTGTCAGGAAGAAGACGTTCTGATATTAACGGACTGGATAGAGTGGGATACCAGCGTGCTGTGCCTTTGGAAATTGACTGAAACTCATACCACGGATTGGCCCAAGCCTTGTAAGTGGAATTGGTTAGACGTAACTGTTGGGGGGTCGTCGATATTGCCGCTAGCACGAAGCCACGTGTCATCGTGGCCGAGGGATTGAGGGTGCTGGCCTAGTTCAAATTGTTGATCACGCTAGTTAACGCGCTATCTCCCAGAAACTGTAACTAAGGTCTGCTCAGCATAGTTGCAGTATAAACCACAGATGGCCTCTGAGGGGGTTGAGCAAACACAAATGCGTCTGCAATAGGTGTTGGTTAACCGTCCAAGCAAACGGGTATCCTCGATTACGAGTGGCCAGCTATTAATTTATATATATATATATATATATATATATATATACACACACACATATATATATGCATATATCTATCTATCTATCTATCTATATATATATATATATATATATATAATCAATCGATTTTCCCGTCGGGTTCGACGTATGAGGGTCAAGCAGAACAGTTTCCAGGAAACTGACAGCCCGACATCGGCACATGAGATTCGATTATAGTGGTGAAGGTTTCGTGCAGGACTATCCACACTTTTTGAAGGGCCGAATACAGAGACCTGTTGCACTACGTGGCACAAGGTCCTCAAACAACCCCACTCAGGTTTTGAATTCAGAGTTGTCACCCAAGGCTATAAAACCCAGTCTGTCCTGCTATTTAACCCATAGCTGGATGGAGACGAAGAGGATTCACACCTTTCCCAAGAGTATTAGCACGTAAGTGAATGTAATGGATTCAACCTGGATTCGAATATATATATACATATATATATAGATTGATAGATAGATAGATGCATAGATATAGATTCACATCCACAGATAGCTCATCAGTGTCACTAGACATCTGATTGATCGAATCCCGACCGATTTAATATCTCGGAGATTTTCTCCCTAAACCATTGGCGCACTGCATGGAGGAAGTTGAATGTAGACGTATTTATTTTTAGACAAAACACGCCAGTGACCAAAGAACTCGATTTGTCTTAACAAAGAGTTTTGCATCAGCATCAGTAATAGTCATTGTTTACAAACTCACTTTCTCTCCCAAGAGCTCAAACGAAATAATTTTTTCAAGGGCATATATATATATATTGTCATCCACAGACAGACTGTTGCGTTGATCCACAGAATGGTCGGTTAATCGTTTCCAGGATACACACAAGGCCGGCAGATGGATGCCCAGACACGTCCTTCTTCGTTGAACACGCAAACATCTTTTTACCTTCAGAACACATAGATCGTTCTTCCACCAATTCCCACAGATCTTTAATCCTCCTGACTCGTACAAATCTTTCTTTCTCCAAGACACAGAGATCAATCTTTATCAAAGGCCAACATATACCACATGTGTTTTTTACTACGCCTATGCTGAGTGCATCTATTTGCAATTTCTGGGAGAGGCATAGTAATCTGGTGTGATGAATTGTTCAAATAGGGCAGTATACACTGTAACTATGATTTGACATTTGCTGCCTGCAGTAACATTTGTGAACCTTTCAGTCTATCCGGTGTCATTTGCTGAACCGAACGGAGATATGGATCTCAGTCACTTTACTATGGTCAGACACACTTGGATAAAAACAAGAAATAATTTCCTTGTCAAATCGACTACGGTGGAGTTGGAATCAGGATTTCAATGTCGGAATACTAACGTTCTAACCAATAACACAAATGCACACACACACACACACATATATATATATATATATATATATATATATATATATATATATATATATACAGTAGCGTCCAAAACTAAGGGACAAAATTTTAAAACCTAATATTTGTTAGAAATAACAACTGTGAAAAGCTGAAATTTTGACAACTGGTAGTCATTATCATCCGTAATAACATACTAAAATTTGAATCATTTTCAAAAGATAGAAAAAGAATTATAAGAATTAATTATTTATTTTCAAAATAGGATCGTAAGGGACAAAATTGAGAAAAACAATGTAAACAGTATGCTATATTCAATTTTTTTGATTTCCTCTAAGAATAATCCTTACGTAAACGTTGCATCAGCCGGCACCATGGCGAAACGCCAAAAACTTGATTACTCTGTGAGATAAGCTATTGTGAAGCTACACAATGAAAAGCACACCATTAGAGAGATATGAGATAAAGTGAAACGTTCCAAGAGTGTTGTAGGCAGGGTTGTTAAATCCTACAATGATACTGGCAAAATAGTACTTTTAAAAACGGCAGACCCCGCAAAACTTCGGCAAGAGAAGATCGAATTTCTTGCACAGAATTTAAAAGGGTTATGAATAATACCTCATGTGTTAATGTGTCAAGACAGACAGTTTGTAGACGACTGCAAGAAATAGGGCTGTTTAATCGAAGTTAGTTCGAAGAATAAGAAGAAGAGATTAGAGTTTGCAAACAGGTATGTAATTTGGACATATGAAAATTGGGAAAAAGTATTTTTCAGTGATGAAAGCAAGTTTAATTTATTTGGAAATGATGGAAAAAACAATGTAAAGAGACGTATTGATGAAAGATTAAGTGCAAAGTGTACTAAAAAAACTGTCAAGTTTGGGGGCAGAAGCGTCATGGTATTTGGAATGTTTTCTAGCCAAGGTTCAACGCCTCTTGTCCGGTTACAAAATCGTAAAACGCGCAGATCTATAAAAACATTGTTCAAGATCATGTTGTGCCAGTCATACAGAATTCAGGTTTCGATAGGGCTAACTTTATGCAAGATAATGCCCCATGTCACAAGGCAAAGGTGGTAATAAGTTACCTTAGCGAGCAAGATTTGGAAATTATGGATTGGCCACCGCAATGTCCTGACTCAAATCCAATAGAAAATCTTTGGAAGACCTTAGGAGTGAAAGTTATGGAAAGAAATCCCACTAACACGGAGGATTTGTGGGTGAAGCTTCAAGAAGAATGGTCTAAAATTAGTATCGAGGATTGTCAAGAACTGATTCGTTCTTGTAGTCGAAGATGTGCAGCTGTCATTGAGAGCAAGGGCTCATTTACTAAATATTGATTGTACATGTATTTTTATTGTTTTTTTTTTTGCCGTTTACATTGTTTTTCTCAATTTAGTCCCTTAGTTTTGGACGTTCCAAATTTGAAAATAAATAAATAATTGTTATAATTCTTTTTCTATCCTTTGCAAATGATTTCAGCTTTTTACAGTTGTTATTTCTAATAAATATTAGCTTTTAAAATTGTGTCCCTTAGTTTTGGACGCTACTGTATATATATATATATATATATATATATATATATATATATATATATATATATATATATATATATATATATATATATATATATATATATATATATATATATATATATATATATATATATATATATTGACGGAGCCACGATTTCATTACCATATAGGCGTAAGGCACCCACAAAAATTCCCAAATTCAAGTCGAAATTAATTAGATATAAAAAAAAAAAAAATAAATATATAAATAAATAAAAATAGATAAAATCCAATGCTTTCAAATTGCGAGCGAATATGTTCCATCATCATCCATACCCTCCTCTTCTCTTCACAAATTCTTTCCCTCTTTACCTACTCTTCCACCAACAAGCCACGTGTCCGTGAACTTGGAAGCGACCCGACGCGAGAATGACCTGGTTCCAAAATCTCGCAGCTATCAGGCGGTTGACTATAAGTGAATTCTAGGCACCATCAGGATCTCCAGCTGCGATTTACGAGATCAGACCCTACTAAGCGTTAATTGAAATTTTGGCCATCACACAAACACTGTGTGATTTGCGCCCCATCTTCCTGTGTACCCGGACAAGGACGAAGAGAACCCACGTGACTGTCTTTGGGGACAGCAAAAATCTAAAAAAAGGATTTTCAATTTTCCCTCTGACCAGTGGCATATGAACGTCGCTGGGCAACTCCTCCCGATTCCAAATGGACTTCCCACTGAGACGAAGAAAACAGCAAAGTCTGTCGACTAGAGATGAAAGAATGCTACGAAACTGAATCGACTAACGGAATGCCTGTACGAGTAAACCACGAACACTTCCGAAAGAAAAGGAACCCAGGAAAATTGCCGGTCAACCAAAATATTGTTTTAACATAAGAACTCTCGCTTCGGCGCATGAGAATTTTGTGTGGAAATATCAACTCGACTGACAGATAAGTTGATTCTCTTGGCTTGATCTTTTTTTTATGTATATGTATGTATTCACTCTCCCCTTCTGTTCTTTCATGTTCCCCTCCCTCTTTGTTACATAAATTTTCTTTTTCCTTTCTTTAACTGTTAATATATTTATGAATAAATGTTTTATTCTGAAATCCATTGTCTTTTGTCTGTTTTTGTTGACCCCTTGTGTCGTTTCCATTTCTGAGTGAAGACCGAGAAAGGATCCTACTTTTTCCTTTTTTAAACCCTGTTTCACATATATGCTACACATTCATAACAATATATATATATATATATATATATGTGTGTGTGTGTGTGTGTGTGTGTGTGTGTGTGTGTGTGTCTCGGAATTAAAGCAGCTATACAAATATTTGCACTCGAAGAACGGACGAGTACACCAATAGATAACCAGATGGAGATGCTGACTTTCGGTATGCAAGCAACATACTTCGAAATGGGATCAGACATATATCGACGTGATGAGTGGTTAGCATAGGGCTCGCCATTGTCATCAATAATGGCAAACCTATATATGGAATACTTTGAGGAAATGGAATTAGACTCAACACCACTAAACACAACCCTCTGGCTGAGATACGTAGATGATACCTACATACTCTGGCCACACCATTCACTTCCCGGAATGCTTGGCAAATTCTCTGCCTCCGGGCAAACAAGGCTATGAATTTTTGCCAGAGCCTACGGGCTTGGTTCACCCCACATTTCATTCTTCCTTGTGACACATTTAACCACGTGGGGAGGTTAGTGAATATCTTCTCTAAGAAAATTCACTCCCCCTGTGCTACCCAGTCTATTTTCCTGGCGTCAAAGAGGAACCCAGACGAGGCTATGTCGAAGGGCAGACAGCTATGTGGTAGACTGCTAAGTGATCCAGTGTATAAGGTATCTACGGGGAATTTTGGCCCGGGTCTACATGCTCGGATACCCAACAATTTACTCGGCCTCTTGCCACATCCGACCGCGTGGTGGGGTTAGTGAATATTTCACTGTGGAATTCACTTCACGGTGTGCTTGTCAAACTATCAGCTTCCAGGCAGAGAGGAACTCAGACGAGCTGTGCCAAAGTGCAAAGTCTCGTCTGGGGTGGTAGACATATTCCCCACCCCGATTTTAATGGGTCTCCGCGGAATATTTTCCCGAGCCCACGAGATCGGTTCGTCCGACATTGAATTCGCCCTTGTGCCAATTCTGACCGGCGTTCGGTGGTTTGTGGATATCTTCAATGTTGGATTCACTGTGGGAATCACTTCTAGCAGTTGACTACACGCCGCTGGCGAAACTTGTATGTTGTTCCTGTCATAAATATTATAGTTCCATTTCCAACCTTCCTTTTGATTCTTCTAATTCCGTAACCTTTTCCTAGGCTACAATAATCATCTTTGATGGTGAATAACATTGATTTAATGTCCATATAACCACTCTGAATACAGCTTATGTGGGCCGAATGTTTAGATCTGGGAACAACGTAATAAAATTATCCAAATTTTGGACATTATTTGACTTGATTTTCTCGAGAAATTAAAGCAACTATGCAAAGTTTAGAACGGCTCATGATTAGATATAATAGCCATTCTATGTCTGTTATATTTACAATATATGTTTGAATATTTTCTCCATATGTGTTAATTCGGAATGAGTGGTATTCATTGTTGTGTTTGGCAGCCAAAAGTAAACTGAAATTGGGTAATCTCTTGTAGGCAATGTAGCTTTTATACATCTATGGTTGGGAATACACTTGCTGTCTCATCGACGCGATTGTGTTACTGATATCGTGGTTTTTAACACCTGAATAGAAAGAACACAAATGGCTGGTTTTAATGAAAGGTGTGTTAAACCAGCCTCAGTATATATATATATATATATATATATATATATATATATATATATATATATATATATATATATATATAAATTGTGTATATTTGGCAGAACGTTATCATTCAGAACTGTTTCATTATATAATTTAGACAAGTTTGCCTGCTTATTTTTAATAGTACCGTCTCGTAGTTACAGATAAGTTTCTTATTATCCTTAATTAAAGAAGAAAGAAAATTGCGATGTTGATGCTTATTCATCTTATTCCGAGTACATTCGATATTAGCGCAAACTCATCATCAGGGTTTTGTATTTTTTAAGGCAAAAAATTGTTGTGTTAATTATATTTCATGACAAAACTGTTGTGTTCATCTGAAAATTAAACTGTTACACGTGAAGTGAAAAACGTTAAGATTATTTGCAGTACAATTTTTAAATTTTATCATGTAGATACAAGATGAAAGAATCAAGGGAGGTTACTAAGTTATTGAAATATCTAAATTGTTTTAAAAGAAGAAAAAATAAAATCTATTTGAAACGATAAGTCAAAGCCGAGATATTTTAAACTAACTACTGTAAACATTTTAAAAAATGTGTGCAATATTTAGAATTAATTTTATTAGGGCGCGTTTTTGATTTTTAATATAGATATCTTCAAGAATTTTCAGTTTATGTTTACTACTTTTTTGAAATTGTATAGATGTAGAATTTTCTTACATTGTGAAATCTAGACAGTCAAAAGCAAGCAACGTGCTTGCCGGAAAACAAAACTAAGAAATGTCGACAATATACCCATCGCACCATATATATATATATATATATATATATATATATATATATATATATATAGATAGATATATGTATATATATATATATATTCACATTCATCCACCATATATATATATATATATATATATATGTGTGTGTGTGTGTAATGAATAGGCAACCTTGATTGAGAATTCTAGTCAAATCCGTTATATCAACGTAGATAGTACTACACTTGGGAAAGGTATGAATCCTCTTCTTCTCCCCCCACCTATGGGTAAATTGCGATTCAGACCGGGTTCTATAGCCTTTGATGTCAAGAAATTGCAAGCTCTTGCGGGAAAAAAATCTGCCACGTCACTAATGTGTTTGAAAGATACACGATCGCCTAGTATATATATATATATATATATATATATATATATATATATATATATATATAACTAAGTTTAGGTTATATAGGCAGGTATACGAACGAGCGAACGATCGCATATATTATGTATAATTTTTAATATACATATATATATATATATATATATATATATATATATATATATATATGTGTGTGTGTGTTTAAAATAGGATATAGTATCCAGACACACACATATATATATATATATATATATATATATATATATATATATATATATGTGTGTGTGTGTGTGTGTGTGTGTGTGTGTGTGTTTGTGTGTGTGTGTGTTTGTGTGTGTGCGTTTAAAATAGGATATAGTATCCAGACACACACACACACACACACACCCACATATATATATATATATATATATATATATATATATATATATATATACAAGTATATCATTGTGTTTAAAGAATAAATTACAATTACAATAAGCAAAAAATAATATTCTAAAAGGAGTGCTCAATACAGAGTAGAGCAAATAGAATTTCTTCGAATATTATAACATAAATATGTTATGAAGTCACTACAAAAATATTTTGTTTCAACGCTTCTTATATATATATTGATTGATTGATTGAGGAGGCACGGTGGGTAATGGATATCGGCTTGGATTGTGTCGAGTTCGAATCCACGTGCTAATACCCTTGGGAAATGTGTGAATCCTCTTCTTCTCCCTCCAGCTATGGGTTAAATAGCAGGACAGACTGTGTTCTATAGCCTTGGGTGGCAACTGGTCTAGGAAAAGGACACCTCTGAATTCAAAACCTTAGGGGGGTTGTTGGCGAACCTTGTGGCACGTAGTGCAGCAGGTCTCTGTATTCGTCCCTTCAAAATGTGTGGATTGTCCTGCACGAAACCTTCACCACTATAATCAAATCTCATGTGCCGATGTCGGGCTGTCAGTTTCCTGGAAACTGATCTGCTTGACCCTCATACGTCGAACCCGAGAATCGATTTTTTTTTTTTGATTGATTGATTCATTGATGGATGAATTCTTTACTGCTTATCAACGTTATGCAGCTTATATAAGGGTAGGAGACAATTTAGTTTGTATACATTATACATCTCAAATGATACATTTCTCTCTGTCACGCTGATTTTAGATTTTCTTCTAGGCATGTTACCCTGTCAAAGGTATATAGCCCAATCTGCTTTCCTACGTTACTAAAGGCTGGAAGAAATGTGAGATTAATGCCTTTCCAGTCTTTATCTTGCTTTCAATGCATATATGTGAATCTATATATATGCAAATGCATATTAACACCTACGAACTTTGGAGATAGATATCTGAACGTGTTACGTGCATAATGCAAGGAAATACAACTTTGATAAATATTGATTTCTTGTCTCTTGTGTTTTTTTTTACATATTTGTTTCTAATTGCAAATGCGTTTCAATAATGTTTCCTCTCTTGATTTAAGCAGGCATTTTTATCTATCTCCTCGTCGACCTCTTGAATATTTAACTTCCTTATTTGCTAAATTGATTCTATGTTTCGAAATATTTACGTAAATATGCATGAAAGTATAAAGTTAGATTAGCCTTTTACAAATATTGAATTAACCGCTCATAAACATATCTCTCTATCTCTAACTCTCTCACTAATTCTCTCTCTCTCTCTCTCTCTCTATATATATATATATATATATATATATATATATATATATATATATATATACATATATATATATATATATATATCAGGTAAAACGAGAACAAATGGATTATAATTTTATAATTCTCCTGCGCGTAACATTTAATTGAAAAGAGGGTTCAATGCAGATTACACCTAAATATTATTTGCTTTAGGATATTAGAACAAAAACATGTTAAAAGTTGCTACACGATGGCAATTTTGGTTCGACACTACAAATGTGTCTCCTCAGGCGATGGTAAACTGCTGGCGAGTTAACGATTATTTTAATTTGAAAAGCAGAATACTTCCTCATTTTTCCGTTTATGGGCTTTACCGTGATTAACCAATCGAATACGAACTACGCCAAATTCAAAATCACCGTAAATAACATTTTTGGGGTCATTACATGAATTATTCAGCATATAAAACCTAGACAATTTCATTATGGACAGGCAGATACAATCCTTACATTATTTCATAAGATGTATAGAAGACTGAAGAGATCAACTTTCCTAAGAATTAAAAGCGAAAGAGAAAGGGAGTTGATTTAGCAAAATACTAACTAGTTATATGATCGGCCATATCTCTACATAATTTTTTTATTTGATAAATAAAAGGCCCCTTTAAGAAGCTGGTAAATATCATAACGGTTTGAAAAAAGTAAACGAAAAAACAAAACACATTTTAAATACAAAACAACATTGACTAATTAATATGCAACCATTAGGTCAAGAGCATCCACATAAGATGTTAATGTTAACTAATCAATGTAAGATGTTAATAATGCTAAGTAAACATCAATAAATCAAACTTAAACTTACAAATAGAATAGTAACCCATATAATATGCATCACAGTTCATCTACAGATTTTTACTACACGAAAAAATATTATCAAATTCAAATTTTAACATATTTAAGGTAAAAAGTATATCATGCTAAAAATTCCCGTCAATTCACTTCTTTAGTTTAATAAGCAGTTTCATCATGAAATCAGATAATTTCTAATTTTTCATGTAAGCGAGGAAAACAGGATTAATTTAAATATCAATATGTTCTAGCTTTTTGTAAATTAAAATATATTTAGAAAGAGATCTACTATTTTCTAAGTACTATTGATAAAGGCTATGATATGTTGGCAGCAGCTAGTCTTAAATGAATTATTAGTACTACCAATATAAAATGGTTCAACAGCCTGACATTCTATTGTAGAAATAGTACACAGATAAACCAGATTTCTTAGAATTCTTGCGCTTAAATTGTTTAATATTGTCAACAATATTTATCTTGAAATGTGCATTAATATCAAATTTTTAAATCGGTCGAAAATTTTATTATTGTGATTCTTTATAATTTTCTGAAGAATATCGGTG
>CAHIKZ030004411.1:2372500-2382500 GCA_903632075.3 Acanthosepion pharaonis | reverse complement strand
CCTTCTCTTTGGATTTCGTATTCTGAAGAAAAAACAAAACAAAACAAAAGCAAACAAAGCAGACAAACAAATTTAGATAGTGCCAATTACCATAAACATTAAATGATGTGAATCCTATTACGAATACAAGAATCAAATGAAATGTCTTCCGGCAAAACAAATCCAAATATCCAAGTCTTTTCGATATAGAATTCACAGCTACTAATTCATGATTGATCATTGCATAACGCTCTGTGAGCGGTTTGGATTTCGACCTTGTTAAGAGCTGGACAGAATGGTAAGTGAAACATTATTCTCTGAGAAGAAAAAAAAGATATTATCTCCGCCTAATTCTTGGTAAGAATATATGAATACTAACTAAAAGGCAGGCAGCTAGCTTAATTGACTAGTGTCCAGTTTAAAGAGATGGTAAACCCGAAAATTATAACTGGAACGTGCGTGATTATTTTAGATTCTTTCACCTCAAAGACATCTCTTTTTTTTCTATCTTTAATAAGAAGCAGAAAAAAAATCTGTTTCGAAACAAAGAGAATAGAGAATTAGTATATCCTATATGTCAGTGAATGCTGAAGAATTTCTTTGCCTTCAAAGAGGAGACATAAGACAGCAGAGATGTGTTTCTACAAGAAAATTCTTAGAATATCACAGAGAGAATAAGTAAGCAAAGAGGAGTTTTTATGGCAAATGGAAAAAAAATCACACTTATAATTAGAATAATCATAAAAGGGTTATCTATTTTTATTTCACCTCAAATAAGGAGATAATATCAGTAAAAATCAAAGCGTTGCTGGGAGTTAAAGAATATGAGAAGATGTTATTGATGGACAATAAAAGAACAGGTTCCGGCATACAGAAGAAAGCGAACATCGGAAAGCTTTCCGTACGATGTAAGTGCGATAAAAAAAACTATTAGAGTTACAGTTATATCTAGGTATTTCAAAATTAAAACTGTGGCCAAAGTAATTGTATGCTTAAGTTCACGCGGTTGGTGTACCCTGGAGCAGAGCCCATTAAAATGACTGCATATATTTACAGACAAGAAAGAGAAATGACTGAAGTCGAGGTACCTATGCAGGACAGATAACGTTACAGACATTTTGGATTTTGTTCAGATAATTGAAATTGCTGGGACACAATGAAGAAAAAGTACTTATAGAATTTGCCTCTTACCAGACACTGAATATAAGACGAACATGGAGAGATATTGTGTAAACTACCTAATGAGCTTGTGCAAATATATAGAAGTACAAAAAAAAAGAAAGATAGTAAGGAGATAAACGTTGTGTAAAGATTCAAAGCATGGGAAGTCATGGAGAGTCATTATCAATTATATTTTTTTCAGTCTAATTTTGTTTAATGGTAATGTTCTTTTCCCGCAAACTTACCCCGCTCTGTCTTTTCATTTGGTTAACAAATTTCCATGATTACAATTTCTTTTAACTTCTCTCTCATCCGTCGTGGATGCGCGGATGGTGTAATAGATAGGAAACTCGGAATGAGAAATCGGGGAGCTGATTCCGAATTCTAGTTGTGTTCTTTACATTCAGTTACGCTATCAATTCATTATATTTCCCACTCAGTTATGTGCCATGTGTGATACACGCTTAGGCCATCATGTATCTTTCGATACATGAGTGACGAGGCAATTGTTCCCGCAGTAGGTTGCCATTTCTTTGTGTGGTAGAAGGCTATAGAACCCGGTCTGGCCTGCTGTTTATTCATAGCTGGTGGAGAAGAAGATTCCTATCTTGAATTCCCACGTAAGTGAATGTAATGGGTTCAAACAGGGCTCTCCGATTCCTCGGTCCGAGCCGCCATCCATTATTTTACTCGACTTTTGCTATACGTTATATGTCAAGAATTCTTTTTTGGAAAAATCATTGTCATCCTTCAAAATCATTAATACACATTCACAAAATTGAATGCCACGTTGGAATTGTTAGTACTTGAGTAAAATTTTTATATTCATTGAAATTTTACCTTCTGCTGGCCAAGCAATAGTGTTATAAAACAATTGTGTACGCTAAATTATTAAAATTAGATGTGTTGATAAAAGTTTGTGGTATTGGTTGGTTGTTTGATTTTGTTTAGAGGCATATCAGTCTATATGGGTTATATAATGCCGAAATCAAAATGTTTTCAACGCATTTTTACGGCTTCAACTACAGATAAAATATATTGTTGGTAATTTTTTTATAAAATTGTATTGTTATTAATTTGACTATATTTACTTCATGTCACAATAGTCTAGGGAATTAAATCGTGTGTTCCTGAATTTTGAAATTTACATGGAATAATTATCCTGATGATATAAGTATATACAGATAATTTTACGGAAATTTTCAGTTGATTTAAAATTATTTATTTATTAAAATTTGCCAGAATGTATATATGAGATGGTGCTGACAAGTTATCTATACAATGAGCTCCTCAAATGAGCAAACATAAGTTGATTTGTGAGGAGGGGATGGGATTGAAACGGGGAGAAATATCAATCACGCACAAAGCGGCGCAAAAACATTTGAACTCTATCGAGTTTTAAATTGACGATAAGGTGACTCCAGGTCAGAAATGGCAGAAACGCTCTATTTATGCTCGGATTTCCCTTGTAGAACATGGCAGGAACAGCCAAGTACTTTCTGAGGCGTTAGCCTCTTTAACGATGTATCGTTTATACGAATTAAACTCGAGACCGTGTGTGAGTTTGATTCCCAACAGATATTACAGGATCCTAATTAAAAATAAAACCTTTCATCATAAGTGAAGAAAACTCAGAGCTTCTTCTGACTGAAATCTTATAATCTATTAAATGCAAATGTCATGTCCTCTCCAAATGAGCAAGGTCAGTGAAGAACTAATCATCCAGTTACTGGTCATCTAGATTTTTGGTGATGTCTCCATAAATGATACTATCTTCTGCATATATATTTACTCGTTATCTGAGAATGGTCTTAGCTACATCATTATTATATAGTAGAAAACAATACGACGGATTGGAGATTTGGGAGATAAATTCATGGGCGTCGGGGACAGCGACCTACATAGATCTACCTGAGATGGTAATCGAGAAGACTCTAGCAGAAATGCCATAGCTGGAGATTAGCATCCCGGTATGCCACAACTTTCGAAAGGCCTTCGAAAACTTTATGTCGATTCCTTGCCCGAAGGATTTATTAGCAAGGGCTTAACTGAGTCTATGCGTAATATTAGGACACTAGCAGCATGGCCCGGCGTTGCCGGTGCTTGATTCAAAAATCGTACGACTCATACAGCAATCGCTATCACTTGACTTAAAATATTTTTGCCCTTCCTTGCCTTTAAAGGAGTGCCCTTTGCCGTGCTGATGTTGCTACATGCCTTACTTCTTGCCTATCTCACACTACGATTTTTATAAGCTCTATACTAAACATTAAATCTGTTACGAAAAAAAGAACTAAACAAAATTAACACAAAACGATCAACTTTAAAAAAGGACTCGTAAATGGAAAAACCGAATAAAAAAAGAATATTAACAACAAATAATTTTTCACACCCAACCCAGTTCTGTGGAATCAGAATCAACGTTGAGTTTAAGTAAACGAATGAGCCAATTGGAATAAAGTGCCATGCAGATTTAAATTTTTCTCACTTGTGATGAATGCAGCTATCGATTTTTTTTTACATGCTCGCATGCTAGTTAACATTCGTGTCAGTTAGCTGTTGGCTCACGCTGGCCAATAGAATATTCCTGACTATTCATGGCAGCCAGCTATAGGCTCTCACTCTGGTCAGTAGAAAATGGCCGCAAACTACATGAAAACTGCCGTAGAAGCATGAAAAAATCGATTACTCCCACTATCGGTGAGAGTTGGGGAATGCAAAGTCGGTCTTCGCCTACCCGATAACTTAGAACATGTGCATATAAAGTTCTTGGTCATTTTTCATGCTATGGAGAAGTTTTATATATATATTTATTCCTTATAACTATGAACTATAAGTTAAATTTAAAATATTTTTAAACATTTACTTGCAACAAATGAACTTAGAATTAATTTAACAAAGTATGACTTTTTTTATCTGATGTTGATAACATTTTATAGCAACTGCAATAACTACTTTTTATGAAAGCATGTGTGTGTGTGTGTCTGTGTATAAAATATTACTATAAATGTTAGATTGCGTTAGAAACATTAATTCCCTTACTCTATCTGTTTAACTATATATCTATCATTTTCAGTCAGTTCATTATATATATATATATATATATATATATATATATATATATATGTGTGTGTGTGTGTGTGTGTGTGTGTGTGTGTGTGTGTATATAAATAAATATATATATATATATATATATATATATATATATATATATTATCTGTCTGGCGATCGCAAAAGCGTGAAACTGGGGTCACAAACTCACATCAATCCCACCAAATATATATATATATATATATATATATATATATATATATATATATATATTTCAATGTTTTCTCTATTTATCTATCATATATATATATATATATATATATATATATATATATATATATATATATATATATATATATATAGTGGGAATGTGTCTTTGTAGCTGTATGCATGTGTGTATATCTGTGTGTTCATATATATGTATGTGCATCTATATTTAATTTTCTTTATTATTTTTATCAACGTAACATTTGCCAAAAAAATGTGAATTCTTTCCTTTCCTTTCAGCCAATTTGAGGAAGAAGTCGTCTAAAGAAATCAACCTTTCAGGTTTCTCTTTGAAGAATGATGTTTGTTTTCTTTCATAAAATATCGCCTTGTTCGTCGGAACAAGAAAGGTAAGCAAAGCAGAAGAACGAAATCTATAAATCAGTAAATGAAAACATGTCACGAAGCTATTTTACGTTGCCCGTACTTTTTTTTTCCTCATTCCAACAGTCTAATCTCGCATGCCAAATGCTTACATGCCGTATCGGTAAACATTCCTGTTTATTGATTAGGAGCCAATATTGCTTCGATTTTTACAACCTTCCTTTTTGAAGTACAGCATTTTGGCAGATGCATCAAGTATTATCCCTAATGACATGGTCGGTTGTCCATTATAGATATGCTTAATAAGTTTGATGAGAATCATGACAATCAACTTTATGAAGTTGAGTTGTTAACTTCGACCTCATATATGTTTTAGGGTTTCTTTTTGGTTTATTTTATTATATGTCTTTTCAGCGTCTTTTCATTATCCTCGGCTTTCGGATTTGTACGTCATTTTATCATTCTATTTTTGTATCATTCCCTTGCCCGCTGCCCCACTCTACATCGTTCAAAGTTCTGAATCTCTCTCTTATTCTTGAATCTGAATCTTCCGTCATTGCTATTACTAGGTCTATTCCTACTTCGTTTTTATTCTTCTTTCGCCATTGTGTATCTTTCATTTATCTTCGTCTTCTCTTCATCTCTTCTTTCGTATCCTTCCTTCTTTCGCCATTTTGTTTCTTTCATTCATCTGCTTCATCTCTTCTTTCTTTTCTTTCTTTCTTTCGCTGTTGTGTATCTTTCATTCTTCTGAGCCTATCTGTCTTTCCTCTTTATAACTCATTTCTTTATTTATCCTTTTGTATCTTTCTCTCTCCGTCATTCTCACTCTTTCTTCTTTCTTCAATTTTTTTTCATTCTTCCGTCCACGACTTTCCCTCTTACGTCTCACCATTCATCAATTTGTACATCACGCTTCCTTCTGCAACTTCCCAACTTACGTCCTTCTCCATCTTTTTATCGTTTCTCCTCATTTATCTGTTACTTCGTGCTATCACAGCAATCGACAGCCCGAAATATTCCGTCGAACCAGTTTCACTCAAAAGGCTTGTGTCAATCTGTGGTATAGTGTTCAGGCATTTTTAAAGGTGCCACACGTTGAGATCATTCTCCTCTAGACCGATAATATTAGGAAGTCTCCTTCCTGACAAATCGACCATGGTGGATGTCGAACCTGAATTTTTAATTCTCTCGGACTTGGGTGGTGATTTCTCTAACCAATTTTCTTCTTAACTCCTGAAAATTCAAATGCCCTTTTCTCATTTTATGTGTCTTTTTGCTTTTCTTTTTTTTTTTTACAAATACTTCTTAAATCATGGCTTCTTTGCATCGCATCCCAGCGTCCACTTTTAAAACCCTATTTTGTAATGTATACATATCTTTGAATTAGACGCCCATTTTTTTTTTTTAAATTCGAAACAGAAAAAAAAATATAATGAAGAAAATATGATCTCCGGTATGATTCGAACCTCCCACCCCATCGTAGGAGATATCACTGTCTGATCCAGCGTGTTTTAGAACGTACATTACCAGAGAGTAGATTTTACGAATATGCAGGCTGATAGACGTAATAAACACTGTTTAGAATTTTTTTTTAAAAAAAATGCATCTCTCTGTCGTATCACGAAAAATTCCGTTTTAATTCAAGTGTTGCATGTTGAGATTAGTGAATCCCGTTTTTATTCCAACACAGAGAATTTTAATTTATCTATTTCATTTAATGTCTACATGTACTAAACATCCAACAGGGAAGGCGTTCCAGACTCGTGAGAGAACACATCTACATAACTTGAGTGGTAAGGAACATCACCCTGAAAACCTTTCTCTATTAATCACACCCTAGTTCAGCTAATCAAAATTGACTTCTGTATTATGTCTCACATCTGACCCCGAAGGGGTGAGATACACTTCCCCCTAAATGTAATTAATCTGCTAAATTATTAAACAAATGAAATTTTCATATATATATATATATATATATATATATATGTATGTATAATATGTTAATTGGGATCCTGGCGGATATTGCTTTTATCTGTGAAATTAGACGTTGATCGCTATTATGTGTTGTTCTCTATTATGTATGTGAAATCTTAAAGAAGATGCTACCAAATCCTTGCCATACCCACGATTCCTTTTTATGCATATTGCGATCGGTTGTGTTGACGATATGTCGATACAACGGGTGGAAAACGGATTTACCAGAGACAACATGAAACATGAGGAAAAAACTGAAAACATTTCACTAAAAGGAGAAGAATAAAACATGGGAAACACTGTCTTCAGTTAAGTAATATCAATAATGTCTTTAAGAATTTCCGCTAATCGTCAAATGGGCGCACAAAACTTGAGGAAAAAACTGAAAAAATTTCACTGAAATGAGAAGAATAAAACATGAGAAACACTGTCTTCAGCAAAGTAATATCAATAATGTCTTTAAGAATTTCCGCTAATCGTCAAATGGGCGCACGAAACATAACAAAAAGGAACAAAGGAAATAAAAAAATCTCTTCTCGTTTAGGAGAAAAATCTGAAATTATCAGAGTAATGGCGGAATAAAAAATAGCACAGAAAAGAATCGCCTTTAGCCAACCGTGTATTGAAAGACGATCACACAGATGTATAGATGAACGTTTGGTAAATGAAAACAATGATAATTTCTTAATTATTCATAAAAATGTTTATTTAATACTCTGCATAAGTCCTTGGAACTTATTTAAAGTTTCCTTGCAAATTTCTGCTCCGAAATGTAGAGACGCTAACATTACTTTATCCTTGCAAGTCTTCCTAGAAAAGAATAGGTGTTTATTTTTACGTGTTTAACAAGTAGAACGTAAGTTAAATATCTTCAAAACGGAGACTATCGACTATAATTGAAAAAAATAATGATGAAACATACACGGATTCAATTATAATTGAAAATGTAGAAAGAATTTCAAATTCATTGTTGTACGGACCATGTACGTAATTATAGGAGATCATGAACTTAAACATTGGACAGAGACTGGCAATGGTAGTTTGTCCAAAGAAGCCAGATGCTAAAAACATTAATCTATGTGCGTATATATATATATATATATATATATATATATATATATATATATTAAACAGAGGATGTCTGTGTGACAGTCTGTCTATCTGTGTGATACCTTTTCACTCGAGATCCATCCAAATGATTTTGACCAATCTTGGCTCATACATTGTACAAAATAAGAGATAGGTTCGATAATTTTTAAAAAAATCAATAATCGATAAAGACTATCAAAAATCGGTAATTTCACCTTTTTTCCTCTGATTTCTTTCAAAATCGCTATGTTGGTTACTCACATCATGACGAGCTCACATTATGTCCTCGGCTAACGTCGATTAAATAAATACAGATTACTTCTGTTAAATCAGTTAACTGCATTATTTAAAATGTTTTTTAATGAAAGTACTTTCAAATAATTGAAGATAGACTCTGTTACATCTAAATATGATGCTGTTTTTGCTCCATAGAACGCATTTTCGGATCGACCAGCTGGGTATGGCTGCTAGTCTGATGAATACATCTAATGCTCTTAAATAGCCGCGTCAACCCTAGATACGCATATTCCTCCAACACGTCTAGCAATGTCTATGCTATCAGCTATATAAAACCGTATCTGTTAACACGTTTCTTTTCTTTGAGTAAATTTATGAAGGCATGTGGGGAATTTTTATTAGGTAAACTGTATTTATACAGAGAAATAACGTAGAGAAATATTAGAGATGACCCTAAAATATTTAAAATGTTTAATGCGTAAGGAAAGGTATGGTGGAAGTTAAGTGACGTATTTTTTCTGATACTTAAACGAAAGTGAGTTAATTGTTGTTGTGGTTATTATGTATTTGTATATGTAATTAGTATTTGTTTATACATTTCTATGTATTTTAGTTTATTTTGTTTATTTCTCCGAATAGTTATGCCGATGATACAACGATATATGGATGTATATCCAAAACTCCTGATGACCACAGATTGCCAGCGTATCTAAATCTAACGGCTCAATGGGAGCAAAATTGGCTGGCTAAATTCAATGTCTAGAAAACCAAACTTATTGCATTATATCATCGTCGATTGGACCCTGAACCGGTCAGGATGAATGGATTTCAACTCAGGAATGACCTGTGTCTTGTGAGACTATAGAGCCTTACTGACCAGAGACTTCAAGTGGAATTCGTACTTATAATCTATCGCTAATGATGAAAGTAAAATTATCGGCTCCGTATATTGCTCCAGTAAGTAATTGATTGTTCATGCTATACTCTACCTTTCAAGAGCCAGATCAGGTCTAAAATGGAGTACTACTGTCATATTCGGAGAAGAGCTGATTAGTCGTCATTTTACAGTATCGATAGTGTCCAGAAAGCTTCTCCGCGTCCCTGTGGTTGATGAATTATTTTCCAACCTGCGATCGGTCTCTCAGAGACGGGATGTGGCAAGGCTCTCACTGCTCTGTCGCTTCTTACATGGAAGGTGCTCGAAAGAACTGCATTCTTTGCTTTGATTTTTCTAACGTTCACGGTTACGAGCTGCTATGACACTCACATTCTACCAAATCATTTCATTCCTTCTTTATTATGGTGAGAATAAGTTTCATCCCACCAATCACTGCACTGTAGAACCGACTCTCAAGAGGATGTTTCTCCGATCACTACAATCTTCAAATGTTCAAGCCTATGGCAATCCGTTATGTACATCGACATTCCGCATAAACTATTTAACACTCTACATCGAGTACACTCCTGGCTTTGTACCGTTTGAATCTAATATATAATATATATATATATATATATATATATATATTGAACAATAAGAAAATTAAAAATTAAAATCTTTAGACACACAAGGGTTGTAGATTAATATTCTTTCGTTTTTTTATTATTATTCCATTTAGATTCCTCGACTAGTTTCGACCGAAATGGCCATCATCGGGAGGAGAAATATTTCTGCTTGCTGGTAGCAGTGAACTACAGAATTGAATGTCTTGTTGGAGAAAATGAACTTTTGTCTGTAGTTTTCATTTGTTTTTTTTATTATTTAAACTTTTAACATGATTCTTTTAACATTCCTTGTGTTGGTCAAACAGTCTCTTTTAAGTTGTTATTTGAGATAGGAGCTGGATAGATACATATTATTCTGAATTCTCTGGTCAGTTTGACAGTTTTATTGGACCTGGTAAGGGGATGTGTCTCT
>CAHIKZ030004411.1:2352500-2370000 GCA_903632075.3 Acanthosepion pharaonis | reverse complement strand
TACAAGCAATAAATTTATGAAGAAAAATTATTACCAGGAATACATTTTTGAAAAAAAAAAATATATTACTAACAATATATTTTTGGAAAAAAAAATAGCAGCAATACATTTGTGGAAAAAAAAAATATTAGCAGTAATATATTTTTGGTAAAAAATATTGCCAGGAATAAAAAAACTTATCGGCATTAAGTAACCCGTTGGGGTTGATATACCGCAAACCAAACCAAAGCTGCTTCATTCAAAATGTCCTGGGTGTATTACATTCTACAAGCTATCATAATATGTCGCATAAAATTCACTCTTTCTTTCTGATTTTAATTGTGTGTTTTTCTATGTATTTTTAACTTAAAAATTAACGTTTGTTCTTGTGTCGTCTGCTCCGCAGCTGACAGGAATAACCCTGACAATCTGATATAAGTGTTCAGTTAGCCGGGCCGTGCATCGCTCAACCTTACTGCTTGTCTCTACAGGTTGCCACTAGCTGTATCTGATACTTGCGTCTCTTCTACAAATTAGCTATCCTTTCTGAAATGTTGCCCTGTCAGTAGATCAGGATAATCAAAAACGGTCTTTCATTTACAGTGTTAATGGCGTCTTTCTTTTTATTTGTCATGTACTTCCAGGAGGTAGGCGATCATGGCTCTCCACCTCCCTCTATTCCTTCCAGTTCCCAACAACTTCCTTTACTCTGCTACCTCCTCCTATGCCACATTCTGCCATCCACTTGGTTAAGCCCACTAGGTATGTCATGTGTTGTTTTCCCTTCTCTCTCTTTCCCTCTATTCGACCCATTAGTATCAGTGTCTCTAGCGTCTCTTTCCTCATTATATGTTCCCAAAACTTCAGCTGCATCTTCCTGATGTTAAGTATAAGCCTCCTCCTTGTTTGCCTCTTCTCTAAGAGCTAATCGTTGCTCACACGCTTGGTTCATGATATCCTTAGCATCCTTCTGTAGAACCACATCTCCCTTGCCTCGAGTTTCTTCATCATCTAAGAGGAAATCGTCCAACATTCGCTGATGTAAAGAGGGACATATGTCACGTAACAGCTCATTATCCTTTGTTACCAAAAAATCCTCCTGTTTCGCAATACTCTGCCCAGTTTTTGGAATGCGACAGTGGTCATCCCAATAGGTCTACGGTTCTCAGTGTCGTACTTACCTTCCTCCGTCAAAATGCTTCCCATATATTTAAACTTCGGTGTCTGATTGTTTCTGGTGTTCCCGACTTGCAAATTGTATTTCGGGTTCATCATTTTTATGATGTCTATGCATTTTCTCTTCTTGTTTTTGCTTAGTCCCTTTTTCACACTCTACGGCGCTACTTTCTGTAGGAGATTTTATAATTTCTTTTCCGTGTCTGCTATCAATACTGTATCATCTGCGTATCTTATGTTATTAAGATTGTGGCCGCCAATGCTAAATCCAGGTAGGGGTTCCAATTCTCTTAGAATTGATTCGCTGTATATGTTGAATAAGTTGGGTGAGATGAGATGGTGTATCTTTGCCTTACACCCCTTTCTGCTTTACGCTGAACTCGTTCCCTATGCGCATGCGTGCTGTTTGCTGCCAGTATAGGTTCTTCATTATTCTGATATCTTTCCCGAATATATCAAGCTTGCTGAGCAGTTCCAGCAGATCCTTGTGGCCGACATCTCCTTTTGCATTTGTATCACTCTTTCTAATAACATACTGAGCATGAATATCGCGTTCCATATTCCAGTGCCTTTACCGAACCCTCACTGTTCTTGTCCTATCTCTGGGTTGATTCTGCTCCACACTCTATTCATTAGAATACGGATGACGTATTTTGTCACGTGGCCCATTAGGCTTATTGCTCGGTGGTGTTCGCATTCTTTAGTGCCCGGTTTTTTTAAGACATAGCTATGAAGATATATCTGCTTAGATCTTCCGGTATATCCCCGCTGCTGCTGATTTCATTTTTTATTTTGTTGATCTTGTTTTTGCCAAAGTCATCTAAGGCTGTCAGGATTTCCGTTACAATTCCGACTGGTTCTGCTACCTTTGTTTCCTATAAAATGATAAAAAGGAACATTTTTCAGACTGACAGTAATAATTTGTGAAATGTTCACTTTTTGAAATTGCTCATTTTTTATCACATTTTTGAATATTGATATCAACCTATTTTTTTTCAAATGGTATAAACCTCGACAAATGCCTATCGATTAAATGCCGAACCATTTTATTCGATTTCTCTTAGGTTAAAATCACATAGGAAATCTTATTTAATGTTCTGCAGGTTAAGCACGATTTTGACTTTCAACTACTTCGTATCCTTCGGAATTCTTACCAACATTTATAACTTTACTCTGCCTCACAGCCTCGGTTTTACCATCCGTTTACACATAAACTTTAGATATGTTACCGATGTTTCCATTTGTTACGCTTGCATTCAATATGTTCTGTCAGTATCAAATTCTTCAAGTCATATTTCCTTATCATGTGTCGCAGAAATTCCAACTAATTCTAAGTAAAATAGTCGTTTTACCATTTCCCTTAAAGATACCTCGTTTCTAAGATGCTCTCAACATATTCTCATTATCCTTCTGTAGAACACATTTCTGCTACCTCAAATTTCTTTTTCATATGTGATGACATTCTGTAATATCCCATTTGTACCGGAGTTTTGATATTATAATAAAATTAAATTCAGTGTTTTTGTTTAATAATCTGAATATATTCTATTGCGTGGTCAATTTTATGTGAAGTGTAAAGAGGATCAAACACATACTCCTCTGATAGGATATAATCCATGACAAGCTCCAGTTTGGTTGTTTATTATATAAAGTATATGGAT
The DNA here is from genome assembly GCA_903632075.3 of Acanthosepion pharaonis. Taxonomy (NCBI): domain Eukaryota; kingdom Metazoa; phylum Mollusca; class Cephalopoda; order Sepiida; family Sepiidae; genus Acanthosepion; species Acanthosepion pharaonis. The sequence goes on along the minus strand of CAHIKZ030004411.1, from coordinate 2,367,184 downwards.
TTAGATTTACTATATGCATACAATCTGAAAGGAATTACACATGAAAGAAACGCCAGACAGTTTTTAAGCTACAAGAAAAAATGTACTTTTTGAAGACAGGTTATTTTACGAATAATGATAGGAGGCAATGTAACCGAGTATTGTCGACTGATGAGACGAGTCTTCGGCAACTAAACTGTTTCCTTACCATTGTCTTCCGGTGAATATGCTACCTAAACACTCAGAATGATTTAAAAAAAAAGATCTGGTAAAAGAAACATGAAATGTCTTCTACTGTCATCGACCATCTATCACAAGAGTGTGCGGTGATGACACCACATCGATTGATTTGTGGTCTTCCAAAACGGAAGCTAACAGCTAAAGTGAAAGGATCCCCTAATTAAATCAACCATCTCATGTTCGGGATCAAGGAAAGCATTCGCGTTGGATGATATTGTGCTGTGGATTGACCTGGAAAGGATTAGAATTCGCCATGTCACCTACTACTCAAATAAACTCTGCATCAATGAATTTCTCTCTAGAGTTATGTGAAAGAAATAGTCAGCTGATCAGGTACGCAATGTCCATATGAAATTACCCGATCATTAAGGAGAGATAAAAAACCAGTAGCTCTGTTCACGATGTTAGGTCGCGTGTCCTCTAAATCATTAGGATTGGAACGACACCACGTGCACTGTAGCAATATCCGCTTTGTTTTGTCTAGGGCAAAATAGATTCATAATTTACCCAATGGTTATTTGCGTGAAAGTGAACATGCCGAATTCTGTCAAAGTTCGAACTCGTCGAAATCTCTCTTTATTTCTAGTCAGTGTTAATATGACGTCCTTATCATGGCCGCAAAAATACGAAAACTCGAATGTTAGCCTTTCCCATTAGTGAAATTCTTTTAAACTGTCTAAATTTTCCTCTCTATCAATGAAATAACAACATCTTGGTTCAAATTCCATTTTATATACAGGAACTAATCATCTACGTGTGACGAACAGCGAAGAAAATTCGAATATTTTTCTTCTCAAAATGTTGTTGTTTCTTGGCTTGCCATCAAACTGTAGAGATACTTACGTAGGACTTGTATATGAAGATAAGCAAAACTGTCAGGGGCAGACGTATCAAATCATTTCATCGTTTCAAAACTTTTGTCAACAGGCCAACGTAAAATATGTTATTTTCTCTTTTATATTTTCTAATTCCTTCCCTACTTTTCTCACAAGTACTTCTGACGACTGTTTTCCATAAGCAAAGGCTTTTCACCACACAGTATAATTCACTGCGACGACAAGAGAAAAGTTGAATTTGACGGTCATCATCTTATCGTTCAATTCCAAGAAATGACAGTACCAAAGCACTTTTGACTGAAATGTAAACTAAAAGTTATAGTGATTCTTCTTCTTCTTCTTCTTCTTCTTCTTCTTCTTCTTCTTCTTCTTCATCATCATCATCATCTTATTATTATTATTATTATTCATCATCATCATCATCATTATCATCATCTTCTTCTTCTTCTTCTTCATTATCATCATCTTCTTCTTCTTCTTCTTCTTCATCATCATCTTCTTCTTCTTCTTCTTCTTCTTCTTCTTCTTCTTCTTCTTCTTCTAGGCAGACTGTCCCTTCAGAAAGTGGGTGTTTAAGTTACTCCACATTTTCCTATCTGTCCTAGCTCGTATCAATATTAGCCCTTCATCTATCCATTCCACTTCCTGTTGTGTCATCCGTCGAGTTTTTGAGGAATTGTTTTAGATTGATATAAGGTGACAGGGGAGGACTATGGAATGATCTAAATTTGAAATGAGAGAGAGGGATACGAATATATATCGGATGTGTTATACATTCAGCTATTAGGCATTTAATCATAAAATAAAGAGTTTTAGGTTCTGAATAATTTACAGATTGATTGTTATACTGACAATATTCTACATGTAAATATAATTAAAAATGTCCATCTCTTGCTTTCCCTAGAGGCCGTAATCCCGTCGCAACATAAGTGCATAACTTAGTCGCCACCTCTTCGTTCAAACTGTTTCACAAAATCATAAGACTTTCCTTCATGTTTCACACACTTGGGCATAAAGTACACTTCACGTTTGTAATTAATACGGTCGATATCACAATGTCTGCAGGATTAATGTCAGACGTCAGGTAAAATTGATTTGTCATAAAAAAGAAAATCTACGGAAATGCCACTACAACTAGTTTGGCGTCAAATTGTATATTTGTGGGAGCTCCATCTTGAGTAAGACCTATCGGCTTCCAAATATGGCTGACAACCAGAGTAACACCTCAACCTCCCAACATTTGTTGGTAAACCCTGTTATTCACTTCCATCCCTTCTTGAACGAAACTGCCCCCCTGAACATGATACAAGTTCTTTTCGGCCGCTTGAATTGTATTTCGACACTTTCAAAAACCTCTCCTGGTAACGTGGCGTAAATTCTCTCGTTTTTCATTTTATTGACAGCATTCTGTACAGAGAAAATATTGTCGTCCGACCAAGCGAAGATGTTTTCGCGGCACACTGAATATCCATTTTCCATTTGCCAAGCCGCTTTTGCATGAAGCACCTGACGTTGTTGAATCATTTCATACGTTTTAGCGTAAGTCCCTTTTCAGTATAATCTTTAGTGACCCATGCGAACTATCCAGAACTTTTGATATCTTGCTCATGTTTCAACACGGATTCCTTTTCACCCACTCCTTGACGTCTTAAATCCAGATACAAACGGAACGATGTAAAAATGAAAGCAGCTAGAATTTTTTTTTTTTTAAATCTTTAATATTGGTTTGTTTTCCTTTACGATAAAGCGTTTCCCATCTGCAGGTTTACCGCATTATCAACTTGAAACACCGGTTCTTATACGAGCACCGAAGTTAAGCAATGTCAAACTTAGTCAGTACTTATGTGGGTGACCGCTTGCGAATACCAGATGCTGCAAGCTCGAATATGTGGGTGCTGCAATGGATAATGACTCGAATGAACTTGCTATTTTCACCCCGTTTTGAATTTTAATTATTTGTAATTAAAATTTATCGCTTTTTAATCGCGTTTTAACTTTCCCTCCTCATTCGTTATACTGAGTGTGTCTTTGATAGTTTTTCAATTTGCCGATGTATACCTGCGTGTTTATGGGCCTCTAGATAGGTAAACAGAAATCAGTTAAATACTTCAATATCGATTAAATATTTGTCCTCAAATTTTTATGAATTATCGTTTCCTGTCAGCAATTATTTTACATATATTTCAGCGTACATGAATATAATTATGCCTCCCCATATATATATGTATGTATGTGTGTGTGTGTGTGTGTGTGTGTGTGTGAGTGTAAATAATGAATGTAAACTTTTATATTCATAACTTTTCCAGTTTTACTAAAGCTTCATCAGAATGAGATTTGAAAAAATGATTTACATTTGTTGCTCATGTTTGAAGTGCTTTTGATTTGTTATTTCTTTTTCTGTCTCGCTCACACACACATATATATATATATATATATATATATATATATATATATATATATATATATATATATATACACATCCATCTATATGTATATGTATGTATGAACAATTTGCATCAAACCACATAAATTAATAAGTTAATACAATTGGGAATATGTCTTTATTGTACCATAACTTCTCTTTAAAATATTCAATATATATATATATATATATGTGTGTGTGTGTGTGTGTGTGTGTGTGTGTGTGTGTGACCAACTCTTCTTTTGTTCTGGACCTTTCTTGGGTGATATAGATTAAAAAGAAACATCGATACCTAAGAATTTTAATAAACCTCGATAAGGCACCGCGTTCTGATAATGATTTATTTTTAAACACTTGAGTCAGCTAACGAAATAAATGACTTAAACATTACTTACGAGTAAATGTATATATGTATACGTTTATGAGACCAATGTGCACAGCAGACATATAGTGCATAGTATGAATGCTGACTATATATATATATATATATATATATATATATATATATATATATATATATATATATATATATATATATATATGTGTGTGTGTGCGCACGCGTGTGTATGTGTTTGCTTTGTCTATTAGATAGGTATGTGTAGACAATTTAAAAAATAATACTGTCTCCCTTCGTTTAAGACGGAAATTGGCAGACATTCTATCTTTTGCACCGCAATTCACCTCTTGTTTCTTGTTGTCAAAGATAATTTGGTCTTTCAAGAAAGCATCATGTCCATACTGAACATTCAAACGTCAATAATCTTGATGTGTTTGGGCTTGAAATGTTCGCTGGTGATTTCACTTTCCTGTGGAGCTACTGAAGAGGCACACAAAATAAAATTGACGATCTTTATTGAAATATACACATATATACAGAAACATATACCAGATTTTGAGATGGACACATTTCTCTATTTACATTGTTCGGACTGTTGTACATTGTATACTGCTGTCATTTTCTATGCTGTCATCTTTATTGAATGCTAAGACCATCTTCAGGTGATTGGAATTTCAAATCAAACTCTTTATTTCGTCCGCCGGGGTAGATTGTTCTAGTTCCACGTGCTATGCTGGGTCAAGTCACTGGATTATTTCAACCAACGCATTTATTCCCTGGGCCACGTTTTATTGAAATATTTAAAAGTTAAACTCAGATATCATGTAACCGGCAAATGCAACAATCCACCACGGTGGGTAAATTAAAATTTCAGTTCTAAATTCCAACCACCTAAAGAAGGTTTGTAGCCTACAATGGAGGTGTCAACAAAGTCATAAATTAAGAATGTATAAGCATAAAAATTGTCTTAAAATTATTGTCGGACTTTCTCCATTTCATAATGTGTGACGTCATTTGTTTACATTTGGATACACTTTGAGCAGATATGTACATGAGATTCATTGAAGATTGTAGTTTAAAGGCAGTAAAATCGACCTTGCTAACCTATGTGGCTCAATCAGTTAAGTCACATAAGGCTATATCACGGTACCGTATAGGATACAGGTTCTATTCCTGTCGGAGGAGGAATATTTTCTATGAAAAATTCTCGGACATTCAAGCCGGTAAATGTTATTAATACTGTTTATTATAAACAGAGCATTTACTTAAATATCTGTATCTATAAAAATAATGTATAAACATAAAAAATGTCTAAAAAATAATAGTCGGACTTTGTCCATTTCATTATAGATAGATATGGATATATCTGTTAGGGCATCTAAATAAATTAAAATATCCAATCAAATATTATATATATATATATATATATATATAGGTAAAAATTCCTGGTAAGTAATCCAAGTCAATCTGAGTAATACAAAGTATTAAAACTGATCCACAGAAGAGAACTCAGTATATTTATTGTAGAGGAATTAAGAATTAGAAGAAGTTAAAATTCGATACACCCTATGATATATGGACATTTTGCCCAAAACAGGGTTGTCAACACTAATGAGTTAGACATATACCTCCTTGATGTTAACAAACCCGTTCTGGGCCATTTGGCATATATCATATCGGATATTGATTCTTGTCTACTTGTAATTCATATATATATATATATATATATATATATATATATATATATATATATATATTAATGTACATTTAGGCAGTAACCTTTCCTCCAAGCATCTTTCATTGAAAACGGTCGACATGTTAGACTTAATAATTTTTTTACTGAATTTCCATCATTCTAACATTTTCAGTTTTTGAGGGATTATAGAATAAAAAAATTGTACACTGTTGTTATTATTCCAGGTGATTTCGGCTAGTTCTACAGCCATTAGCAAACATGTTTTTATTATGCTAAGTTTTATGTTTTTGTCTTCAACATAGTATTCTTAGCTGTATGGAGATCAGCGAGGGGTGTATGCCATTTTCGGCGGTCACGTGTTATGAGCCACTGGTTGACCTGGGCATCACGTCTATTTTTAGAAAACCTTTAACATTACATCTCCACTGTTAAGCGATCTAATATTGATAGCCGGGGACCTGGATTCAATTAATAATGCTTCCCTCATAATGAGATGTGTAACACTAAGGTTTTTTGCAAAAACATTTTATATTATTGACTAGAATTTACAAAAAAACATTTGTGGAAAATTCTCGCTTAACACTAAGTGTTCGTCATCAATATCATTATTATAGTCATCATCATCATAATCATCATCATTCAAAAGACTGGATATGACCGTAGCGTACCTGGCTAAACCCCTCCGAGTACATTGATTGTGCAACAAGGAATATGTGTAAACCATTATCTAGTGCACTCGGTGATGGTGACAGCCCATTTTTTCTCACATTTCTTCATCTTTTTTATTTACAATTATACTGTCTATGATGGCATTGAGAATGTTATTGCCTCTTAGGACGGGCCCAGACCCTGTCAGCTCTCTCTCCTTGACGCTCGTTGCAAAGTCTTCCAACTGATCTTGCTCGATTTTTGTGGATTGCGTCTCCACCTACGCCATTTTTGATGTGGTGTGAGTAGATAAATGGATAGAGTTAGGCAGTTGTTCTAAGGCAGATGAATTGGTATAGATGAAGATTACGCCATTTTTCGGTGCGGTATAAGTAGACAAACAGATACACATTTCTGTGCAAGAGTAAGTGAACCGCTAAGATAATATTTTCTAAAAATTATCTCTTTTTTGCCAGATTATCAAAAAAATCTTAATTAAAATATATATTCATTTAGAAATAACTTTATTGAATCTATTACAACCACTTTCCAAAAATGGATGAAAGTGGAATAGAGATATTAATTTAAAATTATGATTTGCAAAAGTAAGTTATTACGCCATTATTTGATACGGTGTGCGTAGACAAATGGATAGAGATTGACAGTTATTCAGAGATAGTTGAATTGGTATGGATAAGGTTTATGCCATTTTTGATGGGTTGTGCGTAGACAAATGGAGATGAATAGACAGTTATTCATTGATAGATGAATTGGTAGGGATAAGGATTATGCCATTTTTCATGGGCTGAGTGTAGACAAATAGATAGAGATTGGCAGTTATCCAGAGTTAGATGAATTGTCATGGATAAATACACATACTTGCAGTAATAAGTTATAATACCGAATTACCTGAAAGTAATAATAATGACTATATAGGTATCGTAGATTCTTCTATAGCCCGGTTCATTCTCATCCCAGAGTTTTGGAACATGAGTAGAGATGTGAATATTGTTTCTTTTCTAGGATTGGGTTCTTGGTTCCTTGTTAAGTCTACCTCAACTCTGTACTTTTAATGTGTCCACCTGATCTTTGAAATTTAATTTAATAATTATTTTTCTTATTCTTAATAAGGAGGAGATAGGTTCGCCTATCTCCCGGTTCACACGTCTCGTCAGTCTTTTGAACAAGTGTAGATGTCTCCTATTTAGGATTGGGTTTTCTCAGCTACTTGCAAATTTATTTCATTCGCTTACACTTACAGTAATCACTTGTGTCTTAGTGGCGTTTCCGCCTTGCTTGGGGTGAATACATTAAAAACTAAAATAAAAATAATGTATTCGATTCACATGAAAATTTATATCTTATACTTTTTTATTTTATTTTTACTCATCAGTATCTATTTGAATATAGACCGTAAGAATGTATGTCTGTGTGTGTGTGAGTGTGTGTAAAAATACTTGTATAGTTGCCCTTCCGTGAGCGTATGAGAAATTGATGAATGATTCGCCTCTGTTCCCCGAAGAGATAATTTTATGTTTGTACAATGACAAGACACAAAAATGAAAGTTATATTTGTAAAATCTTACAAGATGATTAATGGTGTATTTCCCTCAGAAACATACACATACAAAGAAAGTAAGGACAAAGTAACTGTCATTTCGACAATCACGAATAGAAAAATCAGAGAAATCTGTAAGGAAATATCTCTTTTTCTAACTCTGTCCCCCCCTCTCTCTCTCTCTCTCTCTCTCTCTCTATCTATCTATCTATATGTGCGTGTGTGCGCGTGCGTGCGCCGGTGTGTGCGTATGTATGTGCTTGTGCGTATGTGGTTGTAAACCCGGCAGTCAACCTATAGTTTTGCTATATTCAAAAATCTACATTCCACGTAACGATTACTTAATTTATACAAAATCACTTTCCGCGATATTCCACCATAAAAACTATCAATTTTAGGCTATATATATATATATATATATATATATATATATATATATATATATATATATATATATAGTTTAATTTAGGATAGTTACATCAACATGACAATCAACCCTACATGAATGCAATAATGTTTCATTATGTACCAAAACGTATATATATATATATATATATATATGTCAACGTGTAGCAAATATATATATATATATATATATATATATATATATATATATATATATATATATATATATATACGGAAACATTCGTTGTTAATTGACTGAGCAACTAGTGCTACCAAGAGATTAATTTTAGAAGAACTTTAAACTAAAATTATTTCATGAAAATTTATTTTCTCAAGTCCAATAAATATTATTACTGTTTCCAATAATGATGGAGTTTCCTTCCTATCCTTTTGTTTTTTATAGACTGTAACGTCAACATCGTGATTATGTCATTATTTTCTTTTCGAGTGACATGCGCTATCAATTTTCGTTATAGCTGCTGTTGACAGTCTTCAGGTGATGTGACTTTTTGTATTTGCCAATGTCCAATTTTTTCTGTTTCTGTATCTCATTTCCATAACATTCGAAGATCGACGATCCTCGCGTAGACCTTCAGGACGCATTCGTTGGAAGAAATTTGTTATTATTGAGGCTCAATTCGGATGGTAAAGTGGATTTGCTGAACACCGTGCCATCCGTAAGGATGTTTACTGGAAGTCCATGCGTGGCAGGGAGCGGAATGTTTTTGCCAGAAAGTGTCACAAGTGATTGTTAGATATTGTTTACGACTTCACCAACCCCAACGTCGTGCCTGTTAAATCCCCTGATTATAATTCCATGGATTTGCGGCACGGCTAAGAAAGATATCAACAGCGCTGCCTGTAAAACTAAGTCATAGCTGATCGACAGGATTGCGGAGGCTTTTGATGCTCTCCCTATGGGCATCATGAACATAGCAAGTGTCGGATGGAGGCTATGGTAGATGTTGAGGTTGTTTTCTTTCAGCCAATTGTCTTTTGATTATTTATACCAGCTGTGTATGTGTTCAATAAATTGATTTGGTCATTAGCTATTCACTTCTTTTTCATTTTAAAAATATGTCAAACTTAACCCAAACAACATGTATAGTGTGTTTTCTGAACTATGTCTGTTTCATCCTTTGTAAATAGTGCGTCTTCTTTTCTAAGTGTTTTAATTTTCTTTACATGTCAGTCTCATCATTTTAAAACATTGCACCATTGTATCTTCCCGTAATAGTTCGTGTTGTTGTGTTTTTTCTTTTGTTTTGTTTTTTTTATTAAATATATTTAATGTTTATTCCTAAATGGTATTGTATTGATGATGGGTCATTTCCTTTTATTGTTCACGCTTCTACCATTTGTAATCTTTTTTAGGTAGAGTTTATAGTATATATTATATTTCTATTTTCAATAAGGACTTCTCGATTCGTTTTTTTTGGGGGGGTGGAGTTAGTTGGTAGTTAACATTCTATTGAGTAATAATATAATTGGATACTCCCTTCTGAAAGCCGATAGCGTTCATATATTGAAGAACGAGTATCCACGTTTTCACCGGAAACCATGAAAACGTTTCAAAACATACAAAAAAAGAGATACCTTTTAAAATGAGATTTTCGTTTGTCTTTAATCAAACATATATAAATGAAGTAACACTGCCCACATAAAACCGAGGCATAAAATATTTTATTTCTATATATTACCATTGATTTAATAGAGATTTTTATTAGCCAATGTTAAATATATAAGTATGTATTCGGTATGAGGAGTAAGTTAGAGTATTCTTGCCAGCACATAGGTCTGCCTGAAATTCGAAATTATTGCTATTCTCCTTAGCACCAAAACCGACAGCCAATACGGGATGAAAAAATAACTATCTATACCCCACTACGTAGATTCTAGTCTGTTCTTATATGTAGAAATATATTCAGTAAAACAATTATTTACACAAAGTCAAACGGAGTTGTAGACTCGTAACCCGTCAAGCTCCCGACGGCATTTCAACAGCTTACAAATTCCAACTGAGTGAAAGAGTATTTCTTTCTTTGCAAACATAACTGCAGAGAAAATTAATTAAACGATGCCAATAAATCATCAGTGGCCACCAGTAAGTCATGCCAAAATACAAGTATTTCGTTAATTTATTTTCCACTCGATAATTTTTTTGGCTTCTTGGGAGGCATATTTAAATGCATGCAATTCTACTAAATTGCCTTATCTTCAAAATCTTTATTTATGTTTTCAATTAAAAAAAGAATCTAGCTGCAAACTAAATCTTTTTTCGCTATACTAAACACACACATATATATATATATATATATTTATGCATGTATGTAAATAGATTTATGCAATTTATTTGTTTCTAGAAATTTCTATGGCATTTCGGTATATTGTCGTTTTTATATTTTTTGAAGTGAAATCACTTCAAGAAAGGCAATAAAGCCACTAAGCCACAAAGGGTTAGATAATATGAGGAAAACATAACTATTAATGGAAGAGAATAAAAGTAAAAGAATTAGGACGATATAAAATAACTATTGGCATTACAATTAAATCTTTGAAAACAACACTTGACTAGAAAGCAAGAAGCTGTAAGAGAATTCCACAATCGCGCTAAAAAAACTGTAAGCATAGAATATATGATTAGATCTAGCCATTTTAACTTTAAACGGATGACTCCTTCCTGCAAATCTAGTACTGTGCTTAAATTCATAATGTCCTGGTACCATAGAAAGAAATTGATCAGAAAGATTACCGTGATAATATAGAAAATGCACTGGGAAGCTATGTTACGGTGGTGGGAAAAAGACTGAAGAAGAGATGCCAGGTCAGGACCTTTAAAATTGCAAACTTTGGATTTTATGAGAATCTTTAAATATATAACAGAAGCAACAGACTCGATATGGCAGCAATATACAAATCAATGCCAAATAATAGAGTCAAATATGCAAAAGGTATTCTGGCCAGAAACAAATTGTCTAGCATGACACAGTGAACCAACTTTCTCAGCAGCAGACCTAGCAATTCTTTCTATATAATATTTCCACTTGAGCGGAAAACTTGAGTTTGTGAAGGCTCAAAGAATAACAATCTTGGATGTTAGTATCAACCACAAAACGAACATGAATGGAACGTTAAAAATGGAAGGTGCGTTTTGAAATCTGTAGATTAATCTAATGATGGTCTTTCTTAGTCGAATTTTTCTCAGAAATGTTTCCTCTTCTAACGTTCCGCAGTAAATCACTAGATTCGGGAACCTCTCATATGCTACTACTACTTCTCTTTTATGCGACGCAGGCGATCATAGTTCTCCACAACTTCCTAACTTTTGTTGCTTTAAACCTTCTTTCTGTTGCCCGTATTTTTACCACATCTTGTGAGAACGTTATTGGTTGTTTCCCCTTAAGTATGATATTTTCAAGAGGCCCTGTGAGTGATGATTTCTCTTAGCATTCTTTCCTCATTTCATGCACAATTTATTCGTATTGTTAGTTCTAGTTTCTTATTCGTTACTCGCATGATCACCGTAGAATGAGCATTCAATCAATATCTCTTGTTTAATTCCGTGTCACATAAGAGATTAGATATCACATAAAATTCTAGCATTACATCAAACAACATTTTTTGGACTATACTGTTACGCTTAATCTCATAACGGCATCTTTTGCTATTTCATATTTCTTTCTTTGCGCTATGTTCAATCAGGATGTAAGCAGTTATGACTCTTCAAAATTCTTGTCTTTTTGTAAATCGTAATAATTTCGGTTTTCTTTTCTCTTTCTGTTGAAACTTGACTAATACATGGAATATTAATGCAACACAAAATGTACTTAGAACAAAATGTATTGAACAAGAAAGTGTACACAATATTTACATATAGTCTTTGTATATTCCTGGTAAGACCGTTCCTGGAGAATGTGTTGACTGAGTCGCAGTCGGGCAGAGTCTCTGGTTGAATCTCTTGATTCCTCCCTCTCTTCCCGGTACCAACCATATTTATATGGTCGGTACTCCACTATGCAAATTAGGTGGATCCTACCACAACACTTTCCTAACCACTTTTTTTGCCATCTTCTTACACAATCTGTGCATGTAAGTTATAAACTACTTCCCTCTGTCCATATTGCCTTCAATATGTTTTGTAATGTCGCCGGAGGTTGTTATTGGAATAATAACTAGAACAGCAACTTACAAAATATAAAGGTTTATTTTAAACAAGAACAAAGTAGAGATTTACAACTCGTCTGAAACTGGAAAGCAAGGGATATTTCCCCGTCTCCCCGCGAGGTAGGATGTGGCGTAAGGCCGATTTTTATAGAGGGTGATCCGAGCCCGTAGTCTCGGGAAAAAATACCGTTAATCCCGCATACACCCAATCAGGTTTGTCTACCTCCCCAGACGCAACTCTGACCTACGACATAGCCTCGTTTGGATTCCTTCCAGCCCGAAAGCAGAGAGTTCGACGTCTTCGTGCTTCCGCAAATCTAAGCTGAAAAGCAATCGATATTTACCCGACCTCCCCATGAGGCAGGATGTAGCACAAGGCTGATTTTTATGGGGGGCGATTTGAGTCCGTACGCTCAGGAAAAAAATCCCTGTAGACCCCGTATACACGAGATCTGGTTTGTCTACCTACCCAGACAAAACTTCGCCCTAGGGCATAACCTCGTTTGGATTCCTTCCAGCCCGAAAGGAGAGAGTTCGACGTCTTGGGGCTTGAACAAAACGAAGCTGAAAATAAGCCCATATATATCCGACTTTACAATGAGGCAGGCTGTTGCATAAGGCCCATTTTTATCTGAATATTCTTAGCCCGTAATCTCCGGCAAAAACTCCCCGTACACCCAGCATACACGAGGTCATATATGTCATATTCCACAGACGAGACTCTTCCTTTCGGTATAGCCTCGTTTTGGTTTCTCTCAGCCTGAAGACAGAGAGTTCGACGTCTTTATGCTTGCTGGAAAACAAGCTCCCATGAGGCCAACACCATAGATGTCCATTTAATAGAATTATATCAGTTCTTTGTTTACTGAGGGTTATTAGTTCGTTCCGTACAACCGTAAAATCCTCTAAACCATATTTCTTCATTATGTGTCCCAAAACCTTTAACTGTATTTTATTAACCATAAGTCTCGTTTCATATTTCCATCTCCCTAATGTTTCGTCGTTGCTCACATGTTCAGGCTATGAGACTATCAGCATCCATTTGTCGAACAACATGTCTGCTACCTCAAAGTTATATAGGAGTAAAGTGTGACTGCCGACACTGCAGTTTGAACATAGATCGTCAGAGAGAAAACAGGTGATCCCATTTCGAATAAACAGATCACGTGACAGTAAATATATATATATATATATATATATATATATATATATATATATATATATATGTTATAGTCCGGTTCCTTGTACCACGGTGATAATCTAAGGTAGAACCAATAAAGAAGAACTCGAACACGGATATGGAATAACACAGATATATTACAAACAGAAATATATACAGAGAGGTAGAAAAGTGTTAGTGCGAACAATCACGTTTAGTAATAATTGTCTGAATGCGACTCTGTTTCGGACTGCCCCTGACTTGACTGACTGACTTCTGACGGACTTCACTCCAGACTTCAGACTGAATTCAAGATTTCAGACGGAACTCCCTGCTTCCTCTGGAGGCGCAGTATTTATTACGGATGGAATAGTCTATTATTTTATTATGGGTAAGGGCCCATAACAATATATAATTGATCACTATTTCTACTCTGTCCTCTATTACTATACTATTCGCGATTGTGTCCTCTATGCTATTCTCTATACTGATCACTATAGGGATTACTATCCGGGTCACTACTCGTTGGTTACTTTCTGAGTGAGTATTTTCGAGCAATTACTATTGGTGCGAGTGTTATTCGAAGGCATCTGACACCAGTAATGTTCTACGGCGTTGCTATAGTTTATCTTCGATTACAAAGTCTTCAACGAGCATTACAAAAGTGACATTTCGTTGACATTGCATAAGTGGCAACGAGTGTTCGTTGACATCACAAAACTCAACTTTTTCCCTTAGTTGTGAAGAGTTTCTAGACTATTGTTTGCCGTATATGTGGATTGATGTACCTTACCTTTCTTTTCTTTGTCCCTAATTAATTTTTCCTGTTCTTTTTTATACTTGGCTTAGCTTTTTTAAGGCATCTTTCGCCAAGCTAAAGAGCCTATGATTGCATTGTCACATATTATATCCTCTTTTAAAATACTTTCTTTATATTTAATGTTTCATACTTGCTTGATTTCGATGTCTCCAATTCAATGTTTGAAATCTTGAGCTGTCTTTTTTACAACCATTCATACTGTTTTTTGTTGTTTTTTTTGACAATTGATAATCAGTCAATGTAAGCTTTGCTTCATCTTTTCATTAATATCCCACTAAACTCTTTAAATCTCTATAAGTTTCTGAAAACTGTGCGCAATATCTTTTTACAGTGAAATGTTAATCCTTTCTCTTTGCTTTCATCAAATGTTCTTCAAATTAATCTATTGTGAAAACACATGTTTATCTTAAGAATTTTGTT
>CAHIKZ030004411.1:2345000-2347500 GCA_903632075.3 Acanthosepion pharaonis | reverse complement strand
AACCACCACAAGGTAATTTTATGTAGTCCTGTGAAGTTTTGTTGAAATCGGCTAAAAAATGTAGAAATTCGATCCAACATATAAACGTTACAGACACACACACACACACACACACACAACTCCTGTTTTTATAATAAGTAAGATATATATATATATATATATATATATATATATATATATATTGATATATAATATAATTAGTCAGTTTGATTTATATATATATATATATATATATATATATATATATATATATATATATATGTAGTCATCCAGAGACGGACTATTTCGCTGTATCGCAGCTCAACAACGTGCCATGGCGTACGGCTGCCTCTAGTTAGGATCGAAACCCGGCTGAAGTGTCGTCAGGCGTAGAATCTACCTCAAAACTTTATCAAACGAAAGCAATAAAGCTGAATTTAAGCATATTTATGTTAAATAAACACGCCAGTGTCTGAGAGAACTCGTTTCGTTTTTTATTGTATTGCATTTGTAGCGGTATTAGACACTGTTTACAAACTCACACTTTCTCCGAGAACACAACCGGAATAATTTTTCAGGAGCATATATCGCCATCCACAAACAGATTATTTCGCTGTATCACAGCTCATCAGTGTGGATAGACGTTCGGTTGCCTCCAGCTAGGATCAAAACCAGGGTTTCTCTCTCTCTCTCTCTCTCTGTCTCTCTCTCTCTCTCTCTCTCTCTCTGTCTCACACACACACACACACATATTATTATTACTATTATTATTATTGTTGTTGTTGTTATTATTATTATTACACGTTCAATCGTTTAATTGAGTTTAGCTAATGTAATATCATTAGTAATGTAAGATCATAGAAATCTATTGTGACTATTTTTATGTATATTTTTTCTCTATTATTGTATTTGTGTTTAATTTAGAAATGACAACGAAATACAACAAATTTATTAGAATTTTCAAATCAATGAATAATTATATTTCAGTTCAATTTTTTGTTTAAAAGTATATTGTAACTGATATTGACTGCTATGTTATTTTTTCAGAAGTACGACAATATTTTACGTAATTTTAGCCCTATAGATATTTTTGTATTTTGAGTCATTAAACACTACAGAGGACTATCACTTTTTGGAAATCCGTGGTGACTAGCACAGGGTTAAAGAACTGGTTATTTCTTTGTTGAGAAGGGAGAAAATTTTGTTGGCTGACATCTTTGCTAACCCCCGAGTACTTTGCCATGGCTGACTTTCCACTAATGACTTTAGTTCTTCATTAATCGAAGACCGATTGTCTGAGTTGATATTCCAATGACATTTCTCTGGAACAAACACTGCAAAACAATTTCTCATGTCAGTCAGTTCCGTGCCATGCGTGATACACGATTAGGCTATCATGCATCTTTCGATATATGACTGACAAAGCAGATTTTTTTCCCCGCACTAGCTCGTCCAGAACCCGGTCTGTCTTGCTTTTCACCCATAGCTAGGGGAGAAGAAGAGGATTCATACCTTTCCCACGGGTATTACCACGTAAGTAAATGTAATGGATTTGATTGGAATTCGAACTCCGATTCCGCAATCTGAGTCGCTATCCATTTCCCCACCGTGCCTCCTACTTATGCTACTGAGTCTCATTTTATTACATTTTCGAAATATAATCCTTTTTAACCTTTTCCTATCCAGTATTCTGTGGAATGTCTATCTATTTGGTTTTTTATTCATTCAATTATGTGCCTTGTGTGATACATGCTTAGATGATCATATTTCTTTCGATACGTGACCGAGGGTGCAGATTTTTCCCCCGCAGTAGGTTGCCATTTCTTTCTGCGGTAGACCAGTTGCCATCCAAGGCTATAGAACCCGGTCTGTCCTGCTATTTACCTATAGCTGGATGAGAAGAAGAAAGAGATCCATACCTTTCCCAAGGGTATTAGCACGTCCGTGAATGTAATGGATTTGACTGGAATTCAAACTCGGCTTTCCGATTCCTCAATCCGAATCGCTATCCATTTCTCCACCGTTCCTCCTAGTTCTTACGTACCGATCAGTTATGACATATTAACCATAGATACTACATATTTTTGAAATATCTCCATAGTCTTATACTTTTGTGTTGTAGCATATGAATATGCCCCCATTCACATAAATACAGTAGTAAATATTGTATGTTGGTCTTCAGTTGGAGATTCGTCTTCAGCTGTGCTGGTCAAACTCTCTGCCTACGGTCAGAGAGGATACTCTGACGAGGCTATGTCGAAAGGCAGAGTCTTTTCTCGAGAAACAGCTACCCGCCCCCAATTTATACGGGGTCTACGGCGAATTTTTGGCCGAGCCTACCGACTCGGATACCCCATATTAAATTCGGCCGTGTTCCACATCTGACCGCGTGAGGTAGTTTGAAGATTCGTTTCCAGCTGTGCTTCTCAAACTCTCTTCCTTCGAGCAAAGAGGATCCCCAGATGAGGCTATATCATAGGGCAGAGTCTCGTCTCAGGAAGCGGCTAGCCGACCCCGTTTT
>CAHIKZ030004411.1:2297500-2340000 GCA_903632075.3 Acanthosepion pharaonis | reverse complement strand
TGTAGTGCACCACAGGTGCAGCCAATGTGTTTATGGCTGATATCCTGAGTTTAGCTCAGTATTTAGTACCAGACGTACACGCCTGTAGTACTATTTTCTTACTTTTTCCTTCATTTGGGGGTGTTGTATGTTGTTATTATTATTATTATTATTATTATTGTCGTTTCCTCGATTCCAAGTAGAGCCATAAGGTTGTGTGGCTAGACAAGGGCTGATGTAGACGTCTGATCAGGCGTGTTTGTGTTTCTTAAGCGTTTGGGTTTTTTCTTCATACCACATCTAAAGAATAGAATCTTGAGTAATCAAGGATTCTACCTAAGAGCCCTCAGGATATTTAGTCACGAATAACGAAATGAAGAAAATAAATATTTCGAGAAAGCATTCAAACTTCGTCATTACCCTCATCATTTCAACTTCAACAATAAAAATGAGTTACAAAATCTTCAAAGACAAAACAACATACCAATAACACTTTTAATAAAATCCATACATAACCCATAATCATGCCATGCTGCATTCTTTTCTACTAAACAAACAAATTAGTCATCCTTAGTACTAGAAGCGTTAACACCCACTCCGAAGCAATCGGTGATATAATTCGGAAGAAAACTGAATCCTACATCAATTCAAATGCTGGCATTTATAAAATAAATTATGTAAAATGCAAAAAATGTTTACTGAAAATCCTGTACTTACAAACACAAGAGAGTTTTGCATTTAGCCAAACGATCTAACACCGCGTTTTATATCGAAAGTTTAATAATGTGTAATTTTTCGTGGAGGCACAAAGGGCATGGGTCATCCCAAGCTTTACATGTTCTAGCCTTATCAATGATTTTCCATTTAACTTTTGGTGTTCTATTTGTTTCCTTCAGGTGCCAAAAATATTTTGATAATATTTAAATATATCAAAATTTGATAATATTTAATATATTATTAAACTTCTAAATAATAATAATCTATTAAATAATAGACACGAGTTAATGGTTTTTTGTAGGCATCATCAGATTTTTGGTTTGAATCATTAGTTTATAAGTCGTCAAAAAAAAACGTTACGAAAGTTTCTTTTTTTTTCTTTTTTTTATATGCACAATTCCCTTTCATAATAAAATAAAATAAAATAAAATAAATAAATCTCCATAGACAAGCAAACTAGACGAAAGTTTATACATCTTCTGTTTCATTTTAGACACCCCACCTTTCCCGACTTGACATCTTGAAAGTATCTCTATACCGCTACTTATTATTAACACCCTACACTCGCCTACCCAATTTAAATAATTCCCCTTTTACTTGTTACCATGGAGATTTTGATTTCAATTTTTAAAACAAGTAAATTTCAGATATACGTTATTCAACAAAAATTTCGCTTGAAGATGGAACAGGGAGCCCATTTTAATTTAAACTCAATTTAATTTAAAGGATTATATTGAAGTTTTCGGCTCTTGTTTTTGAAACATGAGACCTCTTATGTAACGATTTGGAATCATATTTTTTAAATAAATAATTATATACAATATATATATATATATATATATATATATATTTAAACGAAATATATATATATATATATATATATATATATATATATATATATATATATATATATATATATTTAAACGAAAATTTCAACAGTAAAGATTTTCTTTAACATTTTTCTTAAATATGAAGAGCAAGGAAATGTAATTTCTTTATTTCGTTTTACAAACATTCTTATATTTTAGCGTGGTGAGACATGTTTTTAATATATATATATATATATATATATATATATATATATATATAAATAAAGAAAGATGCATTTTATTTATTAATACGACAGATTTTATTACTTAGAGGATATATTTAGTGGCTAGTCTTCTGGCCGTTAGACGAAAATAAATCAATATATTGTTTAATAAATAAACGCAGCGTCTTCTCCAAAATAAGCATCCACTAAAAATAACGACTAATACTCATCCGGAGTACACAGACTTGATCCCCCCCCAGAACTGAGGATCAAATGATATGAGATGCTTAAAAGCCCGTCGATGGTATTGGACATCATATCTAAATTAGACTTTTGGTTTGTGATGGGATACCAAACGTAGTCCAAAGGAAAGGTCCCTGTGCCAGGCTCGAGTTCTCTCCAAACTATACAACTATCGCCACGCTGATTCATGCTTTCCAGTTCGTTTTAAGTTCCATTCACTGTGTGGAGACACTTCTGATCCATCTAAACATTGTCTATCGATAAGAATATATATATATATATATATATATATGTATATATATATCTTCAGTTGTATGCTTATGAGATTGTGACCTTGGGATTCCCCGTTTTGCGATGCTCAGACAAACTGGTTTATTTTTTAAAATAAGATATATTTATGCTTGTTTGACTATGTTCGGTGGTGGTAGGGGGTGTTTGCTTGGGTGACACTCTCATACATACAGACGCATGTACATATAGTTGTTTGCATTTTGGTTCATACAATCTCCTCCATGTAAGCAATCCGAGGCTTGGCGCAGATACATATCCATGCGTTTGGGTATATATATATATATATATATATATATATATATATATATATATGATATAATATATATATAATACTAATAAAAGCTCTTTATTTTAAAATGAGACCTCTCAGTCATTGGCGTGTTTATTTGAGAATAAGTACCTAAAATTCGATTTCCTTCTTCTCTTCCGGGCGCTGATAGCTCATGGGTAAAATCTCTTCCAGTTGCCTTAATCAGTCAGATCCATCTCATCTCGTCTTGAGGTAATCATGTCCATACATACTTCCAGCTGTGATATCTTAAAATAGTCTCTCTGTGGATGATAATACATATGTATATATATTAAGATATTTTTTATTTTCATACATTCATATTATAGATACAAATATTTAAGTAAATGCTCTGTTTAAAATAAACCGTATTAAACAACATTTACCGGCCTGAATGTCAAAGAAATATTGTTTAATACTGTTTATTATAAACAGAGCATTTACTTAAATATTTGTATCTATTAAAAAAAAAAGAATGTATAAACATAAAAATGTCTTAAAATAATTGTCGGACTTTGTTCATTTCATAATGTGTGACGTCATTTGTTTACATTTGATACGCCATAAGCAGATATTAATGTACGTGAGAGAATCATGGAAGATTATAGTTTAATTACAATAAAATCGACCTTGCTAACAAAACGCTCCTCTGTGGCCAAATCGGTTAAAGGCACGTCAAGCTAAATGACGGTTCTGTATAAGATACAGGTTTTTTCTGTGAAAATTTATCGCACAGTCAGGCCGATAGATGATGTTTAATACTGTATATTATAAACAGAGCATTTACTTAAATATCTATATCTATAAAAAGAATGTTAAACATGAAAATGTCTTAAAATAATTGTTTCCTTTGCATTTCAAAAATTTATATATATATATATATATATATATATATATATATATATATATATATACACACACATTAAACTAGTTTGTTAAATATTTTAATATATTTATTTATTTATATATTATATTATTTAATATATTTAATAATGTACTTATTTTAATACGATCCTCTCGTAAATAATGAGAATTTCTTAGTAGTCTGATTAAAAGACGAAAGAAAATTATTATGTTTTTTTTTATTCCGAGTTCTTTAGATATTGGCACAAGATCATCACGGTTTTGTTTTTTCTAAGACCAAATATTACTGTGTTTATGATGTTTCTAATACAAAATTAATAAGGATACTAAAAAACTTGTCCATAATTAAGAGAGGATCCTGTCAAAATAAGTAGCCAAACTTGTCTAAATTATTTAATGAGACATGTCTTAATGAAACCAGGTTGCCAGAGAGAGAGAGAGAGAGTAAGATAGAGAGAGGTGGAATGCTGAAAGCGTATAAATGTAGTTTTGAAGACGTTAAGTTCCTCGTGGTCATGGACGCATCATCTTTCGTGATGTAGCGAATGTGTGAATAGAATGCATAAAACATGGAAATGATTTGATCCTGCATACGTGGTATAACTGGTCATGTCGTAACTGGAAGAACTAAGGAATGTAACAGCATAGCAAATATACCGTGGAATAACTGTTAAATAACCATGTGCGTGCGTGTATGTTGGTGCGTGTGTATCTTTGTGTGTGTGCGTGCGCGCTCGCGCGTCCGCGTTTGTTTTTGCTTTGTGTCTGTGGTTATTTAATCATGTGTGTCCAGCGAGGTCAAAACGAGTATCGATTCTCCGTTTCATGTTCTTCATGTCTGAACGTAATACTCAGGCCAATGGTAACACACATGGCCTAGAGATTACGTGCGTGCAGAAAAGAGACGGATCTATACCTGATATTGAGCAAGTTTCACTTTTGATAAAATTCACATTTTTTCCTAATAATCACATTTTTCGCTATATACATTTCTTCGTTGTATTTCGGCAACAAGTAGAAGTTTATAAACAAAGAAAAATATCTATATTCAAAGAGAGACAAAACTTTATATTTGAATAAATTATTTTGAAATTTACGGAGCTTTATAAGCATATACATCCGTAATATTAATTTCTATGGATATGGAGAAACCAATCGTTTTAATAAGGGGCGGTAGGGTATTCATTTTTATTGACAACAATTGTATCAAGATATTAATTACAAGACGTCAGTTAAGAGAAAAATTGCCCATCCAATATAAGTATGTAAATCACAAGGAAACAATGGTACTAGGACGCAGAAGAGTTCAGGAAGTGAAATAAAATGTGTAAAATTTAATATAGAGAAGAGAGGAAATTTTCATAGAGGAACACACATACATTTATTTTATTTATTTTTTAGAGATTTCAGATATCATGATCTCCGGAATAAGTTCCCTATGCGAGAAAAAACTGTTAGAATAGAATAAAAATCTAGCTAGATAAACTGTAATATTGTAAGACCTAGTTAATAACCAGATAGCATGCTAAATTTCATCTTCTTCTTTAGATGCCTTGTCCTTCGAGGGCGTAGGTGATATATATATATATCCAATATTTTCGGTCTATTATTTATTAATTAATCTTGTCTTTAAATGGTATTTCAGTCATGCACGTTTTTCCTTGTCACTTTCGCCTTCAATCTGTCCTTGATGATTTTCTCCAAAGTTTAAACTTCTTCCTCAAAAACAATGCATTTTGAAACTCAATTCCCACTTATTAATAAGGGAATAAATACTGAATTGAAATAGAAAGGATTGTCAGAGATATATGCTATTTATATTAAATTAAATTTGGAAAGATGTTAAATAAAAACGCAAACCCATGAACCTAAAGTTTAAATAATATTACACAAAATTTGAGGCGGCATCAACACCCCAAAACGACGACAATAATCTATGTAAACATATGTCCGCACATACTTCGTTTTTGAGATATTAGTTTAAAGAAAGTTTATGATATATGGTGTTGTGTTGCCATGTAGAACAGGTTACATTTCTCATTCGTGTATATTTGTCACAGTATATGCAAGTTTAACGTGTAAAAAGGATCTGAGAAGTAATTCCGTTTAACAATGGCATGGCGGCCTACGAAATCATTCGATAACATGTGGAAATATTTAAAAGGGTCCACCAGTCAATGATCCGACGGATGCATGCTTGTGCACAATCAAGGGGGTTACCTTTTGAATATTTGTTATGAATTCTTGCGTTTATGTAAAACCATGTCTTTTGAATATATATTTCTTTGGTATTTTAATTTTATATTTAGTTTATATATATATATATATATATATATATATATATATATATATATTTAAACATTAGAACTTAAATATGTTTGTTGCTTAATATAGATATATTATCTATTTTTTTGATAATACATCATTGTAGTCACCCTAGTTTGCAAATGAACCTTAATTTCATTGTGTTGGGATAAGAAAGCTGCTGTAGTTTTCCTTACCCAAATATTTTTCGATATCCTCCTCAGAGATAAATTACGAAGACAACTATTTACAACTGTGATCGTTGTCATGGTGTTTTGAGAAAATATGTGAACACGCAGTTATAATTAAATGAAATTTTAAATTTATCCGTTGTAGCTATGGTGTTTTAGCAAATAGGCGTCACAAAATAAGGGAGCTAACAAGAGATGGCATAAATGCAAAATGGCAATAAATATTATATGAATGAACATTGATAAAATTACTTTTCGTCTACGCAAACTAATATATAAATCAGATTAATAAATATTTCCCATCTGGCAATAAGCCGAAGCTTCGGACAAGAGTGAAGTGTGTTATGAAATTTCCGTTAATATTGCATATATTTTAATTTCGTTTATGTTCATCAAATATATAAGAACGAAAAGCTCCGGCCGTTTGTAACGACGAGCATCTGAAAAGAAAACAACTGGTAGTTACATTAGTTTAATCACAGAGATTTTTACGTAGTGCAATAGTTATTTCATTCTTCATTTTTAAATAAACTGTCTCGATTAGCCTGGTTTTCCGATGAGTAAGTTTTCAAATTACTGTCTAGGCGAGACGCCCTCTTTTTTTTATTTTTATTTTTTAGTTTCCCGCTCTTAATAGTTCCATGATAGATATTCTGAAACGGTGGGATTAAAAGAAACATTTAATATAAAGATGAAATAAATGTTTGTCGATAGATCTATGAAGATTCATTTAATGCTAATAATGATATTAGACATTTCCATATGAGGAAATATTCGGCATTCATTCAAAGAGAAAGTGCTACTGTGGTTTGGACATTATGAAATCTTACTATATAATTTTATATTTTTGTGAAATAGCTTTCCCAAATTCAGTAACTGTCATCAGCCTTTCGTTTACTGATTGATGTTTCTTCCTAAATTTTTGTCGGAAATAATGGGAAACGTCAACTTGATTATTTCATTAGTTTTTCATCGAGTTCCAATTTCTGTCCATTTTAGTTGATACTGCTTTTGAATGCTTTGAAGTAATATGGCTTCTATTATCTGCTATTGTTCTATTCACTAGCCCTAGTCCACGAAATTCGAAGAAGGATGGTCCTCTCCCAGACTTAGAAAATTCATTCCCCAGAAGACATTTTTTGACTAATGATATCTAAGAATGATGTTGTATTCACACATTTCGCAAAGAGTTTAGTTCCAAGTATAACATCCACATGAGCGTTTATATTCTGACGAGGCTAATTAAGAACATGAAAATCTTTCGATTAATATTATCCATTTTGCCTTTATCCATTTTGGTTCAGATAAAGCTAGCCTAAAATTTATTTTTCAAATTTTTCATTTCCTGTAAAAAATTAAAATTAAATGATATTAAGATCATTGACCTCAAATGTTGAAAAAATCAAGCATTATCTGCTAGCAGCAGAATCTAATGCAGCTCTCGAACAATTCGACGGCAATTAAATAATAAAATGTTTAAGACCTTGAGGCATCGCCTTCTTCGTCATAAAACCTCTCGTTTACAATTTGCTTCCGATCATCAAACGTGAGATCTGGAAAAATTGAAGAAAGTGTTCTTTTCAGATAAGAAAATTTCACTCCTATGGCACAGACTGTTTTCAGCGTTACTAGCATGCAAAAGAAAGTCCCAAAAATCTAATCAACACGACACAATTGGAGATGGATCAATTATGGTCTGGGGTGTGACGTCGTCCCCCGGTCGCAGCGCCAACTGTGACGTTCTATCCTGATCTACCACGGCGCCAGTTGTAACGTGGCCGTTCCAGGGTCCTATCCCGGTCACGACACCAGTTGTGGCGTCCCTAAACAGCACCAATTGTGACGTCTTCACCGCGGCGCCAGCTGTTCGCTCCTCGCTGCTCCGTTCGGGTGTCGCTGCTCTAAACGTGACGTCCGCCTGTCGCGTCAGTCGTGTTGTCTCGTCCTGTGACGACCAACTGGCTTGGTATCGGTCGCGGCACACAAATGTGACGTTCTAACCTCTTGGTGATTCGGGTGGGAATCTGGTTAGATTTAATATCAACCTCGTCGTTCCCAACTCGCTTCCAACGCCTGGTTACCGAGGTAACTGCATTGATCTCCAGTCTGCCTACCCACGTTGTGAATTGATCTTGAACAGACGAGATCAAACAGTGGTTGGGTCCGTAATGCAAACTGAGTTCAACGGGGTGATAACACACAAATATGCATAAAAGAAAATAAAATGAAAACTCAAAAAAGTTCAAAGTATCAAAAAAAGGTAACAAATTTTATGTCTAGTTGTTCGATACATAGGACTGCATCAATCTCCTGACCGTTCTGTGGATTGTGACACGTCGTTTCCGTTAGGCAAGTTTTTAACGCTTCAAGTTGTTTGCTCTCTAAGAAATTGGTGTTTCGGTGTGCCTTTGGACGAAAGTCGAAAAACTTATTTCGGTGGTCTGGTTCTAAGTCGCTCTTCAAAATAATTGTTTTTGGGTTGAAGAGGAGTCCGGAATTTTGCGTGAATCTTGGTCAAATCTCGAGGCGGCTCAACTGGAAACTGGAGCTCGAACTCTCTGGACACTCATCTCTGCCGCCAGGGCCCGAACTGATTTCTGCCTGTTGGGGCGTGGCTTTTATTGACACCGACCAAAACCGGGGTGGGTCTGTTGGCGTCCGGGGTTCCTCGATAATTCTAAATACATATCCACCTCTTTTATTTCTGGTTAGGGATTTTCCACTCTTTTCCATTTTTGGTAACTTTTTTTCACTCCACTTTCTCACCATGCTTTTGAGGGGCGTGAACTGCCCCCCCCCACTTCTTCGTAGCAGTTTCTCATACTTATACTCTGGATGGGGGGGCGTCGACAGCCTTCTTCGTGCGTCACGTGATCACTCTCGGCCAATGAGGTCTTGGTCGGGTATCTTTCCTCCTCCTTCGTGCGTCACGTGATCATCCTTGACCAATGATGTCTTAGTCGGGCGTGAACAATCCGAAGCTTTGTTTCGGGAAAAAATACCTTGTTAACTAAAAAAAATAATTATCTCTTCTCTTTATTTTTTCTTCCTTTCAAATCACCGTTATCATTTCTCTAGTCACAAACGGATAATATGTCAACTCTTTTGTTCAACACGTGGCGTTTGTCAGGTAGTTTATCGCTAATTCATCAAGATGGTTGGTTTTCCTTACATGGCCTCAGAAAAGAATTATCCCCCAAAATTTCAGTCAGTCTGTCGTCTCCAAGGAAGAAAGAAAAACATTTCTTATTCCCATTTATTTTCCTTCGGTTCATGTGTCTGATAACATAATTTTTATTATCGCAGGGCAAAAGTTGTTTTGTTGAAAAGAACTCGGTCAGCGCTCTCTGCCCGTGTAGGGATTTAATTTTTCATATCTGTCCAAAGTCCTTTTTAGTGGCCTGTTTCTCGTTACTTATCGAAATAACATTTTCACTTGAATTTTTCCTGGGCCAGTGGTTAAGCACAATTCGTTTACGCACCTAGATAAAATAGCAATTATCAAAACACATCTGGTTCCTTCTTTCTTTTCCTCTTTTTTTTTTTTACTCAGAAATTCCCTCGTCATTCTAATGAAACAACTTTTCACTTGTTACTTATCAATATTTTCATTGTCTCTTAGACCATGATAATAAGGCGGCTTTATCACCTAGGATCTGTCTTGCATTTCCTTAGATGCCTTCTTTTCTTTCCACCTTTCTCTGCCTCGTAAATGGTGCCACAGGGTTTCTTTTTTCTATATAAAATAACTCTTGAGTTGCGGAGATAAAAGGTCGTCAAAGAGCAACTAATTACATTTAGATGTTAAGAAAGTCACCATTGATTCCTGAAGGCCCACATCTATGTGGAGAAAACTGGATTTTCCAGCAGCAAAAATACTCCAATCCTCAACGCTGTCCAGATCGAAACCCAATCGAGAAAATTTGGATTGCATCGGATGTTTATAAACATGGATCGCCATTTGTAACTATGGATGCTCTTCGTGCTGCAGTTTATGCATCCTGGGCGAGCATCCCAAGCACCCTCATGCAGAAGTTAATAATCAGTATTGCAAAATGAATTTTCGATGTAGTTCGTAAAAATGGCGGATAGACTGAGAATTAAATTGTCATTTTGACTTATTTGTTCTATATTTGATATTTTTATTTACATGATCTTATCTTTATGACCAATCAAAAAAAAATCCTTTTTTCAATATTTGTTTTTGACCAAGAGTATATACATTTTTTCAGATACCATCAATTACATACATAGTTTGAAATGGTGTATTTGCTGTTCAAACTTTATTTTAAGACTGGTGAATCTGTAATTGAAACACAGAGAGCTTTTGTTCACATTTCATGCAATACTGAAATGATGCTCTTCTGGATAGAAAACTGATACTGCTAAAGTTTGAATATTTCAGTACTACAGATTTTAAAAGTAAAACACGAGAAACATCGCGAATTTCTCGAACTTTCAGGAGATAGAAAATTTTAGAAATCGTTTACTACTGTGAAAGGGTAACATTGACTACCATTTGTATGACGTCCTGTTAAAATACAAATTAATAAAATCTATAGTCTTGTTTAAATAACAATGAAATATTAATTAAGCAGTTAACTTGTTTCTTTTGTCAACTTGTATACATCCAACAAATACACGTCACACCTACGCCCTCTACATGCACCTACACGAATAATGGTATATATATATATATATATATATATATATATATATATATATATATATATATATATATATATATATTCGATTATATATAGATATAATTTAATGTAATTTGAATCAGACCTGTTTCTTTTAGTATTAAAACCTTAGTAAGTACAAGTGTGAAAAATATAAATAAAAGTAAAAGTAACATGTAGAGATTTTAACTTTGAATATCGAAGGTCAATTAAAATACGCGACCTTGGTTTTGACCAGACGATCTCCTCAGGCGATAATTTAAAAAATAACCTCTTTAACGCATTATTTCAAAACAACCACAAAGAAATCTACATAATTACTTTTCAAAAATAAATTTACAGGCGCATGACGATCGAAAAACTTTGACATTAAGTGTAATGGAAAGGAAGAGAGAAAGGAGAAGAAAAGAGAAAAATAAAAAAAGAAGAAAAGGAATATATATATATATATATATATATATATATATAAATATATATATCATATATATATATGTTGTGTGTGTATGTGTGGTGTATTGAAAAGGACCAAAGTCCGACAATTATTTTATATATTTATTGTTTACATACATGTAATATATATATATATATATATATATATATATATGTGTGTGTGTATGACATACCTGTGTGTGTTTATATGTGTGTTTGAAAAAATGACAAAAACCGACAATTATTTTTAATATATTTTATGTTTAGACGTTATTTGTATATATATATATATATATATATATATTTATATATATATATATATATATATATGTGTGTGTGTGTGTGTGTGTGTGTGTGTGTGTGTGTGTGTGTGTGACAGGAATCATCGTTGCATCCTATAGAACTCTCACATAGCCTGAAAAGTTTAAAATTTCTGAAAAGGTCGTTTGTGTTAGCCGCAGATCATTTATATTTTTAAGACATGAATTCACCTCTGATGTTTATGACAGGTTTTTGTTTGAGTAAATCAAAACAGAGTCAACATAGTAAGTCAGCGTACCAAAGAAATAGCCAACTACATAATGTTGTTAAAAACTCACAATTCATATCACATTTGTGGAAGAGTACATGCTCGCTGTTAGACTGACAAAACAAAACCAGACATATTAAGAAAAATAAACCATCTGTCAAATATATATATATATATATATATATATATATATATATATATATATATAAATGAATTTGTGTGTGTGCGTTTGTGTGTGTATTTAGGCAACAATCCTTCTTTCATTCATGTTTCATTGAATATTACAGACATGTGCTTTGATTTAGTTTTTTATAGAATTTCCTATATGATCTTATAATTTGTTTATTTTCGATAGATAAATTATATAAAATCTGTCCAATTCTTTTTTTCATATTCGTAACTTACTTTTCGATAAGTCAAATATAACAGCATCGTTTACATGTAAAAAAGGTTAAAAAATAAGGAATCCTTATTAGTAAAAACAAAAAAAAAAACAAACAATAATATCAACTATGAACATGAACACAATATCTTGACCGTTTTTTGAAATTGACAATATTATGTAAATACATGCATGCAACAAACTATTTCTCGTTAATAGTTAATATATTTCAACCTTGAAAATGTCTAAATGTATCGCCTAAGCGCTCGGATAAAACCCCTATTGGACAGTTTTTACATTTTTAACCTTAGTAGACTAATTGAGGTTAAACTTTGAAATTCACGAGGAACATCACGGTCGGTTAGTAAAGAAATTAAACTACGTCATGACAAAATGAAATACAATTCAATTTGGTTATCCGGAGATATAAAAAAAGGTTTAATTCAAATGAAAATGTCGGTTGGTTTAATTTTCCATTCATTTTCTTAATTTTCAAATAATTGTTTCGGCTTTCCAGGTAAAACATTGGATAAACTTTACAAAATTCACTTTGTTGTTTAGTTTTCGTTTGTGTAATTAAGATCATTTCCGTTACTACCAATTTTAACAATATTGTAAACAGGATTTTACTAGCTAGACGAGACTTTCTGTATTTCTACATTTCATATGTGTAACATTCAAAAAGACCAATATGTGTCCCTTATATATATATATATGGACATTTTATTGAATACAAGGAGCTTTTATTTAGTTTTTATACAATTTCTCATGCGATCAAATATATTTTTTTTTCTTTTCGGATGATAAATTATATGAAAACTGTCCGAATGTTCTTTTTATCAGAGCGTTTTCGGCTATACATTTAGCCATTTTCAAGGATTAAATATTGTAACTGTTAAATAAGAAATAGTTTGTTGTATATGGGTTTTATAAAATGAGCATGACAGAAGGATTGCTTCCTAAATACACACACACACACGCACGCAAACACACACACATATATATATAATTATTGATTCGAAAATTATAACATAAATATGTTATAAAATCACTAAAAAAATAGCCATTTTGTTTCAACACCAATGGTATGTTATCAAGAATGTTAAATGTAGAATAAAGGGTTTTAAAAGGTCCAAATCAATTAAACACCCCTCGCAAGGGGAAACGCTGTTATATAAGCTGGAATGACCAATCAAAATACAAATATACGAGAATTCCAAAAACTTGACAATGAACTAAGTTTATTATTGAATTTATTTCGTATATACGTTCAATTCTACTTGTATATATATATATATATATATATATATATATATATATATATATATATATATATATATTTGGAATCAAATACGAATACCTTAATAATTTGTAAAATGCCTATAAAAATAACAGCGTTTCACGCTTAATGCAATTTCTAACCATAACATTCCAACATAAAAGAAAACATTCCATCGTGGATAATGTTTTCATGTTCTAATGAAGGCTAAAGAATAATGGCAGCCGTTGCATTTAAACGCAAAAAGAAAAAAAAACAGTAACATATAGCTACACATAGTTTTTGCCTTACTAGTTGCACATCTGATTATGATTCAGAGAGAGATGGAAAGTACTTGGGAAATAAAAGTGAATCTCACTATTACAGTGCATTTCTTAGATAATTTATTGTAATACACGGAAAAATGTCCGTAAATATGAACGGATTATGCTAAAAATAATCAGACATAATTGGTTTGTAATTTATTTAATCAAACATGCCTAAAATAGTATTTGCTATCTCAATGCGACACACACACACAATAACACATTTCTAAAAAAAAAAAACATATTTCGATTCACATCTAATCTTTCGTGTCTCTTTATTACCTCGATGTGTTAAAAAAAGACAAAAAAAAAACAAATCAGTTTCCATGCCTGGTGATGTATGTATGAACAGATGAACGTACTAGCAAAAAAAAGACCTTATAGAAGTTGAATTTATTAAAATCAGTGATCATAACATTCATCTAGATGTTCGTGGGTTAATGTAATTTTACTAAATTTGTTTGCGAAGATGTATTCTCACCATTTATATCATTAACTTCACTAATAGTTTTTTTTGTATGAATGTTTCATGTAATATATATATATATATATATATATATATATATATATATATATATATGTGTGTGTGTGTGTATATATATATATATATATATATATATATATATATATATATATATATATATATATATATATATATATATATATATATATATATATATATATATATATATATATATGTATAATTTAATACTTTCATCTCAAGTAAGGCGTGAATGACAATAGTGCGCAGGGGCTTACAGCGAGTAAATGTGAAAGAGAAGACTGAGAATATGGAGGATTGAAGAAAGGAAGAAAGATGAACGGAATTCAAGTATCGGGAAGATGCTGACTGATGTTGCATTGGAATTTTAAAACAAATTGATGTTATCAGTAAATCAAGGAGACGGAAGAGTATTCCACAGGCGGAAAGTGCTTAAAAAAGTAAACTTTTGGTTTAGAAGTGGCGGACGCATATAGCGATTTCAACATTAAAAGGGTGTGACCTAAATACAAATTTGGTAGGACGCTTAAATTCATGTAGTCGGGGCACGAAGGAAAAATAGCTTATCACAGTATTTGCCATGAAAATATTTGTAGAAAAGATACAGCGGAAGCGATGTCACGTCGGTGAGAAAGTGAGTGAAGTCGAGTTGCCTGGTCACTATCGATTAGATTACAGATCTATTTTTTTTTTATATATATATAGTAGAATCAAATATCCAGACGTGGTAGCAATATTCGATGAACGGAAGAACGGCAAATTTATAAAGGTGCAAAATATATCCTGCCGATATAAATTACTTTGCACCTCATTGTGAACCGACTTCCTAGTAAATGATTGAAAATAAGCATTCCACTTTATGTGGCTCGAAAATGTGGGACGGAAGAGGTACGGTGAGTTGCTTTTCTGGGGTTAATTTCTAGCTAGCTTGATTGTCATCTAACGGAAACAATTATCATTTCATCTGATATTGAAAGAGGCGATAAAATTATTAAATCTGCAATTCATAAACTTTCCTACTAATATATGTATTCTCTCCGGACATAGTTTTTAGCTAATTCATTCTTACTTATCAAATCGCGCGAAAAAATGTTGTCCTGAACCTCTACTTTTCTAGATCCCTTTGTACTAATGTAGGTGTCTCCAAGGGATCTATCCTTGGTCCTATTTTGTTTTTAATTTTCATTAATGACCGTTCTGATTGCATCAGTTCACAAGTTGGCATCTATGCCTGTGACACAAGCATTTACACTTCTCTCGATATGTCTGATCAGTTCGATACGGTCAGATTGGCGGCTATTCTCAAAAATGACATACAGTCTTTTATTAACTGGGGCTTAGAATAGCTTGTTAATTTTAAAGCTTCTAAAACAAAAGTGTTATTTATTAATCATCTGAAAGTCCCTTGTGCTTTCCATCAGTAGGGCCGACGCTAACCTCCAGGAGATTGATTCTTTATGCGTTCTCAGGTTAAAATTCTCGTCTTACATGGAGTGGAAAAGACTATGTTGAATCCATTGCTATGTCTGCTGCTGAGAAAGTCGGTTCACTCTATAGACAGTTTCACCCAAAATCTATGTCTACATTTCTTCTATGCTTAGAATGCTGCTGCCACATATAGTCCAGTGATCGTGTCATATATTTAGTGATTCTTGATAAAAGAAGAATCAGCAATATTACCAATCCTGACCTGGCATCTCCGCTTCAGTCGATTCCCCATCAATCTAAAGTTGCTTACCCGTGACTTTTCTATAAACACTTTCATGGTAATTGTTCAGATGAACTTTTCGTATTGATAGCTTGACTTTGAATATAAACGAAGTACTAGTTTAGCAACAAGATATCATCAATTCACTGGGGAATTAGTTAGATGTGACTGTAAATTCTATGCTGAAAGTTCTTTTTTCTCGCACTTCTCGCTTGTAGAACATTCTTCCAGCTCCAGGCTTTCCGGCCAACTTTGATTCTTCAAAAATGTAAATGCAATATCAATCGTCTTCTTGATAACTCTTCTTTTATTCTCGTTCCTTAACCCTTTATGAACTGCGTGCCTGAATAATTTTAACCCTTCTGCATCAGCTCATGAGTCGCAAATAATTGGTATGTAATATTTTATGGTTGATATAAAATAATTACAAGTGTTTACCCACCGTCCAACCGGTGGCTGAGCAGCAAGTCATTATTCTCTACCACTGTTCAACCGGTGGCTGGGCATTATATCATTTTTCTACCACCGGTAAAGCGGTACTCAGAGCTGAAAGTTTTAATAATGTTTCTGCTTTCTAAGTCATCCACAACAAGTAATCCCTTGATTCTTAGTGGCTTTACTGCCTTGATTTCGATTCACTTCAGTTATAATGAGGTGAAGTTTTATGCACACAATGAGAAGAATATTCCATTTATCTTTTCACTAAACAGAAATTCCTCAATGAGAATATTACATTTATTTAAAGCAATTCACCCCAAGCAAGACGGGAGTGCCACTAGCACGCAAAGGGTTACAGAGGATTGGGAACAATAGTAAAGTGGCATGTTTGAGGAAAGGATACACAGAAAGACAGGGAACAAGCTCAGGGTCTCACATGTTGATTGACATTACACTTGAATATTTGAAGATTATAGTCACAGTAAGGGGAAGGGAGTTTCGCAGACGGGAAGTGCGAGAGAAAGAGCTGTTTGTGAAGAGACGGTTGCATTTAACTCTTTCGACAATGTAAAGTTGAAAGACTGATCTAATTTGATGAACTACAATCTTTTCTTCAACGTGTACAAATGAAAGAAAGAGATTTACTTTCTTCTGCATGCTTATTAACGTCAGAAAACGATATTCGACATTTCTCTCTATTAGGAGCATTTAAAAAAATATATATTTAGAAATACCCATGTATAACTGTTTTATATTGAAAATTATATACGTATGTGTTCATACACTTGTCAACTTGTACGTGCATATCATATTTTTTGCGATTCGAAAATTTGTTTTTTCTCCTTCGTGTAAGGAAATTGAAATTTTGTTGCCTCAGGTTGGAGTTAGAATTAGTATCTTTTGATTAATAACCTTGTAAACCTAAGGCGCTCATCCAGTCAGATTTTATGCATCAGCTCCACGTGGCTACTAGCCAAGTGGATCGCTTCATAGCCTCAGGGATGAATTTAACAAAAATAATCTGTAGTCCTGTGTAAACGTTTCGCTTGCAGATTTTAATGTGTTTCCTTTCTGATTAAAAAAAAAATTGTGAAAAATTTGATATTTCAAAAGTATTGCAAAATTTATAACCATATGAAGGAAAGTGGTGTGTTGTCATAAACATTTTTATTTTTCTAGTTTCATTTCCACAGAACCTCTTTCTATATTTTCATTATATTATTCGTTTTTGGGTAGACTTTACTAACACTACCCTAAATATCTCATGGTTTCATTTGATTAATATTTTATGGCAAGGGACATTTTTTATGATGGAATACTCATAAATCCGTCGTGGAAAATCCATTATTACGTAGGAAAATATTTGAGTTTAACAATATTTACAAAATATTTCAATAACAATCATAATTGTAAGTGGACGTCATCATTTAAATAATTACGTACAAAGGAAAAGATTCAAAATTTAAACAGACGATAAAGCGTCGGGTAGCATTAGAAAACCCTTCATTTACTTTCTTTCGTCTTATTATTATTATTATTATTAAGGATGCTTAATTTTTCTCAATAAAATCAAACCACCTCTTTGGCGCACCTTTTATTACCATTTACCCATAATTATTTATCTGAAGTAATAGGCATTTATATAATATCATATAATTTATTAAAGTTTAATTTCCTAACGTAATAGAGGTCTTATTTTATTATTATTTTGTTAATGAAATAATACTTCAGTTTTAAAAATAAATTCTTCTAACAACGTATAGTTATTTAACTATAAGTTATTCTCTTCATGAATTCTTCCTTTCTTTAAATATTATGGTGATTTACGAAGCGTAGGTCCATGGCCGAAATTATGATGTACCGGGTGAAGATCATACTCAATATAAAGTCATAAATGACCGATCAAGACAAGCTCGTTAACGATTACAGCACGTCGAACCAAACTCGGTCACTTATTTTTATGTATGATCACTTTTTTCATTACAATCAGAAAAGAAACTACATAAGATTTTCCAATCTTCAGGAAATAAAGCCAACAGTTCCAAAGTTATAAACGGTGATAGATATGAAAGGAAAAATTAAAGTATGAGAAACGGTTAATTCGGGAGGATTGCGATAGATGAATCATTTAAGAAATATAAAAAAAGGAAATTGTCAACTAAGAAAATTATTTATGCGTTTCTTTCGTCTTTGAATGAAAATATTAATTTTAAATATACAAGTTGATAATCAATATAATTATGATTTCTACTCATAGTAAGTTAGGTATTATTCTTCCTGACGGGAAATCAAATAATTATGGTAGAAAGAAAGTTTCCGAATATTAAGTGTAGAGTCTAATATGTTCACCTCATAAAACATGTCTTTCATTACCAGGGAAATATTGGGAAGGTGTATGCATTGGATAATCTTTACCTCCAATCTCTGATACACACACAAACACACACTATCACGTCTTTCTCTCTAACACACATACATTCTCTCTCTTTTTCTGTCAATTTCTCTGTCACTTTCTCTCTAACACTCTGTCTCTCTCTCTCTCTCTCTCTCTCTCTCACACACTATATATATATATATATATATATATATATATATATATATATATATAAAATGGACACTGAAGACAACATGGAAAGTCGCGACATGCCGATTGCGTGTAAGCATAAAACATACTCTCCCCAACGGGTGTTTATTTCAATATCCACTTTTATATGTACATTTCTTTATTGATATTTAGTACTTTAATCCGTAAATATAACATACCTTAAAATGACATTTTATATATACATATATATTTATATATATAAACAAATATATTTCAAAGGTGTGCTGTAATTATGGTATAAAGTGTTCAATATCAGAGATAGAGCGTATGTAAATATAAATATAAAAGTGAACATTAAATCAACACTCAGAAGCGACAGGCTGTTTCATGCTACGAGCAATCGTCAAGCTGCGAATGTTGGATTTTTCCTCGGCTATTTATATATATATGAGTCAGTGGTGCATTGTGTTTAAACTATTAAGGCGGCTATTTTTGCGGGAGTGGCTTGTTTATTTTTTTTTAATTATTTATTTCTTTGAGATAATTTATTTGTTTTACATTTTCATTTTGTATTATTTATTCTGTTCGTTATTTTCTGTGTGTATGTATAAATATATATATATATATATATATATATATATATATATATATATATATATATATATATATATATATATATATATGTGTGTGTGTTTATACACACACACACACATGTGTGTGTAGGTATATTTACAATATTTAAAATATTTACAAATACGTTCTTTTAGAATTTTTACAAATATATATATATATATATATATATATATATATATATATATATATATATATATATATATATATATATATAATATCCGTTGGAGTAAATATGATAAAATTCTCGAGGTGAAACACCACGCTGTTTAAGAAATAAGCATCAATGAACAAAAACACGTAAAAATCGGTGATACATTAAATCCATTTATCTTCACTGTGCAATATACACATCACTCTTTCTATTTTAATAACGCCAAAATGCTTAAATCTATTCATAATAAATCTTCTAGAAAAATTATTGAATCTGTTATTCTATTCCGATTCTATTCGATTAATCAGAAATAAGTTTTATCACACAACGCCTTTTTTGATTATGATAATAGTTAAATAAAATAATATTAATATCCATATAAAATAGACCCATGAATTAAAAGTTTCATTATGTTTCATTTTTATTTAATTCTATATATTCCTTCATAGTTAAATTAAGCCTATATATTCCTTCATGGGTTACGATTTATGATTTAAATTACATATATTCAGTTGTTTCTGTAGTTTTATTATTTTTCTCTTATGTGTTATATCCCTTCAGGAAGTTAGTGATCATATATTTCCAAAAGATCCTATTCTTTGTATGTCTTAACACTTTGAGCCTTGACCACCGCTTTATCGGTGGTAGTGAAAAATGGCGTAACACCAAGCCACCGGGTGAACAGTGGTAGAGAAAAATGACTTAATATCAATCTACCTGTTGAACAGTAGGTAAGCACCTGTAACTATTTTTATATCTAGCGTGAACTATTACATACCAATTATTTGAGTATTTTGACTTAGGAGCTCAAGCAGAAGGGTTAAATTTGTTCAGGAAACGTTTTTATTTTTGATTAATCCTGTTCTATCATCAATTTAGTCAAACTTACGAGGTATGACATGCGTTTTTTCTCTGTCCCTCTTGTCTTCAAACTGTCGTATAAATATCAAAACTTCCAAGATAGAGAGAGAGAAGGGATTAGAGATGAAGAGAAAAAAGTTGTATGAGAGACAATATTGCTGCAGTGTATGAATTGTAAATCCTATGTTACACACAAATAAATGTTTATTTTACTAATTTTATACATACATATATGTATATACATGTATGTGAGACCGTTCACTCGTATATATCTGTCTGCCTGCTTGTATGTGCGGTGCCCTATGTCTTTATACAGAGTCAATTTGATGACATATATCGAAATAATAAATAATACATAGAAGGGATTGTTCACATAGTCTCGGTCCAACCCATTTCGTAAAATCACTATTCTGATATTTTGTCACTGTGAAATGCTGTTTTGTGAAAGAGCCAGAGACGAGAATTTACACACATACATATATATATATATATATATATATATATATATATATTATATATATATATATGTATGTATGTATATTTGCTGCTTTGGAATGATAATATTAGAAATGCAAATGTCAAACTTTATAAATATACAATAGTGCCAAAACCCTTTTCTAAAGATTTCCCTGAACAGATGAAGGTTTTAGAATGAATTCTACATTTCGTGAATATCACGAGCCGCGCTCTGAATGGTTATTGATATTTCTCGAGGAATAATTGAGATTATTCTTTCAAAACATGACACATAGGTTAGAAAAATAACAAGTCATACATAAATATTTAGCAAATATTAGGCCAGAATATATATATATATATATATATATATATATATATGTGTGTGTGTGTGTGTGTGTGTGTGTGTGTGTTATCCATTATGCGTTTGACTTCCAGTTAAGATATTTGTCAGAACGTAGAGAGAGAATATCTTATTTAGAAAGTCGATTTTTGGCTCAGAGAACTCTTCAAGCATGCGATATTGAACTGACATTCTAGTATATTAAGAATTATAAATCATAAGATTAAAGTGAAATTAATGACGTTTCTTCCCTAGAATATTCAAGTTTCTATGTGATAAATATTCACCACTGACTGGAAATATATTATGTTAAAAATATATATCTTTAAAATATATATATATATATATATATATATATATATATATATATATATATATATATATATATACCAACAATACTTTCTTCATGTATATAGATTTCAGTGAAATTTAGGATTCTTACTATATGAAGGTAGTTTGCATACATTTACTTATGAGCAGACAATTGAAAACGACGGACAAGTCATTGCCTTTAAGGAAAACTTTTTTCTAAATTTCGTACAAGTGATTTCTTTTCCGGACATACAATATGTAGAAACTGTCTAAATGATTTGCAGATCCGATTGCTTTCAACTAATTTATTTGTCATATATCAAGGTTGTTTTTCTATTTATTTGAGTATTTAGTCCATTTTGGGTTCTGAAATTCAAACATTCTTATCCCTACTCCGTACTTACCCACCAAATATAGTATTGTAGCGGAAAAAGCGAAAAATTACACATAAAAATATTAAAGCCATATTTACACAATTAATAGATAATATATATCTCAAACGACACACCAATTTTCCTCTAACTAAGTTACACACACGCCGCACTTTACTCAAAACCAATTAGAAAAAAAAAACACAAATATATCAGACTTCTAGCCATTATGAGTTGAATCGCCTTTGCTACGAACTTTTTTTAACTACGCCTGCGCTTTTCCCTTATATAGGCTGTAAGAACACAGACAAAAGCTTACCAACAGAAAGCAGAGAGAAACTTCACTCACAGGCACGCACGGCTGACTGCCCGTCCGACCATTAGGCTTTCTAAATGTCACCCAGTAAACACTGTAAATGAACGAAACCTTTCAACGCGACAAGCACAATGCAATAACTACCAAGCAGGAAGCCGAGCGTAAGCATACTCGTCTTTGACGCTGTCTTCTCACCTAGCACACCGCACATTCAACCCGCTACGGTATACCACTAACCAGAGGAATTTTTACAAATTGCATATAAAAATAAACCTTTGGTCATTTATTCAAACAAGCGTCGAAGTTCGTTTATTCTACTCCAACATCGCGATCAAAAGTATCAGCACTATTATTTTTTTTTTTACAAATTTTCACTTGAGCTAGCCACAAGATGAAATCTTAGCATCCTTGTACTTTAAAAATGTGTTTACTAACATTCCAGTGCAAGAAGCAGTTGGTACGTTTCTTCTGGAATAAGCCTCTCAGATTTTCTAGCTGAATTTCTTCCTTGTCTGGGAAGTGCTCTTCGTAATTTGGGCAAGTCGATCAGTAAAATTAATCGTTACAAAATTTCTACTGTTTTTAATATTTATCTTAAAGTACATTTGCTGTTTACATGCACAGATTATAAAAAAACAATGACATATCCAGTAAAACACACTTGCTCAATGTTTATAATGTTTAATAGATTAGCACTGTGATATAAAGATAATTGTAACATTTCTTATACACTCTATGTCCAGAAAATATATTATGTGTTGTGTTTTTGATTGGATATTTATATATACAGATCAGTGATGCATCTTGGGTACTCTGTTGTATTGTTTTAACGGTTATTTTGATAGGCGGCAACGGTTATGTTTCGAATTATTCTTGGGCTATTAGGTGGAAATAATTATGGATCCGGATGCATTATTTTGAATATTTATAGTGCTATTGGTTAAAGTTTTCATTGATTGTTTAGTATTTTATTGCTGGTTATTATTTTATGTTTATTTGTTTTCATGTGTGATTTCATGGTTTGTTAATCTGTCTATTACATATTTATTGTTTTGGATTAATTTAATTTACTTATCTTTTTTATTTATTTTTGTTTTTTTTTTTTTAGCTTTAGATTTTTAAGTAACGACATATATATATAACGATGTATACACATATATATATATATATATATATATATATATATATATATGTATGTATGATATATATATATATATATATATATATATATATATATATATATATATATATATATATATATATATATATATATATATATATATATATATATATATATATATATATATATTTTTTTTATGTTTAACGTTGTTTTTTATAGATACAAGTATTTAAGTAAATGCTCTGTTTATGATAAACAGTATTAAATAACATTTACCGGCCTGAATGTCCGAGAAATTTTCATAGAAAATATTCGTCCTTTGAACCTGCATCCTATACGGAACCGTTATTTACGCTGACGTGCCTTATCCGATCGGCCACAAAGGAGCGTTCGGTAGACAAGGTCGAATTTACTGCTTATAAACTTCAATCTTCAATGAATCTCGTACATTCATAACTGCTCTGGCGTATCAAATGTAAACAAATGACGTCATATATTAAGAAATGGACAAAGTCCGACAATTTATTTATTAAAGACATTTTTATGTTTAACGTTGTTTTTTATAAATAAATTGTCGGACTTTTTCTTAAGCAGACATAATATTAGTAATTTATTCAATCAGACATGCCTAAAAAGAATTTGTGCTTAATTTGATCTGTGTGTGTGTGTGTGCGTGAGAGAGAGAGAGAGAGAGTATAGAATCAGCTACGAGTACTGTGATAATATTCTAAAAAAAGCCTATAAAAAGAACAGTTTTAAATGCTTTATTGCCAACATGAAAGAAAACAGTCCATAATGGATAACTGATAACTAAGTGATTTCGCCATTAATCACATTAACATTGCTATTTAATTCATTGTATACATTGTTTCTTCATGATACCTGATAATGTCTGTATGAACAGATGAAAGCTTGTAAAAAACTAAAAAAAGACCTAACTCAAGTGGAATTTATAAACAGGGATCATAACATTCATCTACATGTTCGAGGTTAATGTACTTTATTAAATTTGTTTGCGAAGATGTATTCTCGCCATTTATATCATTAACTTCTAAGTTTGTTTTTTCGTATGAATGATTCATGTAATATATATATATATATATATATATATATATATATATATATATATATATATATATATATATGTTAGTGGGTGTGTCCTTTACACTAAACACACCCAAAACTAGCTTCGTGGGGGACTCACGTTAGTTAAATTTTAATGATAAATTAGGTGCGTGATATGAATAAAAAGGGAGGGTGGTAAGAACACTATTA
The DNA here is from genome assembly GCA_903632075.3 of Acanthosepion pharaonis. Lineage (NCBI taxonomy): Eukaryota > Metazoa > Mollusca > Cephalopoda > Sepiida > Sepiidae > Acanthosepion > Acanthosepion pharaonis. Next base: position 2,315,449 of record CAHIKZ030004411.1, on the reverse strand, counting down.
TTTGAATTGGAATGTTCGATAAAAAATGACCTAACTAAATGAAGATTTTAGCCTTTAGGGCAGACATAATTGCGCAAAGCCTTTCTAATGTTTCTCCATAAAACACTCGCTATATTATTATCCAATATGTCTTAATAGCCAACCCCCAAATCTTTTATCGTTATTTCTTAACATGTACCACACTCAACGCCATTTCTCCTTTAATTAGTTTTATTAAATATTTTATTAAATTAATTTCTTGCTTCTGAGATTTATATAAATTATTCTTCCGTCTAAACACCAGTTTCTTTTCTAGATACAGTTGAATATCTGACAATTGGACTAAAAAGCCCTTCTGGATATGAGAATTTACTTACAAAGTACGGATATAAGGGGTTATAATTAGATTAAATTGAAAGAACTGAAATCAGGTTTAACATTTATTTTCAATATTTTATAGTAAACAAAATAAGCTAATGGTCAGTGAAATATAACGCAAATGATTTTAAGGAAAAAAAATTATTTAATGTTAATGAAAATTCATTAAATTAAGTATGCCACGTATGCAAAACAAATAATGAAACGAGGATATTTAATCGCTGTTGCATGGTAATTCTTTCTTTTCTAATGTCATTCTCAACTTTTTCCGCATTTCGTTTTGATTTTTTCTTCATTTTTTTTTTAAACGAAAGACAATTTTTACCTCTTTCTGCGTTATTGCAAACGTCATAGGGGAATGCTTGCTTTATTTCCATGAAACTGACAACCTTTTCAATAGCTTTTCCAATTTCAGTCCAGGTTTCATCACAATCATGCATCTCGTCACTGTCTTGTTGCAGATGTGTCTCGTTGTCATCTTTTCTTCTTATTCCCATCATCTTTTGCAACAATACAAGCCATTAGGGTGAAATAAGCATAAGCAATTATCCAAAGTAAATTTCCTGAAAAACAGATTTCACGTCAGTTACATATCACGCAAATAGTTCAAATATACACATCAAGATGATTTCCGGATATCCGAGATTCCGGATACGAGGCAACCTGAATATGAGATACTCCGGATATGAGGGATTCTACAGTATATTGTTCATTTTATTTTTTTTACCATGTGAGGGTGAGATGAAAAGTCCATAATTTGACAATGAAGGACTGATGCTATGCCTAGGAAATTTTGCATATATTAATTTCAAATATTGTTAATGACGGCATTTTTTTCCTTCCATGTAAGCTGACATTTGAGTGATCAAAATAGTAAATTCTCTTGAAAATAGACAAAATCAAACCCATGCAGAAACGATATTTGCCCTCAGGAAATTCATTTTGACATGGTTGATAAATTATGATATGACTGTCCAACTATATCAACAGTGCAGATGTCCGTAGCTGAATATAGAAGGGTAAGGGAGGGTCTTAAAGACGACCTAATGTCTGGATGTCCTGAGACTGCCAACTCCGATGAAAATATTATTCATGTTTACCACTCATTGATAGATAACTTCCCATATATATATATATATATATATATATATATATATATATATATATATATATATATATATATATATATATATATATGTTAAAAATGGACAAAGTCCGACAATTTATTTATTAAAGACATTTTTATGTTTAACGTTCTTTTTTATAGATACAAGTATTTAAGTAAATGCTCTGTTTATAATAAACAGTATTAAATAACATTTACCGGCCTGAATATCCGAGAAATTTTCATAGAAAATATTCGTCCTTTGACAGGATTCCGTATAGGATGCAGGTTCGAATGGCGAAAGAATCGAAATTAAACTGTTGTTTCAATTAATTTACACAAGGATGTAGATGAGCGCAGTGATCAGTTACATTGGAGAACGAGTTGAATTGATACATGAAATTATAAATGGAATTAAAAGGGGCACGCCATCACTGGACTATACTATGTGAACTTGCTCTAGCACACAATTCCTTGGTATCAATGGCTGCTCTACGTGACCGTGCCATTGAACTGGTTGATCATCCTCCTTATTTTTTTCATCATTTCCCGTAAATGAAAAACACTTGGCTGGGAAAAAATATCGAAGTGATGATGACGTCATATCTGCTGTTGATGACTGTTTTGAACTATCAGGAAGAACAGACTTCTTTGAACATTCAAATAACTTTTTACGGAAACAATGGAGTTATTAATAAGAAGAGATGAAATTAGTTACGAGTTATCATACGTTTCCTTTTTTCTTCCATGTGCTGGGTAACTTCAGGACTTGGTTGATCATGGTCCTCCACAGTTTCATTTTCTTTGTATCTCTGTGTAAACTTTTTCTGTTTCCTATCTTGTCTAATCCCTGTTCTGACAAGCATTTACACAAGTTTGTTAGTTATGTTATGCGATATATTTCTCTGTCCCTCACAAATATGCCCTTTGTCTTTCCTCTTTTTTCCTAATGTTTCCTAGAAATTTCAACTGTCTTTTCCTAATCTTACGTATAAATCTCCTTTTTCTTTCGAATTTCAGTAAAACTTCGTCGTTGCTCACTTGTTAAGTCCATAGTAATGTCAACATCTTTCAGTAAAAGCACATTATGCTTTATGTTTTCGTCATTTGTGATGTTATTGCTTAGCATTCACTGCCATATAGCAGGACTGATATGATGTCACACTTAAGTAAGCGTTTCTTTATTTCTGACAAAAAAATCCCCGTTTCTTTGATATTTTGCTTCTTTTACTATCATAATGCGCCTTCATATTCCAATGCCGCATTTCCGTTTTCTTTTAAAATATTTTTTTTTATATTAACATTTTTTATACTATCTTGATTTTTGTATTTCGAATTTGTAAATGATATCATTAGCATCATTGGCAACACTAGCATTCTTGGCATAAGTGGTTATTTATTTTGCTTACAATCATGCACTCTGTTTTTTTACAATTGATATTTATTTTTCCTTTTCTTTGCTAACTTCTGCAGGAGTTTCTATGGTTTTCTTTCTGTGACTGCTATCAATGTTGTTAATAAATTCTGGTAGAACTTCTAATTTTCACAGGATTGATTCATTGTGATGGTTGAATTGATCTGCTAAGACATCACATATTTTGTCTTACGTCACTTTCTATGTTTTTGCATTTACTGAATTCATTTTTTATTCATAAACAGATATTTTGCTCCCAGTAAAGTTCTGAATAATTCTACGGATCTCAGTGTCGCATTTACAATCCTCCGTCATCTGGAGTAATCTTTCAGGAGATTGTCCAACATTCGCTGCCGTAAAGAAGGATAGTGTGGAATCGTGGATTCCACCCTTTTGCGCGCGCACGCGTTTTGCACCCCTTTCTTCCACTTTCGACTAGACATAGCAGTAAGCCATCCTTTTTGTTGCCGACTTCGACGTTGTTGGCTACTCCTGATACCGTCTAGGACGGATTTAGAATTTTTCCCGCGCGTTGCCTGACGTCACAGACGAACAGGGTTTTCAAGTTAGTTGCGGCCCGATTTTCAAGCTAGCAGGTCAACTCATTTATTCCGTGCCCCTAACCCATATTCGGGCCGGAATATCTGATTCTTAACTAACCAAAACTTCAACATGTCGATATCACATTTTTCCAAGACTCATCCTCGTCTTGATGCAAACAGTATGTTGATCTTTCCTCCGTTTTCAGCTAGAAAATGTAGAGTTCTACGACACCGTCGTCAATATATTTTTCCAAGACCAACTTCTCGTCTTCATGCAAACAGCTTTCGAACTTTCCTCTATTCACTTCCAGAGTTCTACAACACGGTCGCCCTCACACTTATCCAAGACCAACTTCTCGTCTTGATGCGAACAACTCTGAATTTTCCTTCACTGAAGAAGATTGATGAACTTTTAACACACCTTTTTTGAATTCTAACATGATGAACCAGTACCTTAAAGATAGCATTACACACACATTATTAAACCTCGCAGTGAGTATTTTTCCTTGCTGTGTATGCTTACACCTTTTGTACAAGAAGACTACATTCCAGAACTTTCTTCCTGAAGAACTTTTCCCGCCTTAGCCATCTTGGTTTTCTGTTTTGGCGCGGAACACTGACATTCATTCAGTGACCTCTTGCCACAACCTTTTCATTATTTGAAAAGATCCAGTCACTTTACTGATGGTCTCCACTGTCGAGACAATTTACTTGTTTAAAAATAATAAAAGTTTATATTTGTTCTTTTACCAGACTCATTTTGTCGTTTAATCCTGGCTATCTATATTTTAATATTTTGTGCATGTGTTAAATGACCCTTTTTCCTCACTAAAGATCACATTTAATATTTTTACTTTGTTTGTGGATTCGGTAGTCAAAATTAGTGTCTGGCACAAGGCCACCTTTTAATAAAACAGCACCGCATGCTACCGGGTCCGCAACAATAGATATCACGTCCTTGGCCATCTCGATTCTTCTGGACAGATTTCTTCAATATACGTATTCTTTGTCTTTTCCCAATGTCGAACATTATACGTGATTGAAGCTTTGTTTTATTTCATTTTTGATTTGAAATGATATCGGTCTTTCTCTAATTCTCTAAGTTATTATTTCTTGCCATGGGACAGTTACTGCCGTTTGCTATTTAAAAAATGTTTCTCTTAAACAGTTAATTTTCTAGTCTTTTCGAGTACACTAACTGTTATTGCTCTTTCTCAAAAAAATCTCCCGAGCCGACCAAACATAGAAATGAATACACTATGGGAACCAGTAATGAGGAGTGTCAGAGAAAAGCATTAATAACAAATAAAATTTCAATATGATCTCTGATAAAAAAATTGGAATGGTAACGCCAGAAATTCCAATATAAGCACTGGTAAAATGGTTGCTGAACACATCATTTTTATAATACCCAGAAATTCATGCACAAATGTCCTCAAGGAAGCATGGCACAGTGGATAAAGTAGTTAGTTAGATCTAGTGACGGGACACAAAGAGTGTGAGTTCAATACCCTGTTAAGGCAGTGTAGATCTTGGAGAGAGGAACTAATAGGAGATAACTGATAACTGACATCCATTAGATATGACGCGTGGAACTAGAACTGTATGCCCCAGTGAGCGAAATAAAGGTTTCAGTTCGACATTCTAACCACCTGAAGAAGGCCGGAGCGTACAACGGCCGGAACGTTGTGATAAATATGGAAACATAGATGAGGATTATATTCCGATCAAAATAAATATTGTCTTTTGTTTAAGATATTATGAAAAGTCCTGATTGTAACTATACAATTTGCATCGTTTGTACTGTTGTCCTGTTTTATTCCCATATTCACATTTCGGTATTTGTACGCTCCGGTCTTCTTCAAGGAATATACGTTAAAACAATCTACCCCCTTGGATTAAATAATGGTTTTGATTAGAAATAAACAGTATATCCCGAAGAAGGCCCAACGTACAAATCCCGAAACGTCCTGAATATGGCAACAGTCCAAATGATGGAAATAGTGTAAACGATTACAAACACCTCATTTCATATCTAGAGATACATCTTGAGTGTATAATTATTATCCCTTTAAGTTGCCTGTGCTATACATTGTAAATTTTGATTCTGTTAAAAGTCTTCAAGTAATGCGATTTTGGATATTTGCGAAATTCTTTGTAGTTCTAAGCAGTTGTAAGTCATTTTTTCAATTATTGCTCTGAGAGAAAGCGGTATATAACTGATAGTTTAGACGTTGCGGGACGAGTTGGATGCCATGAATAATTATTGCCATGGTGAGGCTATATATGTTCCTGTCACAAATCCCTTTATGATTTACTTTATTAAAAATAATTTTTAAAAAGGTAATGGTTCAGATTTGACATAATAACTTTTCTAATGCATTATTTTAAAAATAATATTCACCAATTAAGGTTTTAATTAATGATAAATTACTTTTATTCAGTTATAAAAAAGTTGTTATTCTAGTGATCTGTTGTCTCGCTCCGGAGTATTCTCAGTCCTGAATTTTCCTGGCACTCATTCGGCGATGTTGACTTGTCCCTGTACTGCTCGTGCTTAGATGCACCTTGCATTTCTTAGTACCCTCTTAAGCGATTGTGGTCAGTTATGAATACTACACACCTCTCTGTGATAGGTATTATACTAGTTACGGTGAACTATGGCAGTAGCGTATTCGGGAGTAAACCTCTGTTTTCTTTAGAAATATAATGGATGTTAATAACTAAAAGTTATTCAAAAGATTATTGCCTGCTTTTATGAACTTACCAGTCAATCTAAGTAACACCGCCACATCTTCCCAACTCTTCTCTTCGTGCTGCGTCTCTGTCGTTCTCAATTCTGATATAGATGCCTGTAAATCGTGGGACTTATATGTTCCTTCCCTACGGTAATTAAACTTATCGAACGTAGCCGCAAGGGACGACTTCTATTGCCTTCCCCTGCGGGTTCATTGTCGCATTCCTCGATGAACAACCCTCGAAATTCATAATTAAGTCTCATCCTACTAAAGAAATTATGAGAAGTATGTCTAATAAAAACGGATAATCTGAAATTCACATGTAATATTTCATATATAAATATATGTATACACTGAAAATCAGATGATGTAAATTTTATTGTGAAAACATTGACTTGAATTCTAATGTTGATATTGTGAAGTATAACTTATAGATTTATACTTTTGATTATTAATGTGTGTTTTTGTGTCTTTGGTTGCGTTTGTCTCTGTTTAGGTGGATGGTTACAGTCATATATTGGATTGTCTAGGAAGGCTGATGTTACGTTGGCGGAATATCAAGTGTGCCGTCCCTTTTGCCGTCCATTACTTTCCATTCATATTTCTCATCTATCGATTCAGCACGCTCTTCAATGTAACTGATAACCGCAACCGTCGATAAAAACAAAACAAAAACGAAATAAGAGAAAAGAAACACAAGACAACTGAAGAAATTGTTCCGACGTCAAATCAGCGAAGGCGGAATATTTGCATGTCATGTTGTTACAAAATGCGTTTATTAACCTTGGAATCCAGCCGACACAAGAAAAGTGAACCATATTCACATTCGGTGTGCTGCTTTAATCAGCTCGGTGAACTTGTAAATTTTATCGTCCTCCTGACAAGTTCATTTATGACTTACATCATACTTTGTTCTGATGTTTATGTGAAAACCAAATATAATCAAGAACAATGGCATAGAGGCATATATACTTTCACGTAAAAGGGATTAAATTATGCTTTCATTTTTAAATACGTTCCTATACATATATAGAGGGCTTATCAAAAATACATTTACAAAATTTGGGGTGGGTACCTCACACCAAAACAAGGACAACAGGTCATATAAAAATAATCCTGCAAATACACCGTTTTTGAGTTGCTAAGTTTTAAAAAGCTTACAGTAGATTGCGTTGTTGCCATATAGACTAGATTATATTTGTCAGTCGTGTATATTTTGGACTAGTCTGTTTTCAATGTTTAAACTGTGTAATAGTGAGTTAACTGAGAATTGTTTCGTTTAACAACAGCAGGATATTCGCGCAAATAGTAATGGGCGGGAGGCTGCACGGCAGTATCATATTGCGTTTCCAGATCAAAGACAACCGAATCATCCAAAATTGCTACTGTTTATCGTGGCGTTGCTGAGACAAGATCAGGGGCATCACAAGATAGTGATCAAAGAAGAGCGACCACGAGAGGGTCAAGCATAAGCACACGTCAAGTGGCCACGGCATATCGTACCTCTGATAGTATTGCATAGATCGTCATTCAGGAGCAGACACTGTATCCATATCATTTGCAACATGTGCAGGGTTTTCCTCTTATGATCACTCACCAAGAAATAACTTTCGACGATGGATTATCTCACAAACCGCCGATCCGTTGTTTTCTCTTCAGTCCTCTCTACGGATGAGGGAACATTTTGAAGAGATGGCATAACAAAAGTACACAACCAATATTTGTAAGTAGTTTGGAATATAAAATACAGTCTAGAAACTAGCAGCAGTTTACAATTAATGTGTGCGCTTGTATGTCCATGTGTTTTCTCTGAAGGTCATACAGGAGCTATCTACAGGGACATTAATTCAAATACCCATCCCAGCCTGCTAGTGGATGTACGCCTGCTAATACGAAGAAGCATATGGTTCATGCATGATGGGGCTCCGGCACATTTTAATCACATTTTTAGCAACATGTACCACATTTTAATCACATTGTTCGCAACATGTAACACATTTTAATCACGTTGTTCGCAACGTGTACCACATTTTAATCACGTTGTTCGCGACATGTACCACATTTTAAACACATTGTTCGCAACATGAACTAAATTTTAATGACATTGCTTGTAACATGTACCACATTTGATCACATTGTCCGCAACATGTTCCATATTTAATCACATTGTTCGCAACATTTGCCATATTTGAATCATATTGTTCGCAACATGTACCATATTTTAGTCACATTGTTCGCTGACATCTACCATGAACGATTGATATGAAGGGGAGGATGGTTCTATGGCCTGCACAATTATATTTATATTTATATTTTATATATATATATATATATATATATATATATATATATATATATATATGTGTGTGTGCATGTATGTATTCCACCATATACACACACATAAATATAAATTAAATGCAAAATGACGCATCTAATATGTAATTTCAAAAATAATACGAATCTATATACGAATATTAATGTTATAACCACATATACAAATATAAAACCTATACTCACATTTGATAGAACTTGTAATTCTTCTCAGAATTACTTCGTTGTATAGGTTGAATAAATCCGATCAGAAGGCAAATCTTACAACACTTTCTATTTTTTTTAAATTTTTACTCCATTTTCTCTGCGTTTGTAAGGAATTTTCTAATTTTATTCTAATATTCTCCCCAAATGTCCTGGTTACCTCGCAGTTCATAACATGCTTTCTGATGAAACTTATCAAACGTTTTTGCATAGTGTATAAAACACAGTTATATATACCCGTACATTAGTATTACTTTTCTAATATCGTTCTGAGCGTTTATTGTTAAACACAAGATTTTAAGCCTAGTTGCGCCACCACAATTTTGAATTTCCTAGGTGTACATGCATCGAACGTGACTCCTTACATCCGTTAATATTTTAAGATATATAGCACAAAGTGAACAGACCCTAGAGTAATACATTCTCTTGTTATTAGGCCTATATGTTTACTGTTTGTCTTTACAACCTACAAGCGGACTTTTCCGTAAAAGTTACAAGAATTTTCACTACTTGGGTCTTTGGTACAATGCTTTCGCATATGATTTAATTTCCCTGCTTTAAGTCAAGTCACAACCCTCACACATGATATCATCCATGTGAGCTATGTAGTTTAAAATTCCAATCAAAACTATTTCAGAGAATACTTTTCAGCTTTTCTTTCACAATAAGAGAAATATCTAAAGACCCCTTTCTGTCTCCCATACGCATGGCTGATACTGACCCCAGGAGAGTGATTTGCTCCGCCTTCTCGAGCTAACATTCTCTGCTGACATGAAGTGTAAAGACTAAATTGAATTCTATGCTATGTCAGCTGACAAGAAAGTAGGTTCCTTGTGTCGTGCTAGAAAATGGACTCTCCAGAATATGTTCTAAAGAAACACAGGTTTACCATTCGTCCATGCTTAGAATATTGTTGCCACATATTTTCCGGTGCTCCTGCTAAATGTTTAGAGATTCTTGATAAAATCCAAAAGAATCAGCAATATTATAGGTCCTGACCTGTCGTCTGGTCCTGAATCACTTTCGGTTTGCCATAAAGTTCTTACCCTGTGCCTTTCTATAAATAATTTCGAGATAATTGTTCTGAAGAGCTCTTAGATGTGGTACTTAGACTTTATGAATTTCAGCACAATACTAGATTGGCAACAAAGTTTCATCAGTTTTCAGTTGAATTGGCTAGATGTAACCGTAAGTTCTATACTAACAGTTTCTTTTCTCGACTTTCCTCTACTCCATGTTTTCTAGATATCTTTGCTCCTCAAAACTGCAATGCCAATCGTTATCTACTGATTAACCTTCTATTTCTCTGATTCCCTCGTATTGGTTCTGCTTTCTAATCCCTTTACACTCAGTAACCTCTTGGGTTTTATTGGCTTTACCACATTATTTTGGGTACATCCGATCAAACAAAGGTATTATTCTACTATGAAAGTACCTTTGTTCAGATAATTCACCTAGAAACCACAGTCATATCTAATGAACTTATGCAAAATTCAGTGTTTCTTTCAGCCAACCTTTATAACACTTTTTCGCGTATGGGCTGATCGCTTTTCTTCAGCCAACTCACCATAAAAAAGTTGTTTTTGAAAACCTGCTGTTCCATGCGCTCAACGTGAACACTCAAACGCAGCATATATTTTAGAATTGTTTCTTCTATGTTGTCAATCTCAAGCACTACTACATCACTGAGTTGCTTTATCCAGCTGAGTAGTAATATAACACACACACACACACACACACACACATATATATATATATATATATATATATATATATATATATATATATATATATATATATATATATATATATATATATATATATATATAGGCCTGACGATTTCGTCTAGCATGAAAGAGACTGTCGCCTCTAAGTGTTGACTTCAATATTCCCTTTTATATTTACACACGCTCTATCTCTGATATTGAGCACATTATCACATAAATATACCACACCTTAAGACCATGTATATACATATATACACACACAGACACACAGACACACACACACACACACACACACGCACACACGCACACCCACACACACACATATATATATATATATATATATATATATATAATGACAATTTCAGTTTGTCACATTTTTTTCAGTTAAAAGGGAAGCAATTTCTCAGCATACTTATTAAAATGAAGAGGCACAGCTGTGTAAATACCATCTCATTCTTCTATATAATTGTTGAAACTTGACTAATGCATGGAATAATAATGCAACACAAAATGTACTTAGAACAAAATGTATTGAAACAAGAAATTGTACACAATATTTACATATAGACTTTTGTATATTCCTGGTAAGGCCGTTCCTGGAGAATGTGTTGACTGAGTCGCAGTCGGGCAGAGTCTCTGGTTGAATCTCTTGATTCCTCCCTCTCTTCCCGGTACCAACCATATTTATATGATCGGTACTCCACTATGCAAATTAGGTGGATCCTACCACAACAATAATAAATGCCAACGTCATTGTTTCATTATACTACACTTTTCAATTAAAGGGACAAAACTCTCATTAGCTCATCTCCTTCATAAATATAATAAATGCCAACGTCAGTTTGTCACATGGCTAACAACTCTCAATAGCTCATTTCTTTCTAAATTATCAATGTGAATGTCAGTGTGTCACATTTTTCTAAGCCCAACACATCATACGATTTGAGAATCAGTCCGACTCCGTGAGGAAATTAAAATCATTCCGGACTCGCAATCCTAAAATTTTGGCTTCATATTTTTTATTACTGCGATAGTTTTCGGCAATTTTCTTATGTGATTTTTTGCCAAGAATGTTTTTGTACGGTAACATTTTTTTATAACTTGGAAATAAGGACCAACCAAAAGCCCTTCGCAGGAGCTAACTTAAATGCCGCCCGATATAAGCTAGTCTATAAAAATTTCGCATTGAACGCTGTCGTATGTGATCTATTTTTTCCATCAACCGTGAGGATGTATTTCATGAACAGTTGTTTTGTAATCATGTTGTAACTCCTGTGCTCAACATAACCACCCAAACGCAGCATATATTTTAGAATTGTTCCTTCTATGTTATCAGACTGGCTTATTCTCCAGCTGAATACAAATATTCGCCCTCAGGCACTGTTAATGAAATCGCTGAAGCAGCTTCAAGTGATCGCAATAGAAAACCTACGTTTCATAAGCACACAATAACAATACATCACTACACTTTTAGACTTATAGTAAGTCCCAAAGCAAGTGCATGTTATGGCGAAGGCGTCTATTAGGCGTTGTGTATCATCTTACTTAGAGCTAAAATATAGCAATCATATGTTTTGTAATTCATTTCGCCCCAAAATAGGCAATAAAGCCACTAAGACGCTGAGTGTTAGAAAATATATAGTATGAAGGAGAAAGCAAAATAAAAGAACAAGAATAAAAAAGGAAGATGATAATGGTAGATATTGCATTTAAATGTTTGAAGATCAAGAAACTACAAGAGATTTCCATAAGCGAGAAGAGTTCTAAAAGAAACTATAGACAGAAGAATCTGCATCCATGTTTTCTATATGGTTACCAGATGCCATAGTCTTGCCCGCCATTCTTCTGGTATCAAATAGATTTACAGTGGTGTGGTAGCGTTTATAACGCCATCATCACGACCATTGAATGTCATATAAAACAGCATTGTAATTTTTTTTTTTAAATATTATGCTGGTAGTGACAATAGTACCTCTCTGCTTCACTCTAATCTTTACTTCAAATGTTGCCGAGAGCTTAAACCAACTCTCTCCCACGATTTTATGCATATTTCTTTTGATTAACAACCAAGCTTTCTCGTCATTTTCCACAAAGAAATCATGTTGACCGTATCAAATGTCTTTGTAAAATCAACAAATTATTTATAGAAACCTCGTCTTTATTACATGCCTTTTTCATGAAATTAATTTACAGAAAATATCATACCATCCCTTGGTATGACGATAAACTACATCCGGCAGCATATAGCTTTTGAGAAGCGTGGAACCACCTCTTAATTGCTGTTGTTCCCGGGTGATGTGGGCTTATGGGTCCTCGGTAGCACATCTTAGGTAACCAGCTATGGACCTTCAAACAAAAACAATGCATAATTATTGTAAAATTACGAGTAATACATTTTATAGTAGAATTATCAACAATGCGTTTCATTTGCAGTTGGCACCATTCAATTACGTTCAAAATATATTTAGTTGATGGCTTAAAATTTTGTTCAAATTATTTAAGTTTCAACATTAAATCATCCACAGAGATTGATACGCCGCTGAAAAAAAAAACAAAAAAAAAACAATCAATGAAAATCTTTTATGACATTATTCCCAGTTATCTATTTTTATTTCCTACAGAAGTAAAACTATATTCCAAAATATAACTTCAACAAAACTACAACGTAAAACAGACATGTTACCACCTCTAATAATTACGTGTATACAAACATGTATATGCAGAAAAGGTGAGTATCATCTACCATGTATTCAATTGAGAAAGCAGAATAACATATATTTTTGTTACTCCAACGCTCCCAAAAGAAATTAAATTTTGGCATTAAATAACCCATAAGTTTATATGCCGTTAAACAAACAATCAAAAGATCATATTTGTGGTACCCTGGTCTACTGAAATGCTACCGTGCGATTCTTGAAGGGCACCATTAGAAATATGTTGGAGCGATCGCTCCAATATTATCCTCAATCAAACTTTAACTGCGTCAGATATAAGAGAAATACATCTGTATTTATAGCCACAAGAACAACTTTGAAAAAATCCTCACCCACTGTAGAAAGACGCTTCAGCAGTTATCAAAATGTTACTGTAATATTTTCATATATAAAATAGCATATACCAATTTTTGATTAAAAGTTCTTCCGTTGTTGTAGCACCTGTTAGGGTCCCAGCTATGGGCAAATTGTGACCCTCCAAACAAATGCAAAACACCACGAAAGTAAAAAGAAAATATCAGTTATACAGTATAATGAGAATACCAATAGTACAAATTTATAGCAAAATTAGTTAAAAAAAAATACATCAATCAACATGAAATAAATTTCATGACATTAATCCATAGATCCTAATTTTTTTAAATCGAACTTTATTTAGAAATATAACTTCAAAATAAAACATATATATCGTTGCCTCTCGTAATATTCACACAAATATGTATATGAACATGAATGAGTATCATTTACCATGTATTCAACTGTGAAAGCAGAATAACAGGTAATATATTTGTATTATTTCAATGTTCCCAAAATAATTAAGCATTGGCATTAAATCACCCATAATGAGTTGATCTGCCGTTAAACAAATCAAAACAAATCAAATCGAATTAGGCCCGCTGGTGACGCTGGATAAACATCAGGGAAAAGCTTGTAAAAGTGCTTTGAAATGTTGCCTGTTTCCGTCCACTTTTATCCTTTGCCCATTTATTCTTGATATAAAAAAGTCGAAGTTTAAAACACTTCTGCGCATTCTTGATATAATCCATCTTTTTTTCTGCTGTGTCATCATGCAAAGACTTGCTTCGAAACAAACCTGAATGCACTTTTCGTTTCTCTTGCAAAATCTCTTTTATCTCTCGATCATCGTCATCGAGGCAATCGTCGTGTTTCCTCTTCACGGAATCTAAAACCACACAGCTTATGGCATAAAGAAGTTCATTAAAAACGGATCATATCTTTTCGGTTAGAATTGTCAAGCCAATCCTCGCGCTCTTTACACACCTGTTTATCTCTTAAACACGAGATATTAAGCTTCCTGGAGATGGGTAGATTTGTCGAAGGCATTCTTGATTTAATTACAAGATTTGCCCTGGCAAATACCGTTCGACGATCTGACCAAAAGTTAGCACCCCTCATAGCACGAACACAAAGGACATCTTGAATGTCGCATCTCCTCGGAAGTATATAGTCGTGTAGGTGTCATTGTTTTCAACCAGCGTGGATCAACATTTTCCTTATGCCTCGTATTCATTTGAAGAAACTTCTACAGCTCACACTCATTACACAACCATTACTGTTAAACATCCCAATGCCAAGTGTTCCTAGTCTACTCTGCGCATGACACTTTCTATCGAACATGGCAATTAAAGAATGAGAGTTTATCAGCCTAGCGTTTCATAATTTACATCTTTTCTCCTTCAGTTGCATTAACGGTTTGTGTATATACACTGATAAATATCAGGTAACCTCGTTTCATAAGAGCCACTTGTAAGTGATCGATATTTTATACAGGTTGGTAACTATTGACTGTGAAATCTACTGTCGCTTCTCTTCTAATCACTTCCTCCTCGCCACTCCAGTAAAAGATGTCCAACCCATCTCTTTCAGATATGTTTACACTAAGCAATTAATCTACTCCTTGACATGTCAACAATATCAAGATTTCATTGTAAAAGCTTCTTAGCTACCTTCGCAGTTGTCTTTTTTTGTTGTTTATCAGACGACTCCTTATGAATTAGAGGTATCACATTCCAGCAACCAAAATTTATTACTCATTCTAGTTGCAGGATGACTACCCGGGCCTACACTGCGAAACCCTAAGACGCCTAAAGTTCAAGATAGAAACTACCTTACAGCAAGTTACCTTAATATTTTGATGAGCATTCATTGAATATAATTTCCTTTTTCGGCTACGAAGATCCATTCAGCTTGCAAAAAATTCTTGTGATATCAAGCAATGACTCCATAGGAAATGTTTAAAGTGGAAAAATACATTGCGATTGGGTCAATCCCACTCTCTGTGTAAGAACAGCATATACCCCAAAAATTAGAACAAAATGATAATTCAGTTTACGTTCTTCTTGCTAAATACCTTAACGAAGACTATGGGTGTCCAACACTGTCATGAGGCTAACTGCCCTCCTGGATACATGTATCTGAATTGTAAAAGAATATTAACCCGACGACACAGCTTCAACACAAATTTTCCGTCATGAAACCAGTCATGGGTAAAATAGTAGGAATTGAATAAATAAATCATTATTATTTCCAAAAATTTTCTTACGATCAAAAATATGTCTTGCTTTAAATAACCCGAAAAGGGTTGGCAAGCCGTAAAATAACAAATCAGCCTCATGATTCTTGACAGTAACTCAGTGGATATTAATAATCCTCCTCAATTTATCTAGTGAACTCCCAAGATTTCCTAACCATTTAAGATAGGAATACAATTATTTTCTTTTTTTAATACGATGTCCGTATTTGTGATCTTCATTTATGTCATCACGATGTCACGGCACATAATAGCTATTTATTCATCACGTGAGAAATAAGAATGAAATTAAAAGCGTATTTTAAAACATACGTATAATGAAAAGAATTTTTTTTTAAATTTTAATATCAATTGCGTGTGCCATAACATTACATGTTTCTTTTCGAATGCCTGAGCCAAATAATATAATTGGATTAGTGAAATTATTTTTCCCTATTTCTTGATGACATCTATGACAAACAGGATTTATTTGTGATATCTTTCTCGTTCCACATTTCTTCTATATGTTGCTGCCTGTGTTCTTTCGTTGCTGTTGTGATCCAATTCGAGAGATAAATGAACAGTTCTACGAGAAAAGATTTAGCTCCCTTTGATAAGATTTGTAAAAACCTCAATTACTGCAACATTTAGAGATGCAATAACATTTAATCTGTACACACTCTCCGTTTATTTATTACACAGTAGCTTTATTTACTTTTGACTACTGACCTGAAATTTCGAGAAATCCCATTAAAGATAAAATTTTTCTCTCCCTGGTTAAGTTGCAACTTAACCAGGGAGAGAAAAATTTTATTTTTTATATAAATTGTATTTAATCTCGTTTCTCGTCTTGTTCTTTACACTTCAGTTGGTTAGTGTACTTCCAGGGAAGAGGCGCAAGTTCGGACCCTTGAGAGGAGATCAGATTTTACTTCAATATGATTTTTTCGAACATTCAGGCCCGTATACGAAAATAGTTATGTGTACTCTTTAATACATAAACGGAGCATCTTTTTGAATACAAATATCGACTAAAAATACCGTTTAAATGATAAGAAATCCGTCGGATTAAAAAAAAAATACATTTTTTTTTATAGAAAATTCCCTTTTTTAAGTTTGGTTACGAAACTTTGCAGATATGAAAAAAATCGTGAAATCTATGACAAGAAAAGTTTCATTTAAAGGCTCAATTTAGGCCTCAATTGATACATATCCTGCTTGATGAGCAAACGGAGGGTATAACAGAACACAAGTATCCACTAACAATATCACTTAAAGTAACTTAAAATATGTCGGAGTTATCAAAATACATTACTTTATATATATATATAAAAATAGGAAAGAACACGTTAGATAAATAGGTTTCTTTAGGATTTTATCTTTTATTTTAAAAGAAAACAGTGCTCCATACAGAAGAGGAGCTTAGATTATAATTATTTTTTTGAAAAATATGATTTTTCCGCTATATAAGAGTTCTCATGTTTCAAAAACGACAGCCGAAACCATCAATATAATTATTAAAGTTAAATTGAAGTAAAGTAACAAACCCTGTTTCATTCTTAAGCGAAAATTTATGAATCTTTAATAATTATATTGATGGTTTCGGCCTCGTTTTTGAAACACGAGAACTCTTATGCAGCGAAGGAATCATATTTTTATTAAATAATTATATATATATATATATATATATATATATATATATATATATATATATATGGACTCTCCCATCGGTTTCAACGTATGGGGATCTGACAGCTTATTGATTCAGTTATGAAAGTTTGTGCGATAATCTTACGTGGTATTTAAGACTCGCTAGTGATTTACAAAGAAGGCCACATATAGAGCAAGTGTGAAGATTGCGAGATGAGATCAATGTTAGATCGGCTGACCTTTTAGATCTTGCTCTCGCTTCTTGAAGATGATTCAGACAAGCAGAGTGAAAATTTCTGAGTCCACTAAAACACGTTGGTCTCGATTCTACCCGCTCCAAGGCTAAGCGCTCAAGGGTGTTATGTGGTATATTGACTGCTGACAAGTTGCTTTTCAGCTTGTCTTTGTATCTTAGCCATGGGGGTCTTACATTCGTGTAGCCCTGATCTAACTGGCTTTACAATAGAATCCTTGGGTATCCTGTCATCAGACATTCTCAAGACATGACGAGTCCACCTTAACTGAGACTGTATGATAAAAGTCACGATTCCTCCAATATTACGCCTGTTAAACAGGTCTCCGTTAGATGTTCTATCTTGAAGCTTAACTCCACAGATTGCACGCAGACAGCTTTTAT
>CAHIKZ030004411.1:2275000-2292500 GCA_903632075.3 Acanthosepion pharaonis | reverse complement strand
TCACAAGGATGTCAAAAACGGTCTCAAGTCTGCTTATTAACTGGAGCAAAATATGGCTTATTAAATTAACGCCTGCAAAACTAAACCTCTCTCCATTAATCATCTGAGGGACCCTTGTCTGACTTCCATTAGCATGGGTGATGCTAACCTCAAGAAAAGTGACATAGCGACTTCTCTGTCTAAAGTTCTTGCATGATATTGAATGACAGTAATGAAACCATTCCTAGGCCAGCTGCTAAGAAAGGGGGTTCACTGTGTCGTGCGAGACAATTTGTCTTTCCAGAAACTATCATATATATATATATATATATATATATATATATATATATATATATATATATATATATATACCATTCGTCCAATCTTAGAATATTGCTGCCAGATATGCTCTGGTGCCTCTCTTTTTTTAGCTTGAGATCATTTATAACATCCAAAGAGGAATCAGCAATATTATAAGTAGTGATCTGGCGACTGGGATACTTTCCAATAGTAGATGGTTGCCTCTCTGTGTCTTTTCTAGACATACTTTCATGGTAATGTCTCGGATGATCTTTTCGCTATGGCACCTAGATATTTTTTTTTAAATTTAGGCGCGGCAGGAGACTGGCATCAAGATCTCATCCATTTATAGATGAGCTGGCTAGATTTAACCGTAAATTGCATGGTAACATTGTCTTTTCTCACACTTCATTGTGGAACTCCCTTCCGGCTCCATGCATTCCAAACAACTTTAAGCTGCAAAAAGTTAAATTCAATGTCAAATACTCTCCCTCTGATTACTCATTTCTCAACCCGTTCATTATTGATGTTTCTGTTCCTAATTTTTCCAAACTCAGGGAAACATTTGTCTTTGTAATTTTACCTCCTAGCATGGGGTAAAACCGATTTCAGAAGAAAAGTGGATGTCTACAATCTGACTTGATTTCGAACTTGGCTTTCCATATGCTCATCCCGACCTGTTATTATTACACTGCATATCCCTTATATTCCCAAACGAGCAAGGATACGTGCCTTCACAGTAAAGATTATTCTTTTCCTACGCTGGCTGCTACCAAGGCTAGAAAGATCAGTTTACTTTACTTTTTAGGCCATATACAAAAAGGATTAATTCGGCCTTTCCATATGCAACGAAAAACACACACGCAAAAATAGAATCACACTCTCATATATATATATATATATATATATATATATATATATATATATATATATATATATATATATATATATATATATTTTGAACAGTTTTTATTTTTTTTTTTCAAACTGGAAAGTTTATTGCTTGCCTGACCCAACTTTGAAATTTGAAAATGTTAATCGAAATTTGGATAGACAGTCCTTGTGAAAATTTTCAAAAAAAAAAAAATTTAAAACTATATAAAGCTTTAAACAAAGTATTTAAAGTACTTAGATTGTTTGAACTATTTTCCTCATCTTCATTGTCATATTAACGACATTTCGGCTGTTGTACTTTCCGACCATCTTCAGGTAATGTACTTTAGAATTTGGAACCGAAACTTTTATAAATCCATTGGGGTAGATTATTATAGTTCTACATACCACAATTATCTGGATATCTCAGTTTCAGTTATTTGCCTTTACGAACTCAACTCTCCAATTTTTTTGTTCACCTCTGGAGTGACAAGGTATTGAACTCGCAACTCTTTTGGTCAAGTCACTGGATTACTTCAACCAACGCTTTTATCTACTGGGCCATGTACTCTTGGGGAATTAAAGGAAACCTAGATATCCAGAAAAAGCATGGCATGTAAAAGAAGAATAATCTAAACCAACGTACTTAATAAAAGTTTCGGTACGAAATGCCAACGTATATCACCTGAAGAAGGCTGGAGCGTACAACGTCGTAAATATGGTAATAAAGCAACAGTCTGAGCGATGTAAGTAGTATAAGTAGCTATTTTATCTTATCTCAGAAATATAGGCAGATGTTGAAAATTAAAACCAAGTTATATAAATGTTCAGTGCTAGCCAAGGATCGAACACACAACTGCAGCATACGTTTTAAGAATCGCGTTATTCCGAAGGGTGATGCTTATTTTGGGCAATGTAGTGGGGAAATTCTACGTTGTCTTGTTTGCGGTATGAAATATTAAGCGAAAACAAAGACGAATATGACTTGAATATTAAAGGACAAGAAATATCATCAAAGCATGGAAATCAAAAGGAAACTGAACTGCACACTGGGATTGAAATTCCCACGATGTTATCGAAAGCAATTCACGAAACTCATTCACTAAATTTCTTATGTTTCTTCAGGGATGAAGAACTGTGTCGTTGCTTTTAAATTTTCTTTTCCTCATAGTGTATGTAAACTGCGTATTTCCATGTTTGTTCTTAGGAAATTTAGTGCGATTCTTCCACGTTAAATCTGCACGCTTTTGAATTCACAGTTCCTTTTTTTTCAAGATGGTTTCGCAACCAAATTTTGAAACCCCCACCTGTCCTGGCATTTAACCGATACCTACGAGTAAATCGTTAATGGTTCATGCTTTTCTCGAGAACATAGTATTAAGCGAGTGCAAACACTTCCGTAACTACTCAGCCAATTCCATATTCTAATAAACCATACCACACGATCATTCATTCAGAGGCAATACATTTAACAATTTTCCTATTTTATCCTTCATAACTTTTGCCCGGTAATATTTTCGTACGATTGTAGTTTTTGTCTTAAATGACTGATTTCTCACACTGAATAAAATAGATTTATGGACGATAAGCAAAACGGTTGTAACATTATTTAGTTTCCATTTTAAAAAGAATTCAAGAAAAAAATTATAAATAATAAATATTATTTGAAAAAATTCTATACACTAGTGATTCGTCTTAAGCTGCTATCTTTTGATATTTTTTTCTATATTTCAACGGCAATTTGGTAATTTTTTTTAATATTTGAATAATGGAAAAGAAACAGCATGATATAAATATTTATGTTTACTTACTGACACGAATTCCAAGATAAACGCCAAATATTCTTGAAATTATAATGATTAATCTGTATGTGAAAAAAAATTACCGGATATACAAGAGAAGTGTATAAGTTTGCGCAGATGTCTATGTAGAAATATACGCCTACAGATTTGGATATATATTTATAAATAGTATATTTATTCCTCATACTTTTGATTTAGATACGTCTGCTGATTTAGTTAAATCATCCAATGATATTTTGTTCAGCCAACACACACCAACCAAATCAAACAATCGCGTGACTAAGATAACGGCGGATAAAAAACAAAAAAAAAACAAAATTTTCTCGCCTGAAAGTATAAAGCTGAATTCGAAAATGAAACAAAGCCACAAAGTAAGCAACGCCCATCAGAATTAGGAGACATCCCCAACCGTGTTTATAGTTAACCACGGAATTTCAAATTACACATTACAAGGTCTGAACGGCTTCCATTTCACACACGCCTCTCGTGATCAACTCATAAAATTACGAAGATGATCACATGACTGAAAGCCATTATATTGTCAGCGGAGTTTCTTGTCTAGACAGATTAGACAAAATATTTCCCGGGTTGATAATTATTTGCAGTGTTTGCCTGTTCGTTTTGTCATTAAAGTTTGTTTTTTTTTTTTATGAACAGGACATTTCACAATTGTGGTTTAAAACGATTTATGAATTCAAACTGATTCCGAGAATTTTCTTTACCTATACCTTTCCTTTAAGAAGGAATGCGTTTGCAATATAAGAGGGTGTGTCAAAAAATAATACATTTTTATTGGATAATAAATAAAGAACACTATCAAACATATCTTACATCAATTTATGGCTATACATCACAGCTGAACATCACAACTTCTCAATATAGTTACAACCTTTTTCAATGGTAAGCGTATAAACATGTATCCCAGCTTCCTAAACTTCAGTTGTCTTCTGATGTAGTCAATTCCTAACAATAGTTTTCACTTTTTCTTTAACACCAAAATGTTTGCTACTTTATGACTCTTTCATTGAACCAAAGAGTTCGATATATTTTGTGTAAGTTTACCGGAAGTTCTCCATCAAAAATCAAAGTACTCTATTATTTCTCCTTTTTATCTAACGGACTTTCAGTCCAAATGACTGTTATGATGAAAATTCTATTACGATTTGACTATCCTACGAACCTGCACCTTATATTGTGACGTCCCCCTGTCGTTCGTTCGGGTGTCGCCGCTCCAAACGTGACGTCCGCCTGTCTGCGTCAGTCGTGCTATCCCGTCCTGTGACGACCAACTGGCTTGGTATTGGTCGCGGCACCCAAATGTGACGTTCCAACCTTTTGGTGATTCGGATGGGAATCAGGTTAGATTCGATATCAGCCTCGTCGTTCTCAACTCGTCTCCAACGTCTGGTTACCGAAGTAACTACTTTGATTTCCAGTCTGCATACCCACGTTGTGAATTGATCTAGGCAGACGAAATCAATCAGTCGCTGGGGCCGTAATGCAAGCTGAGTTCGAATAAGGGCGATATCGCACAAGTATATGCAATAGAAAATAAAATAATAACTCGAAAAGTTCAAATGTGTTAAAAGGGATAACAATATTTTATATCTGGTTGCTGAATATAGGACTACGTCTTTCTCCAAACCCGCTATATGGATTCGTGACACGTTGTTTTTGTTAGGCGAGTCTTAACATCTTAAGTTGTCTGTTCTTTAAGAAACTGGTTCTTGGTGTGTCTTCAGGCGATATTCGTAAAATTTGTTGTGGTGGTATCAGTCTAAGTCGTTCTTCAAAAATAAATTGTTCTTGGATTGAAGATGAGTTCGGAATTGCGTGAATTGGTGGGTCTTCAGAGCTCTCAACTTAAACTCTAAAAAACTGAACTCGACTGGAACTCAACTGGAACTCAACTGGAACTGATTTTCGCTCGCTGCGACTTTGCTTATATGGACGCCGACTCAAACCGGGGTGGGCTCGTCGGGGTTTGAGGTTCCTTGATAATTCCATATCCATAATCCCCTTCTTTTGTTTTCGGTCAGCAAAAATTTATTATTTCCATTTTTGGAAGTCTTCTATTACTCCCACCTTCTTCTGTTCTCATATGGGTATCTCACCATACTCTCAGAAGGCGTCAACGGTTTTCCCACTCCTTCGCATTAACATCTCATACCTATCCCCTCAATGGGTGGTAGCAGGCCTCCCCCCGCATCAAATGATCACCTCCGTCTGGCTCTCGTTAACATTCATCCAATGGGCGTTCAACAGCGTGGGTGTGACCAGACTAGCCTTGTTTTTAAAAAAATATATCTTGCTCAAAGAAAAAAAAAATCTCCTCTTTTTCTATTTCTTTCTTTTCTTTCTCTCTTCTTCTCTGGTCGCCAACAGAACAATACGACCCGTAGTGTGATAATCTCAATTCTTATCTCAATGTCACTTTCATATGGAATTCGTCAATCAGATTTTCGCCAGCACCAAGTGGCTGGTCAACCAGACACACTCACTCTCCGGTGCCAACCACTGATACGATGAAACGACTTCACCAGTCAACGAAATTTTCGCCATTTTCTGATAATATTGTTTCGCTGCCATAGTCAAATTCCAACACAACCCAGATGATTTTTCTCTCAATGACACCCTTCCATCGATAAAGACTTAACCTAGGGTTGGGTTCTCTTTGTGTGTGGTCAGGACATTCTTATTTCTCGGTCAATGGAAAATCTTTTCCCGATAATATAAGTTCGCCACCATGACACAGTTAATCTTTTATCTATTCAAAACTCTGTATCTGGTTATTTGACCCACCTGGAATTTGTCATATGGCCATAAAAATTTTCACCATTCTTCATTATCAAAATAACATCGCTAAATGACCCTTTTGTGATGGCTTTCCTTTATCATCTAAGTTTTAACTCTCGCCTCTCTTTTTCTTTCTTTTTTTTCTTCCCTTTTCCTTGCAGCCCTAAATGGTTTCACATATTGCATATTTGATGCAGAAATTGTTTATTTGTCAATGTTATGTTAATCAAATAATTATGCTATTTGAGTAATTGCCGCCCTCTTGACAAAGACTCTGAAGTATATTTGTCAAGCGTACTTGATCTCCACAATTTAGATTGTAAAGTGAAGTGTTACACAATTTTCCATATATGTGAAGTGATTAACCAGTTTCAAATCATGTTGACGTTAATGTTGCTAAACAAGTAATTGTCATCTAAATATTCTGATTTCGAGCCATATTCCTACCATGATTTATTATTTGTAGCTTAATGCCAACAACGTACAATAAAACATTGTTGATGGCAGATACCGAAAGAAAACTGAAAAATATTATAGACAATTTAGTAAAGGAAAACGGAAAGAAAGGACTAAATATCAATTGTAATTAGACAGAATGTATGGTTGGCAAAATCAAGCGATTATAAAAATGTCAGACAGTTATGTGCTATGCGTGATATACGCTTAGGTAACAAAGTATTTTGATACATGACTGACGAGGCATATTTTTTCCCCGCTGTAGGTTGCCATATGTTTCTGCGGTAGAGCAGTGGCGATCCAAGGCTCTAGAACCCGGTCTGTCCTGCTGCTTAGCCATGCTGGGGGAGAAGAGAATTCATACCTTTTCCAATGTTATTTGTACGTAATTGGATATAATGGATCTGACTGAAATTCGAACTCGGCTCTCCGATTTTTCAGTCCGAGCCCCTATAAAAATGTATTTAGCTGTAATTAAATAAACAGCGGAAAAAGTGACATCGAAATGCGAACTTGCATTTCTTGTATTGAACGTAATTTCCTTCCAAAATATTACATATTATTATTAGTAGTAGTAGTTGTAGTAGTATTTTTCGAGTTACATATACTACCCGGTCTCTTATGTTGTTCAAAGTGTTCAAGTGATGTGATTTGTTTTTATGACAAATGAGCGTATCAACTTTTCTTTCATCAGACATAGGTTATTTAGTCTATAGAGTTCAGTTCACACTAATTACAATAGTAAAATAAGTAACTTTTTGCATTCATTAACTGTACCTTTAGCTTTAATATTGATTGGATTGTATAAAATAATTTTCCTTAAACAGTTTTACAACTAATTAAACACTTCATGTCCATTGTTTCGATCTTTTGACTAACACAAATGGCACGGTGGTTCTGTTGTGTATTTACAGATTATTGATAAAATTCAACGAAGAATCAGCATTATTATTTGTCCTGAAATAGCGTCACGGCTTCAGTCACTTTCTCAGCGTCATAATGTAGATTTCTTTTGCTTTTTCTATAAATACTTTCAATGTAGTTATCCGGATAAACTCTTCGTTATTAATAACATTATTTTATTTGATTTATTGTAAATAGTTTTGTTTTCATATTGAAAATACTCATTGAGACTATTTTTTTTTTAAATTGTTATTTTATTGCCCTCCCTACACAGACAATGAATTGTACATATGGGGACTAGTTAGAATTTTCTTAGAGACAAAGAGGTATTATGGTGAATGTTGTAAGAAAGATAAGTAAGAATGCGTTGTTTTCGTGTTAGGAATATTTATGTATGTTTGGGCAAGTGTTTGTGTCTAGCTAAGTTTAAAGTTAAGACAGAAAAAGACCGGTTTTTCCCCCATTCACTAATTTGGCCTTGTGCCACATTTTGCAAATAATTACAATTAAATATCAGTTATGCTAGTTAGACTTTATGAATTTAAGCGCATTAGTCGATTGGTGGCAATGCCTCATCAATTCGTAATTAAATTGGTGAGATATAACAGTAAGTTCTATACTAAAAGTTTCTTTTCTCACACTTCTTGTCTGTGGACTACTCTTCTACCTTCCATGTTTCCCAGCCAACTTTGATCTTAAAATTTTTTCATGCAATGCCAAACGTTATCTATTGTCGTCTTGATTAAACTTCTATTGTTCTCGTTCTGTAATGATGTTGCTATTTTTTTTCTCATTCTTTGACACTCAATAACACCTTGTGTGTTATTTTTTTGGGTTTTTTTTATTGTAATGCTTGGAATGATAAGATTTAAAAAAACACCATTATCTGTTAAAATTTAACGGCTTTCTAGTTGAATATTCTGATGTATCATAATATGTGAGGAAAAAATATGCTATTTTTGTCTTTCAAGTCTATAAAATACCCGACACATTATACTTTTACATCGTTACAGATTGGAGTTTCATGAACTTTAATTAAATTAATATGTATGTAGGTCACTATTCAAAAAAGTAAAAGGGTACAAATGAAATGATTTTAAATAACCAAGATGCAGACAGGCGTTAAACACATGATAGTAATATCGCCTCCTCTATCTTCAATTTCATTCATTTATTCCTTCTTTCTTTTCCGAACCTTTTACTAAAACTGAATAGCGCCCTTGATATACGTTTTATTTCCCCTATCCGCGTAATAGAAAAGGAATTGACCATTGTTTATCTGTTGTAATGACAGCGCGTAACGTCTATGAATCATAATTCTTCAGTTAATATTTTAATAAGCTCCTTACTTGTTCTTCGACATTAAAATATCCACGGAACACCCCTTGTACGTCGTTAAATATTTGACCTTAAGAATTTTAACAGATTATTGCAATAAAACCCTGAATGTGAATTCAGCCTATTATTAAATATAAGTAAGAGAGTAAAAAGGAAAAGATTTGAAACTGACAAGATTTTCATGTCGCTGATGCGGACACTTAGTACATTTTGCTGATGCCGACACTAAATACTGTTTCCCACCGCTATGTTTTCTGTCTTTCTTTCTCTCTTTTTCCCTCTCTTTCTTTCCCGTCTTTCTTCCTTTCTTTCTCTCTTTCTTTTTCCCTCTTTCTTATTTTTTCTTTCTTTCTTTCTTTTTTCCTCTTTCTTTCTTCGTCTGAATATGAATTCAGGTTATTATCATATAAAAAACGAAAAATTTGAAATTCACAAGTTTTCTATTTCGTTGAAGCAGACGCTAAATGAATTTCGCCGCCGCTATCTTTCTTTTCTTTTCTTTTTTCGTTCTTTTTTGGTCTCCTTATGTTTTATCTGACTTCGATTGTGATCAAAACAGAATAGATTATTATTTGAGAGGAATTGGCATGGCGGAATATGCATGCTAAGGAAGGAAGGAACACACAGAATTATAAAACAATTGATCTTTCCTTACAAGGCTTTTGGATTTTGCTAACATGTAAACTTAACATCCTAGCTTTTATCATTACGTTCCTTTCCAGTTTCATGTACGAGATGCGTTTATTATTGTTTGAAATATTTAAATAGTATGATTTTCTTACTTGGTAAAATTGTTTGTTTGAAATTGTCGATCCATTTTATACAGTCTCGTGATGAATACTTTTCTTTAGCTTTTCAAAATGGATTCATTTGAAGTCATGCTGTCAACATAGATATATTTTCATGTTGTTTACAGACAGAAATTACCCGGTATGATCGACATATTACGTACTATTATTGATGCATTTAATTATAATGGTTTCCAGTGGGCCATGGAATCGTTCACGTGCGTTAATATTTGAGCAGTAAATTTATCTACCATTCATTATCCATCATAAGGGTCGCGTTATTTTAAGTTGCCTTAGATTAAATTGAAAGAATGTGAACATCAAAGGTGGTAGGAGTTGTTATTGATATGCAACATCATATTGGAAAAAGTGGGCGATATAGGCTCATTTTAAATTAATCCACAGGACTTTAACAGACCTCTAATATTTATTAACTAAGTTAACATTTGTATAGAAGTAGCTCCGATGTGTGTCGAAATAGAAAACAGTGAATAGCCATTTTTTTATTTCGCTCATTGAAAAATTCCATCTGTAATCAAATTATTTTTCTTATTTTTTTTATTTAAAGATCATTAATAACACAAACGCCTAGCAAAGAGTAAAAACTATTCAATTATCGGTATGATATTTCATTAATTATTATCAGGCTCGAAGTTATATTTACATTTAAAAATGAGCACATTGACGCCGTGTAACAGTTACAAGCTTGTCACACTACATCAATTACTACCGGTTAGTGAGTTTGATCCTCATTAGAATTTCCAAATTTACCCTCTTCTGCCACGTTCAAACGTTGCTTAGAAAATTACTTCATTTAAAAGAAAACTGTGGCACCATGCATAGTTAGAAAGCTGAAAAGAAATATTCATAAATATATGATTTGTTTTTTACGGTTTGTCAACCATTTGATAATTATTTAAGGCTGAAAAAATATTTCGGTTGGAATAATTCTTTCTTTACATTCAAGCGATCTGGGAGAAAGAAAGAAAAGAAGAAGAACAAGAAAGAAAAAAAGAAAAATATTATACGAAAACCCGGTCATAAACGAATAAACACACGCTCGATTGATACATAACAGATGTTGGTCAAGCACCTGACCTACTTCTGTGTCCACGAAAAATGGAGTTTGTTATCAATTTGGTTGAAGAAATAAAGTTTAGAGACAATGGAAAAAATATGATAGGTAACAGGTGGGAGTTTATCTAAGGATATACAGGCAAACCATTAATACGAAAACCCAGACAATCCCAGAATTGAAAATGGAGCCACAAAGGTGATGTTAGAGAATGCTTTTTGAGATAATTAAGATTTTTGTTATCAAGCTCCGAGCGAAAGAAAAAAAAAGAAATATTTTTATTAGTTCACGAAAACGCCACCCAGTCTGGGAAATCCCTTTCTTAGATCGTATCCAATTAGCGATAAACTGTTTGACAAATACCGCGTGTAAAAGAAACCGAGAGCGTCATTTCGGTTACGTACGAAAAGGGCAATTTAAATTTTTGTTTCTTTAAGCAAGGTGTTTCTTCCCCAGAACAAAGCCACGGATTGTCCACGCCCGATTAAAGACGTCACGAAGGAAGGAGGAAAGATACCGACCAGAGCCTCATTGGCCGAAAGCGGTCACATGATACATGAGGGAGGAGAGAGACACCCGACCAGGACCCCCATTGGCCGAGAGAGGTCACATGACGTGCGAGGGAGGAGGAAAGATGCCCGACCAGGACCCCATTGGCCGAGAGCGGTCATATGACATACGAAGGAGCAGGGGAAGCGGGTATACGCCCCCAGAGGCACAGTAAGGGAGTAGGAGGAAAGTAAGTTACCGAAAATGGAAAATACCTAATCAGAAATAAGAAGGGTGGATACGTATTCAGAATTATCAAGAAAACCCTGACGCCGACAGACCCACCCCAGTATTTGACTGCATCAATAAAAGCGGGACCCCAACCGACAGAAATCAGTTGCAGCCACGGACGGCGAGAGAGATCAGCCGTGAACGACAGGTAGAGATCAGCGCCCAGTGTTGAAACCAAACCACACCCCGAAATACAAATTTCTAGAGAGCAGGCAACTCGAAGCCTTAAAGTTGCCTGGTAGAAGCGTGGTGCCACAGTCCACAGAACGGGTCGGGAAGTAGGAATAATCTTGTGTAACGAACAATTAGATATAAAAAGTTGTTACCTTTTTCTTCAATATTTTTGACCTTGTGAGTTTTTATTTTTCTTGTGTGTTATTACCCCCGTTGGACTCAGCTTGCATACGGCTCAATCCCTGTTTGATCCTGTCTGTCTAAGATCTAATCACAACGTGGGAATGCAGACCGGAGATCAGTGCAGTTACCCTGGTAACCAGGCGTTGGAAGCGGGTTGGGAACGACGAGGCTGGTATTCATCTAACCAAAGGGTTAGAACCTCACACTTGGAGCAGCGAGGAGCGAACAGCTGGCGCCGCGAACGGGATCGAACGACACAGTCGACGCTGCGACCAGGGGGGACGACGTCACAAAACGTCAAATTCTTCAAAGCAATCCTGTTAAACTTTACACAGTGCGTACATTCTTTGTCCCAGATAATTTAGTTTCCACTCCACAAAAATACACCTTTTATCCTTTTTCTTTTCATTCTGTTGAATATAGCTTCTGTATCTCCCATGTCTATAGACTCCGTAATTTTCTTAACGTAAAGTAAAAAATAAATTGTAGTGACACTAAGCGCTCATTTTTAATTTTAAATATAACTTCGAGCCTGAAACGGGAAGTTGTCTCTTTAATAGTTTAAAAAATAATACCATATTTCGGGCTTTGCACAATAGGCTCCACGAATAAATTCCGCTTGAAGTTGATTAAATACAATCCTAAATAAATATATGTTGACCGATATGAAATGAAAGCGCCTGAAATAACAACTTATCGTGTTTTATTTACTCATTCATGCATCCATTAATGTGGGCTCATCCAAACAAACCCAAATCGAACCCCACAAAAAACACACAATAAAATAATCCATATATATTTTCCTAGTTTGATTCACAAATTGCGAGAGAAATAATTACGTTTATATCTGTGAATAGACCGTTTAATGTTGTTTTTTTTTTTTTTAATCGAAGACACTCCAAACAAGGTAGTAAAGTCACAGAGACGCAAGTTACTGGGCGTTGAAAAGTTATAAACAGGTACACTGCTAAGGAACGAGAACAGAGGAAGAGTAATCAAGTGGACAGCAGATAGCGAATGACATAGCGTTTAGATTTTTGCAGATTAGAGTTGGCTGGAAAACATGGAACAAGAATGAAGTTCGATAAGCGAGAAGTGCGAGAAAAGAAACTGTTAGTATAGAATTTGTTTACATCTAGCCAGTTTAGTTATATATTGCTGAAACCTCGATACCATTCTTGTCCTGCGCTTAAATCCGAAGAGTTTAGGCTCCATAGGGAAGAGTTAATCCGAATAATTACCATGGAAGTATTTATAGAAAAGGCTATGGGGGGAAAATATATGGCAGTTACAAAGTGACTGAAGCCGAGATGCCAGATCGGAGCCAATGATCTTTTGATTTTATCAGGGAGGTCTAAATCGGTACCAGAAGCTCTCGACCACATATAATATATATATATATATATATATATATATATATATATATATAGTCTAACCCAGATATAAGAGAGTTGTCGGGACCGGAGAAGAAGTCTCTTATATCCGGGTTTCTCTTATATCCGGATTTTGTCTATTTTATATACATTAACACAGACTCTAATTTGGGACCAGAGAAAATCTCTTATATTCGGGTTTCTCTTATATCCAGGTCTCTTATATCCGGGTCTCTTATATCCGGGTTACACTGTATATATATATATATATATATATATATATATATATATATATATATATATATATAAACAACAGGATAGAATCCAGGTAGAACCGAATGTCCAAGACAGAGTAAGAATAAAATATAAAAAGGCTCAAACACTAATATTCCATGGTTATAATTTATTATATTGGAATCGTAATCACGATCCAATTCATCAGACCTAAAAATTCAAAAATATTTTGAATTTGTTGGTCTGATGAAATATTTATTACCATTCCAATGTAATAAATTATAACCAGGGAGTATTAGTATTTGGGCATTTTATATTATATTATATATATATATATATATATATATATATATATATATATATATATATATATATATATATACCAGTCTGAATATTCCAGAAATCTTATCAGAAAAATATGCGTCCTCCAGCAGAGCATTCTATTCCGTCCTGTCCGTGAAATTTTTCTATCCGTGATATAGCAACACTGATTAAAACAATACCAATAACAGGAGAAGTATAAATGTAAGAATAAATATTTATTTTCCTCGCTTCTTTTTAAACTTTGTAATTAAAGAGTAATGTTACATATGAGAAATTAAGCATCGCGTTTTCACGCAATGCTAGAAAATAATGTTAAAACAATGTTAATATTATAGCGACGAGCACAACAAACATGACATATAAATTGACATGCGAATTTATAACTTGTCGTTTGCATTCCGCATTTCCCATAGTGCATGTTCAAAACGGAGGTCATTTCGATCGACGGAGTCATATCGAGGAGTAATGATATTTGCAATTCTTTCGAAAGTATTTTGTTGCTTTATTGTTCCTTGAATCTCATATCAAGCGTTTTCCAAATGATATACAGATATAACCGCATAAAAAAACTCAGATCTCTATATTTTGTGTGTCATTGGAAAACATGCTAGACTAGCGTTCTGGAAGGTGAACTTTAAATTAGTGACAGCCTTGACAGTACGTATGAGTATGGGAGTATCTTGGTGTATCTTGGTAAGGACACAAAACAATCAAGAAGGTCAATAAAAAACACTAATGCGTGACGGAATAACAACGAATTCGAAGACTGCGATTCATTGTGCTCATTTGGAGATGTTAACTAGGAGTCTGTTTTATGGGAGTCAAATGTAGAAAATGGCGACCGACTAAATTATGTCGGTCAGTACAGAAACGAGGCTGCTTTGAATATTGAAGAACTAATGAAAATCATTGGTGACATACAAGAATGGACGAAACTAGTCAATAGTTTAAAGTTCGCTCGTGACAGGAAAATAAAAAAAATGAAATAGTTATCGTTTCAAAAATTGGGTTCAGCAAGCCAGGTTCAAATTCCAACCTCGTTAAGACCTAGCGATTTTTAATTTTTAACTGTCTGAATTAAAAATCGGTAGGTCTTAAGAGTGAGTCCAAAACGTAAACCTACTTGTCACTTAAAAAAAGAGCAACATCACTTTGCGAGGTCTGGTTGTGACTGCTACTTTCCAGAGAGTTTCTAAAGGATTCAAATGATGAAAACGATGAACGCAGTGCCACTAATTTAGCAAACAGAAATGTCTAGCTTTCATTGACATCTCTTCGTTGCCAGACAGATTACACAAAGATCGGTTGACTTAACTCTTAATTCATTCTACTTAGTAAATAACCACTTGGCAGTTTGTGCTAAATGCGTTCAAAATATATCGCCGTTTTATTCCATTAAGTTATGTTTACATTAACTTCCATGAAGATCGATACTTTTGCCAAGCTGAAATTGTCTCCTATTGCTTATTTTCTCAGAAAGAAAGGGAAGAAAAAGAAACAGAATAATTAAATAATAATTGGTACATCATTTACCTAACTTGAGAATACAGAATCGCATTTTCTCACCAGCTGAGTCACATACCTCTAAAAGTGAATTGATCTTGTATATTCACGTTGATGATTTAATCAGAATGACGGTAATGTTCTTCAATGTTCTCCGAGTTTAAGTGGCATACAGATGTTTGTTAAAATAATTTCCTATGAGCGTGTGTATTTTTTTTATTTATATACTAATGTATCCTTGCCGCAAAAAAAAATACTAGTAAGTTTTAATAGTGAGAAACAGGAGATTCGAAACAATGTCTCGAGATTCAGTGATGTCGAAATAAAGAATTAACGCTAATGATCCGTTTAATTCATCCAGTCTCTTTATATTTTGATATGTTCAATGGTTATTTAAAATTATTTATTTGTTTTAGTTTCTTCTAAATTATTCTCATTGTCGTCTTAGTTGCATTATCACCTAACTTAGAGTGAAATGATTAAATATTACAAAACGGGTTAGGCTCCTCGACGTGGTATAAAGATTAGGAATCTTGTCTTGCTAGATCATTTTACGACTGAGTAGTGATTTCAATGCTCACTGGGTACCCCCTACATTGGGCCTTGTGCCACATCTAAGCTACGCTTGGAAAATCACTATTACAAAACGGGTTTCAATGTATACATATATACCAAATTTTAAAAAAATGTTGTAGGGAGTGTTGATAATTTCTCAGACCAAACAAGAAAATATTCAACGAATAAATAAACTGTTTAATAAATATATAATGTATATTTTTTTTCATTTCGTCAGGTGTGGGGTAGAGTTTTGGGCCGATAATTATTTATGTACGTTTCAGCCAGTCACCCTTGCATTTTTGTATATAATTACCTGTATATATTTGACGCACATCACTAAACCTGATGCTTTTCATAAACGCTGTCATCGTTCAATATGGGGTTATACACGGCAGGACCAAAACTCTAACCCTGATCATTCAATGAAATGTGGTGTAGGTGAAAGTGAATCCTTTCCGATGCAATCACAGTTCAGATGGGCTGGTCATTTCACCAAAATGAGTGATGGTCGGATGTCGAAAATCCTCATGTATAGCCCACTTTTTCATGGTAAGCGTAACGTAGGCCTCCCTTGGTTACACTTAAAGGACAAGCATAAATACGATTTAATTGCTGCAAACATCCCTATGCGGTTGAAAAACGAGTAAACTGGAGAAATACCTGCTACCGAGGTATAACTAACTTTGAAAAGGATCACCTCAATCATCTGAGAGAATTAAGAATTAACACTAAATCTCGGGCTAATACATCAACCCATATGGCGGTCAACACTTCTGTATGCCTTTCGTGTGGATTTGTTTGCAAATTCCGTGGAGGATTATTGTTTTATACGAAACATAAACATAAAAAACTGAACTAAAAGACACTCATTCGTTGAAACGACGGAGAGTCCATCATATATATATATATATATATATATATATATATATATATATATATGTATACACATACACAGACTGATAAGTTTTACTTTTTGTCTTTATTCACATTGCCCTTTTCTAGATATATTCTTTCTTAAATTTTCACTCACACACACACACACATTTGATAGCTAGATGCAATGAATCATTGAATATATTAATTAAACGGTTTTCCCTTGAATGTTTTTTTTTCTAAATGCAGATAAATATATTATTTTTACAGATTAATAATACATCAGCCCATATGACGCTCAACACTTCTGTATGCCATTCCTGCAGATTTGTCTGCAAATCCTGTGCAGGATTGTTGTCGCATACGAAACATAAACATAAAAATTGAACTGAAAGACATTCATACGTCGAAAACGACGGGAGAGTCCATCAACATCATCACCTGTATATACTTTTCTTGTTTCAAACGATACAAGTTTTCTGGAGGTAAATATGTCTTTTCAAAATTTTGCATATTATTTTTTTTTATAATTACATTACAACAAGTTAATGACCTAACAATTTATTGCAACTTTCAAATGCTTGACACGTAATGGCTTATTAATAACATTTAAATTATGCACGCAAATTTTATAAATTCCTAAATTCTGCAACACGTGAAACGTAAAACGTAGACGCTTTCAGAAGCAAATGAAATTCAATTACTTAAGCATAATTTCTACTTGGCATTTTGTTGGTTTAAATGTTTCCGCTTTTCGAATACATAAATAACTGCGTTATTCCTCCATTTTCGTATTTGATCCTTATATTTTAAGGATCTACGACTGATTTTATCCCCTCAAATGTTGCATACAATCCAGGATTTTAAAAAAATGGATTTTAATATTATTTTTAACTGAATTTTCAAATATGGTAGTGATATAAACTATTCTTTAAAGCTTCAGCATAAATGGACCACTTCCTCGCCTAACTGTCAAGTGTGACGTTCAATGAGACATAATTGCTAATAGTCAAGTGGTCTACTTTTCAATGATTTTTTAGTGGAATTTTTAAACGTTTAAATTGTGAGGCAGCGAAAAATAGATGTCATCGTATTTAATCAGGCTTTCCATTTGGTTATCATCATCGACTGCAGGCCTGCAATACCGGGTGAATCAGGAAAACAGTTATGTGATAATCAATTTATGTA
>CAHIKZ030004411.1:2227500-2272500 GCA_903632075.3 Acanthosepion pharaonis | reverse complement strand
GTTACCATCGTTTATTTGTAAATGCTCATCGGAAATGTTTGAATATATATTTTCGTTAGCTATGTGTAAATAACATAATAGTCTGGACAATCTAGTTATTTTTGCCCACCAGTTTAAGTGTAGGTCAATTCTGAATGTATAAACTGAAGTGTATCGTTAACAGTACTTGAGATATAATATGTACATGTGTAATTCGTTCTTTTGAAAAATATGTTTTATTTGCACAAGTCATCAGCACTTACAATCGAATCCTATGTGCAGTTAGTTTGACTGTTGTTGTTTTTTTTCTAAGATCTGAGCTGCTGAACTCTAGTAGGTTAAAAACTACTAGAGAATTCAATGTAATTTAGTTAAAAAATATACAAGTTCCTCCCTCACTCTATATCAATTTGTTCTGAACCCCGGTATATATAATGAGAACGTGATCGATATACAGGAATATTACGCGCCAAATATCTAAATTTTTTTTTATCTCTTTTGTCGACAATGTCTCAATAATATCAGGAATATGCCTACAGCATTTGCTTTCACCCTAACTCGTTCCGGCTTTTACAAATTTGACGAGATCGAACAATAGTTCGATGAAACTTTCGATTGATCGATTAGATCGATCCACACTAATCCAAATTGTAAAACTTATCAGCTTAAAATTCGAAAGTTTAGCAACCATTTTAATCCTCTTCTATACGCTATGCATGTCTGCACGTGACACTGAACATGATCACTTAATATACAATGGTTGTAGTTTGGTAGAACCTCGGCGTATGTTGCGTATAAAACTTTTTTTACATTTTTCTACAGTTTTATTTATAATTGCTATTTTGAATTTTTTTGCAGTTTCTGTATTTTTTTTTTCTCATGGAGAAATTTTGTTTATATATGCATGTGGTTAATGCGCATGCGTGGGTTAGTTTGTTTTCCAGATTCAACTTTATTTCGTGGCAGAGGAGATTAGAAATAGAATTGAGAAGAATAAACGTGGCCTTTTCCCTAGTGTAGCGAAAACGAGGCTCTGGGATTACTTATGCCATCCCAAACATCTTAACGATTACTTAAGATCATTTAGTTTCTTCCCCTGTTTTTTAAAAGTGATTTTCAGCTTATCCAAAAGAACGCTTTCTTAATAAGAGAGCATAGGATCCATCGTTTCCCAATCTGGGTTGCACGTTCTTTCTTTACTATGTACATAAATTATATATTCTTTCTTTCTTTTATATCAATTTTCGTTGTCATTTCTTTTTTTTTTCATACATGATTCCTTTGTTGATTTGTTTGTTTGTCTGTTTATTTATTTCCTTTCTTTTTCTTTCTTTCCTTCTTCCTTTCTCTTGTTTGTTAAGTTTTCTTGTCTTTCATTCTTACTTTCATTTTCCTTTTTAATTTCGTTTTTCTTTCTTTCTTTTTCGATTTACCTTACTTTATTTGTTTGTTTTCTTTTCTTTCTTTCATTCTTTCTTTCTAATTTTCATTTTCTTTTCCTATATTCTTCCTTCTTTTTTATTTTCTTTCTTTTCCTTATTTCTTCATTTCATATTCCTTCCTTTCTTTCCTTCTTTTTTTAATTTCCTTTCTTTCATTATTTCTTTATTCTTTTCATATTGCTGTCTTTATTCCCTTCTTTTTTCTTCTTTTCATATTTATTCCTTTTTTCTTTCTTCTTCATTTCATATTTCTTTCTTTCTTTCCTTCTTTTTCTTTTTTCTTTCTTTCCTTCTTTTTCTTTTTTCTTTCTTTCTTTCTTTTTTTCTTTTCATTCCCCTTTCTTTCTTTTCATTTTCTTTACATACTCCTTTATTTCTTCTTTTCATTTTTCTTTCTTTCTTTTTCTTTTCATTTCCCTTTCTTCCTTTTCTTTTTTTTCTGTTCATATTCCTTTCTTTTTTATTTTTTCGTTCTTTCTTTTTTCTTTCTTTCTTTCTTTCTTTCAAACCACCTACATATTTTTTTAACTCTTTTATTTGATTTTTTTTTACTGTTTTCGAAGGATTATTATTATTATAGAGTTTTTTTCTTTCTATTTGCTTCTATTTTTTCATACGTTTTTTCGTATATCCTACTTTATATATATTTTTTATTATTATTATTCTACGTTCATCTTGAATGGTCGGAATGTTTTTATTTGTAATTTTAAAATCGATGAGGCATGTTACAAGATCTATTCGTAAACCTAATCTTCTTTTTAAACTAAATATACAGCGCAAAATAGGGGATGAATGGGAGTGAGAGAGCAGTAATAAAAAGATTTATCGTCATAGAAACTAAAAAAAATGATTTCTTTTTTGTTTTTTACTGCAGAATGTTGTGCTCAGATTTTTTGGCCAATAAATCAATGTAGATATGAAAGTCAGATAAGTGCTATTAGATATACCTGATTGTGGATCTATGTACAATTAGTCCGTCGCCAAAGAGAAAGATTAACGTATGAAAAGGTGAAGGTGTATCTATTGACGTACATGGCAAGTATTTTGGCAAATAGGGATAAAGAATATATATATATATATATATATATATATATATATATAGAGAGAGAGAGAGAGAGAGAGAGAGAGAGAAAGAGAGAGGGAGAGAGAGACATATTTGAAAAATTAAAACAGTATTTAAAAAAAAATAAATGAATCTCTCTGGTGTTAAATATTTTTATGACTTTATCTGGGATTTTTAGTGTATACACATGATTGATATAGACTCTCATTTATGTTTTAAAAACACACACACACACACATATATATATATATATATATACATACATATGAATCTGTGTGTGATTGTGTGTATATACACATATATACACGCACACACAAAGATACGTGTATATATATATATATATATATGTGTGTCTATATGTGTACGTCTGTGTGTGTGTGTTTGTGTATATATATATATATATATATATATATATATATATATATATATATGTATATATATATATATATATATATGTATATATATATATATATATATATATATATATATATATATATATATATATATATATATATATATATATATATATATATGAGGATTGTCTAAGTCTGAGTGTGTGTTTATAGTATACATTGTAAGTGCATATATATATATATATATATATATATATATATATATATATATATATATATATATATGTATTTCGAGATATAAAATCTATATTATCATTGACAAAATATATACAAAAAGCGATTCGTTTTTCATTTCTTCTTTCCCGCCTTTCCTACCCTCTGCCTCAGTATCGAATGCGCCACCCCCACACTCCCTTTCGCTCTGTCTCTGCCTCCCTCACTTACACATGGAAATGTATATTCCTATAAGAATAAGCATTCATCCACGCATTTATTTTGATATTTAGGTAGCAGGTATGCTTCTGTTTACCTAAGAATTTTTAATAATGATTATTTTGACAGAGTGTCTGCGTAAAGTGGCGACCGAATTCTGCAAGCATTTGATTATATTCATCACTAACTGCCCCATGTGACAGTGAAGATCAAATCAAAACATGA
Source organism: Acanthosepion pharaonis (assembly GCA_903632075.3). Lineage (NCBI taxonomy): Eukaryota > Metazoa > Mollusca > Cephalopoda > Sepiida > Sepiidae > Acanthosepion > Acanthosepion pharaonis. The sequence goes on along the minus strand of CAHIKZ030004411.1, from coordinate 2,269,006 downwards.
TATTTTAATTTGTATTCATAAGGTTGCTCAGCATAATCATATACAGATAGATAATAGTTTGAAAATAGGAGAGAGAAAGAGAGAGAGGAAGTGACTTGCGAGAGATATTAACAGGCATATAGCAATGAAAGGAATATTATAAATAGATAGATAGATAAATGCATGCATTGCCTCTGACTAATACTTACTAAAAGAGAAACGCATTGACAAAGAAATTGATTATATGAAAAAATAAATATTTGTTTTGTAAAGTAAATGCATTTAAATAATTAATTTGCTGATATACCAATGTACCTACGCAAAGCTATTTTGATAGATAGATCCATCGATTGATAGATAAACTTATATGAAGATATATACATAGATGTATTTTTAATTTCCCACTCGTCTAGGACTGCTCAATCCTCACTTTCCAGCCTAGATAGAATTTTAAATACTTAACGCAGTATTGATCAGAAGTACATGTTTTCCATATTTTCCTTTGCGCAGATAAAGAATTCTGAAATAGGCTCAATTATATGGCAGTATTCATGGCAGAGGAGATCATTTTTTAGTTCGACCAGTCCATAACATTTGAGCTAGGATAATGTCATGGGTCCTTACCTATAACTACAGAATGAACTGTTCTTAACACTATGTATACTACACCTCTCAAGAGAGAGGGTCAAATCGAGCCGAGCTTGACGGTCGAACTCTCTGCCTCTGTGCAGAGAGGAACCCGTACCAGGCTCCGCCGAAGGGCAGAGTCTCGTTCGGGAAGGTTGACCAACCCGATCCCGTTTATACGGGTTCTACGGGCATTTTTTGGCCGAGCTTCGAGCTCGGGAAACCCACGTTAAACTTGGCCTTGTGCCACATTCAACCCTCTTGGGGGTGGCTAGATACCGAATCGAGTCGAGCCGATAGTAGTTCACTCCAAACCAGATTGACAGTCAATAGTAACACCTTCCACAACTTGTATTATTAGTTCGTGCAATATAACTTCGTTATTTCTAGTCTTGTATACGTGTTGTTCTACCTTAGTCCTAACCTGGACCATAACAGATACGCTACGCCATTTCCACAGAGTCAAATCACTGTTATTTCTTCCGTGTTGTATATGTAAGAAGAATCTTACAGTTAGACATATCTTCCTGTTCCGGTAACAAATTACCTGTGGAAATAATGCACTGTTCTTTATAGCGATGTAGTAAGTATGCTACTTTCTTGCGATATTTGTGTTTACAAGAACCAGATTGGACCAATAAATTGAGTCGTAGTGCTCTCTCCTGGCTGTACCTGCCCAGGCATCACTTGTATTTTCTTGATATTTAACGCCTTCTACGCACCCTTGTAGACGACGAAATGTTCTGCGCGCTACAATCCTTATGTAAGAGACGAAACGTCACAAGCTCCTCGCATATTTATCGTCATTTCCATGGAAAGTGTACCGATTAGCTCAATTCATTGCTTCCAGCAGTCTTGAGCTTTACAGCTGGTACCCAACATGGCACCTATACGGGGAGGAATCATCTTCATTACGTCCGTATTCCATTAGTAAAGAAGAAGTAAAGTGTTCCGATTAGCTCAATTTATTGCTTCCAGCAGTCTTGAGCTTTCAAGCTGGGACCCAATGTTGGCACCTATACGGAGATGAATCATCTTCATTACGTCCATATTCCATTAGTAAAGAAGAAGTAAAGTGTTCCGATTAGCTCCAAAGAAGTTCCACTCGGACAGCTTTTTCTTAAGAACTACTTCTTTGTGGAATAGACTGCCGATAGGATACTTTCCCGATCTTTACAATCCTACCCTCTTTAAGTCTAATTTTTAACCGCTCTCTTTCCTGTATAACCCCATAAACAGTAGATCTTGTTATCGCTTACACTCATACAAATAATACTTTCAATAACTAATTTAAATGGCACTTGAGTGATTATAGTGTGAATATTAGTAATAAAAATAGGTTGCTTCCTTGAAAACATGTCACCCTCTATAGTAAATAGTCATTTTTTTCTCTTTTCTCTTCATCCTAAATGTTTTCACTACTTTCTCTTTCATTCATATTCCAGACCTTTTCTTCATTGCCATTTCGATTCTAACCGCCTATCCAGTTTCTTTTGATCCTCCTACTGGGTGAATTTTAGGACAAATTAAACTTTAATGCATTAACAAGACATCTAATTATTATTTATTAAGAGCAAATTTTTACAAAACACACACGTGAATATGACTCGTTGTTAACAAATTGTAAGAAGAACCTGTTAACCATTACGCAGGAGGAGACTGGTTATTATATTGAAATATAAATATTTGAGTTAACGTAACATTTATTCGTAGGTTTGGTTTTTAGATAGATAGATAGATAGATAGATAGATAGATAGATAGATAGATAGATTCCTGCAATATCTAGGAATAAGTGATTTGAAATAATTCGAATTAGAGAAATCGCTACTTTTGGATAACCATAAGTAGGATTTTGATCCATATTATTCAGTAGCTGTAAAATAACACAGGCAGCGATGTATAGTTTCAGGACACCATAGACAAATGATTCCACACATTAGTCGGAGTAGACTTAGGCTGCTCTCTGTTCCATATATTCTCTTATATTTTCCTTGGTAACATCATAATTGACTGACCGGAGAAGCACCATTGAACGGTCAACGTCGGAGCATACAGCCCCACAAAACTTCGCTTTGTAATTGACAGAGATAATGTAGCTAGCAAAGAACTCGTCAGTCTAGTGTAGAAGTCGGAGGAAACATCCTCCAGATAAAAACATGTAGACAAAAAATTATGAGAAATAATAAGAAAGAGGCTTTCAAACAAAATAACATTTGGTGGTCACAAGCTGAAAGTATGGAACCAATTCAAATACCTTAACTCGATTATCAGAGTTGAGAGATCCGGAATAGAAATGCTGCCAAGAACAGTGGCAGCTGTTGTAAATCTAATAACCACGTGGAAAGACAATAACATCTGCGTAAAATCAAAGATCAGGTTATTGGGCGCAATGTCCTTATCAAAACTTTGTGTAGACCTGAGATTCTTGGATATTATCAGCAAACATACAACAAAGAAACTAAGTACTGGAAATGAGGGGCTACAGAACAAACCCCCAGATATCCTATTGAGATTACTTCACAAATGACCCAGTAAGAAACACGATCTAGCAATGAACGGGTTCATTATAGCCACCGTCAAGAAACGAAGGTTGAAATGTTATGGGCACACCATAAGAGCCAATCTTCTTTCCAATACCATCCTACATGATACTATCTTACTAAAGATAAGAAAATAGATATAAATGGGTAAAAACGTTTCTAAGTGGATTGAACGAACATTCACAAAGACTTAGCACGCATCAGAGGCAGATGGGGCACGCTAGTGAGGTGTACAGCTCCACAATGAACCTACGACCAAATCCAGTTATACACTGGTGCTTATGAGGAGGCAGATGACGACGATATCTGTTAGCATCCTGATAATTACTTTTAGTTCTAGGAAGGTTAAGTCTTAAGCATGTCGTCGTATTGTATGCTGTATCTTATAGAAGAAAGGTTCCCCGAGTTTTCTTTAATAGATAACACTGTTCAGACATTCTTAGTGTCTATGAGGTTATTCAATAATAGTATTCGTCAAATTAAAATATCCAGATGTATGGAAGCAATGAAAACCTGTTGGCAAATAACACATGGATATAGTAAGACTTGAAAACGCATTACATTTAAAAAATATGTTCCAACAATGTGATCCAAAAATATGTTTCAACAATGTTTTCCTAAACTATGTTCCAACAACTTGTTCAAAAATGTGTTCCAAAAATGTGTTTCAACAATGTCTTCCAAAAATGTGTTCCAACAATGTGTTCAAGCTCCGTGTTCTAAAAATGTATTCTTAAAATGTGCTCCAACAATGCCAACATTTTTTTTGTTCCAATCTAGATCTACTTCTTCACAAAATTGAAAGAGACGTTGAGACGTCAATATTTTTTTTTTTTTATCTTTGTCGACATAAGGTTAGAGAGCGTACGAGGAAAAAAGAAAATAAGCTAGAAATATTCATAATTTCTGGAAGGGAAACGTGTATAGAAAATATGGGACAATGTTGGAAAATAGAGTAATTTGAAGAAAAAGAAAAATATAATAATTTTTGAAACCAGTTTCATTATTCTATCAGATTTAAAAAAAAATCCGAATCTGTTCAAATCAATCAACCAGTCCACTGTGACATGAATGTACTTTTGATATTAGTTTAAGTATAATGCAACTTAAAGAGAAAATAATAATATAATCAGAATAGAAACGTTCCACACTCCATCAAACAAGACGTTTCGAAGGAAGTCCCCATCAGTACTGGAAAGATGTATAACAGTTATTGCACTTGAGAAACCAATATTCTTGAAAAATTCTTTCTGTAGAAAGATTTTATACGATTAACGGCCAATACTAACATAAACATTACAGTCTGATCTAAAAAAATGATTACACGAATGAATAAAACTTACTCATCACAAAATCCTTCCATTACTTGGAAGGAAATATATTTCCTTAATTTAGTTTGGTCGATTGTTTGATTCGTTTTCTACGGTTTAGCAACATCTTGCAGGTTATTTAAAGCCAGAATATATTTTTTGGTTGTAAAAATTTTGGGGTTTTATGATACATGTCTTACTAATAATAGCTGGAGGTGGGAAGAGCTAGATTCATACCTTTCTCAGGTGTATTTGCTCACAAGGGAAAATAACCAAGCCAATGGGAATTAAAATTCAGATTTCCGATTAACAATTGAAGGTCATTATCCATTACACAACGCGCTCATCTAAGCTTACAGCACCTGATTTTTCCAAAGAATCACCTACCTAGGTAATGACCAGGTTCGACGTTGCTTAAATTCGGTGATCATATGGTTATAATTGGTTATCATTGTTTCCATTATATCTGTTCTATGATTTGATTCAAAGTATTACTCAATAAATCTTCGGATGTTTGATGAGAAGTAAATTTACTTCATTTCTATACACGTTTAATGATTCTATTTTTAAGTTCTTTTGATTCCAGCTGTAAGATTACTTTTTAGTCAATACTCATAATGTTGGAGTGAGCTTAATTTAATTTATTTTGGCATCCGTTTCACTGTTCCACTGCACGAAAAACATATATTTCGATTTATAAATACTTATAAAAACTTATTTATAAATACTTATAAATACTTATTTATAAATACTTATTTATAAATACTTATTTATAAATACTTTATAAATAGTATTTATAAATAGTATTTGTAATTATAAATACTAGTATTTATAAATACTTATAAATACTTATTTATAAATACTTTATAAATAGTATTTATAAATAGTATTTGTAATTATATATACTAGTAATTATAAATGTCCTTCATTTTGATACTAATTCTATTATTCGTTTTTGGTTATCAATTTGTTTTGTAGGGTTAGAATTTTGAAGTAAGCTTTTGGTATAACTTTCATTATTCTATCTCATTTAAAAAAGATAAGAAAGAGATTAAATCACTAATACAATTTCCTCCTCGTGTCTGAATTCTTAAAATATATAAAACCTTTGAAATATTTCATTCACATGTATATACTTGCATAAACAGATTTGTGTTCAAACACGTGTGTGCATGTGTGCATAATAGATGCGTAAAACAGGTATTTATATACAGGGTGGTCCAAAAGTAGGTTAACTCTATGTCGAATAGGTTTAGGTATCGGTTATATTATTACAACTGAGTATCTTGAAACATTACCTGAGAAATGCATTGGCCGAAGAGGTCCAATTGATTGGCCGTCATGTTCACCAGACTTGACCCCAATGGATTTCTTCTTTTGGGGACATAGTTTATAGTCGAAAACCAAGAAGTGTCGGTGATTTGAAAAATTACATAAGAGATGCATTTCAAGGAATTAATACCCAAAAAGACTTGTGCAAAAAAGTTTGTCGAAGCGTTAGAGGTAGACTTCAAAGCTGTGCAAATTGTGATGGAAAACAGTTTGAGCACCTGCGTTGATCAAATTTACGGGCTTTTGTATTATTGTTCACGATAAAATTTAATTGTCAATGTAATAATTGTGTTAGTAAATATAACTGTATGCATGTGTAATCTCAAAACAAATGTAATTATTTACTGTCCACCTTCTTTTGGACCACCCTGTATATAATACGCCACATATATATTTGTGCGTGTTTTTTTTTTTTTTTTTTTTTCGTGCGTAACAACTGCGCGGGGCAGTGTGCAAAATAATGATGGCCCACTAGATGCCGTGCAAACTTCGTCTCGTTAAAGCGTACTGATATCGCTATGGAAGAGAGTTTGTATATAGAATACGACACATATATCTTCAAGAATTCTTTCTTCGTTTTTAGAAATTGATTTTAAGCTTTAAAAATTATAATTAAAAAAGGTTGGGAAACAATTCTCGTAATAATTCATTAATCATCGAATTATTTCGTTTTATTCACACTACATCCTTCATTTGTATTATTTATGATAGCAATTAAAATCTTATACCATTAAATAATTAAATAGAATTAATGTATTTTTTTATATTACGATTCGAAGCATATCTTGTGGAATTTGGTAATAACTTGAGAAAAATGATTTTAAAAATATCTGATGGCACGTTGCTATTGGAAGGACGACAAATATGCAGACTCCGAAATTACAGATTGAATCTACGGACTGACAAAATTTGTACAAAAAATATTGTGCTTTGGAAATTTTGATTGTAAATATTTATGAGGGTAAAATACGGATATCTTTCCTTCGGTGTTTATAAATTATACACTGTACAATTATTAACAACTATTTTTAAATAGAAAATTATACGTGGATTAAACGAAAATTACTTACACTATAAAACATCTTACTTATAATACATTCCTTTTTGCCGTCAATTTTGACGGCATGGATACACTAATAATGTTATAAAGATTATACATATAAACTTTAACTGCTTTTTTATCCAAGATATTTATACCTTATCTCAAGGATCACAGACAGTCGACCAAATGGATCAAAGTTTCATATATAAATATATTGTTTCATCCTTTAGCTTTCATATACACAGCCATTTCTTGATATGATAATATTGCTTTCCGACCATAAATACTGTCCAAAGACAACATAATTGACATATCCGTTGATAGTTTGTTCTGTGTTAGACACACCTCTTCGCTACTCAAAAGGAATTATACACATGAGAGCAATAATACACCGAATACTTTTTACTTTCTTTTATTGATGCTTTTATGTAACCCATAAATATAAGGATATTATTAGGCTCATTAAGTTCATCTTACAACGTTACAAAACGATTAAGAGGGAAATATGATAGTGTTAATGCTAAAATTAACAGTTTCCATACAGGAAGCCTTCGGCATTTATTGACCGAACGGGTCGTGTTTTATATCGGTTGAAATTATAATTAATTATACATTTTCTCAGGCCATGAGAATACTTAAGCCCAATAACTTTTATAGTTCTTTCTACTAATAATGCGAATTTACTGACAATATTTTTGTTTGTGATGTGCATAACTTTTACTGCACAATTATATCTTATTTTCGCTTGTTTTAGAAGTAGGGCCAATTTTTGTTATCGCCAGCAATGGAATTGTCCAAGTGGTGTGTAATTTTTTTATATTTGATAAAGCGCTTTATTTGTGATTTACTAGGGCCATTTTATAGGGGTTGATGGTAAGAGTATAGAATTTAATATTTAATAATAGATTATAAGTTTTACGATATATAGTATTTATTTGCTTGACGCAATTTTAAGAATTTCATCTTATACAAAGGAACTCAATATTTCAAATTGTAAAATATGTCTAAAAATTCTTAAAACGGAAAGAATATAACGGAAAGAATATAACGAAAAGATATTGTCTAGACGATTTCACATTCCCGCCGATGGAAGTAAATATATATATATATATATATATGTGTGTGTGTGTGTGTGTGTGTGTGTGTATTCGTGAAAAAATGTAACTACTAAAATCACCCAATCGTTTCCGTTTACTACCGTTCTCTGCAATATCCTTATAAATGTCATAAATTCACTTTCGTTTACCTATGTCTTAAATAGCAGAGAGGGCTCTGCACTGTTGTCTTGGCTGTCAGCCAGTCTAGGTTTATGAAAGCTCTGCCGTAAATTAAACTAAAGTAGTTTTTTTTCTTCCTAAATGTTTTTTTCTGCATTTACAAAAAAATATGGCTAGTTCTAAAATCTAATAAAATCTTCAGTTTAGTTAGTCTCGACGTCCAGTTGCACCATTTTACATCGAAATTTAAGTGAAAATCTTATATATATATGTATACACACACACACGTACGTACAGACACGAATACGCATACACACACACACACACATATATATATATATATATATATATATATATATATATATATATATACAGAATAAACACACACACACACACATATATATATATATATATATATATATATATACAGGAATAAACACACAAACACACACACATATATATATATATATATATGTATATATATATATACAGAATAAACACACAAACACACACACACACACACACACACACATATATATATATATATATATATACGATGGAGATGGAAAGGGTCAAAAACAGTGAACTATCTTTCTTAGCCGGAGACTTAGCCATTGATCCGATGTAGTTGCTCCATTAAATGTCAGAGGCAAACGTAAGGCAAAATGTTTGTAGAGTGTTGCTCACTTGGATTTTAACATCATTTAAATGGTAGACAAGGAAATGAATTTGATGGTAGACAGGGAAATGAGTTTGATGGTAGACAGGGAAATGAATTTGATGGTAGACAGGGAAATGAGTTTGATGGTAGACAGGGAAATGAATTTGATGGTAGACAGGGAAATGAGTTTGATGGTAGACAGGGAAATGAATTTGATGGTAGACAGGGAAATGAGTTTGATGGTAGACAGGGAAATGAATTTGATGGTAGACAGGGAAATGAATTTGATGGTAGACAGGGAAATGAGTTTGATGGTAGACAGGGAAATGAGTTTGATGGTATACAGGGAAATGAATTTGATGGTAGACAGGGAAATGAGTTTGATGGTAGACAGGGAAATGTTCTCTGTGGTGATTGAATGAAGCAGATTTTTTGGTGGAGGCGTTAAAATTTAGAAACCATTTCTTACCCAAGTTAATCACTGATTGGTGATTTACTATTAAAACCGGAGTAAATGGTTGCGTCATCTATAATTGGTTTGGCCAGCTTGAGGCGGTGTAATTGATAACAATGTTGTCTCACTAAAACAATTATGACTGAGTAGTGAGTTCGATCCTCACTGGGTGTCCCCTACTTTTGGCCTTGTTACCGTTCAATCGAGATCATTAGAAGCTTGATCAAGAATAGGTTTATATAACTGATTAGTAATTTCGGGATTTGTATAATCTTCATAATAATTCATCATGTCGAGACATAGAATCCTCAACACACACATGTGGAAAATCAATGGACGGCCATTTCGTCCTTTTATGGACAAATCCTGTGGGTTATATGATTGGATGAGTATCACCACCAGAAATAGGATCATACGCACATACACTAACCTCATTTAACAACCCTTAAACTTTATTGGCTCTGTGGTTTTGTACGTCGTGAACATGTAGTACAGTAATACATTGCGAGTGGTAGCTATCATACCAAAAAATAAGGATTAGTTGCTTCAAACGTTCGCTATCCAACGCCATTATTTTGCACCTGGTGCCTCTTTAAAATAATATAGAAAGAAATAAAACACTAAAATGTCGTAAAATCTCTCGCATATATAAGACCCATATTATGGTTTAACGTCTTAGTCAAAGACAGGGGTCACCAAATTATTACACGGGGACCGAATCCGGCCCACGATGTCAGTTCATCCGACCCGCCGCCACACTGTGCCATAAATGGGCTAGATATTATTTATATGGTATTATCCATAGATTGTAGTTAAACTTGATATGTAGAAATTTAAAATAAATGTCATTAAATTGCCAAACTTTGGCCAATCTGCATCTGAGAGTAAAAAAAAAAAAATACGTCTAAGGAAAATCAACGAAATAAAAAATTCGGTGACTCTCTAAGTCTTTTGATATCCGAACGCTTTGTAATTACCTGAAATGACGTTTCAAAGAAAAGTGATAAAATTTGAAGAAATTTTCCTCTGGTAATGTTTGGAACAACTTATGTATTTGAGCAAACATTTTTTAAAATAACGTATATAAAAAAAAACAGCATATGGAACGAGGTTGAGTAACAAACATTTGAAAGCATTTCTCTTGGTTGGATGCAGTAATTTCAAAGCAAATATTGAAAAGTAACGCCAGTTTCGCAAATGTCACTAACCTTTTGTGCTGCTTAGTTTGTGAGGATCCGGATATGAGCGCCCCATGTCTAATATAACTATTTTATTATTAATGTCACATTCTTTGATAAATGTTTGTAAATAATAATTTGTTGTCTTTATTTTTTGTGTATTCAGTGTATTTTATCGAACAAAATGGTTATCCGACCAGCCCTCATCATTCTCCCAGTTATCTGACCCTCTGTGAAAAAACGTTTGGTGAGCCCACCTCAAAGACATCACTGAGGAATGTCTTGCAATTTTTTTTTCATTGATTATCTCAGCATTTTTTTCTCAGTGTTGTAGAGATGATACATTTTGGATTGTTTTCCTTAGAAAAAGGGTATTGATGAAATATGTGTTCCTCATTTCAATTTTTTGACATCTTGTGCCTGTCTTGATCGAGAAAACGTTATTAATGGCAAATTCAAACAAGTTGTTTTAGTTTTTTTAATCTAAGCTTCTGGTATTTTTTGTGATAGTTGCGTGTGCGTAGATATTATGTTTATTTATTAAACAGTAATGGGTATCCCGCCAATGCGTGTCATTCTCCCAGTTATCTGGACCTGTGTGAAAGAGTTTTGGTGAGCCTACCTCAAAGACAACATGGAGGAATATTTTGCAGTGTTTTTTTTCCATTGATTATATCAGTATATTTTCCTAAATTTTACAGTAATGGCACATAGTGGTATGTATTCCTTAGATAATTTTGTCTTGCTGAAATGTGTTCTTCATTGGAGCTTTTGGCTCCTGGAGACTGTCTTAATTGACAGGAGTTTATTTATAGCAAATTCAAACAAGGTGTTTTATTTTTTAATCTTGTATGCTATGTATGTGTGTGTGTATAGATGCTATGTTTATTTATTAAACAGTACATATATTTATTTCGATAACGCATATTTTTCAAATATTTTATTTTTTACAATACCCATATCATTTCCTCCACAACGCAAGAAGAAAGGCATACAAAATATACAACCGAAACAAAACTAATAACATAATCCGCAATAGTAAATTACATGAAAACAGATACATAATACTACCGACCAACTCTGTCACATCCACTATCCAGAATAACCTATCCCATCTAAATAATCTTGAAATTGTCACAAACACTTCCAAAACCATTATGGATATACTAAGATCCTCAAATACCAATAGCAATAATATTTCTGAAGCAATCATTTATAAAATAAATTGCCACTGCTTTTTTTCCCAATATATTGGAGAAACAAGTAGAAATATAAAAAAACGCATTTATGAGTACAAAAGAGACCACACAAAAAACAACTTAGCTAATGCACTAATCATACATAGAAATAAATTCAACCACAATTTGGATTTTAAAAATGCTACACGCATAAAAAGAAAAGAACTTACTCAGAAAGAAAAATCCTCGAGTGTGCCGCCATTGAATATTACCCAATTGTTAAAGCAGAAAAACAAGTAGATTTATTACTTCAAAGATCCCATGAAAATTAAATTTCGGCATTAAATTAACCATAAAACTTTGATATGCCATTAAACAAAGAAAATCAATCTAAAAATATATTTATAACATTAAGCATCTTTTAATTCCCGAACACAGTCAGCACATTCTGGCCGTGATCGTAATTAATTTAAGAGTTGTTTTTTTTTAATTGAGTTAAGAGTTGCTGTTTTTTTTAAAAATTGAAACTGTTATTATTATTATTATTATTATTATTATTATAAATTGATTTCTACATATAAACGACAGTACTATGTTGATGTATTCTACGAGTATGTTGCGGGGTGTGATTGGTATAATGTAAATGTGCCCTGTTGGAGATATGATCCGAGAGGTGCAACATAAGTCTTCTTGATGTAGTAGTATGCCCGATGTAATTATTTTTCATTAATTTCTTTTCATTAGGAACGCAAATTAATAATTGATTTTCTCCTATGTAATTTGCATATTCCGTGTGAGGTGTTATTTTTGACGATAAGGATTGCCGTTTTAAACATGTTTATAATAGATCAACTTACTCATCTATTTCTGGTTAGCTGGAGTTGCTTAATGTTTTTTTAAGGGCAAACTCTTCATTCTTATGATTAACATTCATTTAATTTTTATAGAAAATCTTAATATAATTGTTTTTTTGTGTCCAGTATTGCTATTACTTACTTTAGAAAGAAATAATATAATTTGATTAACTATAAGGTCATTCGAAAGGCTGTTATTAACCAATACCTAGTAAACGTTGCTAAGTTCTTTAAAGAATAACGGACAAGAAGATGGATTTCTCATGGCACCTCTTTTATATCAAAGTGAACATTTGCTCATAAATTTCAGATCGTCGGAGATTTTCTTGTGTGTGTGTGTTTTTTTTTTTTATATAACGAATTGATCAACGTAGTAATATCTGACTGTATGAGAGGATATAGGAAAGGGAGATTATTTTTTAACTAAGATCGGGAGTAAATTTAAAAAAAAATGTTTTATTTTCAATATAGGTTTAAAATCTTCGAGTTCTTTTACACTTTAAATAAAAATATTATCTACATAGCGGACATTTAGGGCTTGTAATTTTTTCAAATACATTTTTTCAACATGGTACATATTTGAGTCGACTTCCCATTAGTTTGAGTAGAATTACTCACTTTTTGAAAGCGGCTTTACTTCTTCAGGTGTGTAGTAATTTAATGAGAATATTAGGTTGCATAGATGGATGGAGAATCTAAAACTAATCTCATAAACAGAGTTACAATTTATATCAATATCTATATCAAGTGAGGAAATATTTCTTCGTGGTTATGTTGTTTTAAGGATTTGGGGGTATCCATGAGTAGATCTTTGTTTTGTTTTGTTTTGTTTAACGGCATATCAACACCTCAATGGGTCATTTAAAGCCTACAACTTTTTTTTTTCTGGTAATATTTTTCTTTTGTCAAAAATCTATTTCTGGTAATATTTCTTTCTCAAAAATGTATTGCTGGTTATATGTTTTTTCAAGAACTTATTTCTGGTAATAATTTTTCTAGTTCAAAAAATTAATTCTGGTAATAAATTTTTACAAAGTATTTCCGGTATTAAAACTTAGTTTTACACTTTCATAATGCTTTTTACTTCATTTTCGGCGTTAAATATTTGCCCATAGTTGGGACCCTAACAGGTGCTACCACCCCGGGTCAGGGTGGACCTGGGGACACCAGCAATTAAAAGGTGGTTCCACGCTCCTCAAAACCTCCTGATCAAAGACATTGCTGTTGGACGTAGTTTATCGTCATTCCCAGGACGCATAAGTAGATGCGATAAAATATTTGTTAGATAGGTATGGTTAAATACTATCAATGATGAAGTTCGATTAATAAAATCTACATATTTAGCCAAACAAATCAAATATCCTTGATAATAACTCATGAATTAGCCAAAAGCGTTCGAGATAAAAATCATTTGGGCAATTGTTACACCCTCAATAGACATAAAACTTGGGCACCTCGAGGGGGTGTAATGGTTAACAAACTTGTCTCGCTATATCAATTACAACTGAATAGTGAGTTCGATCCTCTCTGGGTGCTCCATGATTTCGGCCTTGGGCCACATCTAAGCTACGCTTGGAAAATCACTGGGCAAATTGGTGCGGTGTAATGGTTAGCAGGCTTGTCTCGCGATATCAATTACGACTGAGTAGTGAGTTCCATCCTCACTGGGTGCCCCATACTTTCGGCCTTGGGCCACATCTAAGCTACGCTTGGAAAATCACTATGGACATAAAAATTAATCTCTTCTACGCATGCAGGAAAACTGTAATAAAGTGCTTAAGTGCAGTGACTTGTCAATAATCCTGAATCAATTCACTTCCGGCTTCATGCTTGCCAACCAACTTTAATCTGCAAATATTTAAATGCAATGCCAATCGGTATCTACTGTCCCCCTGATTACACATTTCTCTTTACACTCATTATTAATGTTTGTGTTCCTAATTTCCCCACATCCTGTCACCCCCTGGTGTTTTACTTTCATTACTAACTTGCATGGAGTGATACCGATAAAAAAAATTAAATAGTATAAACGAGAGAGTGCTGCCGAAATACATATATATATATATATATATATATATATATATATATATATATATATATATATATATATATATATATATATGTGTGTGTGTGTGTGTGTTTTGCACGTGTGTTTATGTGATTGGGTTTATGCGTGTGTGTGTGTATGTATATGTGTATGTGTGTGCTTATTTTGTATGTGTGTATGTATGTGTGTTTATGTGTGTATGTATGCGTTTTACGTGTGTATGTGTGTATGTATGTGTGTTTATGTGTGTATGTATGCCTTTTACGTGTGTATGTGTGTATGTATGTGTTTACATATATATGTATATATATATATATGTGTGTGTGTGTGTGTGTGTGTGTGTGTGTTGCACGTGTGTTTATGTGTTTGTGTTTATGCGTGTATGTGTGCATGTATGTGTGTATGTGTGTGCTTATGTGTGCATGTGTGTATGTATGTATGTGTGTTTATGTGTGTATGCATGCGTTTTACGTGTGTATGATTGTATGTATATGTGTATGTATGTGTGTTTATATATATATATATATATATATATATATATATATGTGTGTGTGTGTGTGTGTGTGTGTGTTTGGAGGTGGAAAGAGATGAACGTCGCATTATTGTTGTTAATAATTCATCTGGGGAAAAAAGAACTTTAATGGAAGACGGCAAATTTGATTGCATCTAATCATCTAGACGTGCTCTATTTGCGTTGAATCTGTCGTTGCTTAGAAAGCTGGATGCGTCCCCATGCAACGCTTTTCTCCCTTTCAAACGCTTCGAGCGAAAGGCATTGCTTGTTTAAAGAATCATCGCTGGAATTTATATGTGTTGAATGAGTAATTGCCTGAAAAGTCGCTGGAAAGCAATGAAAGTTAATAACAGTTGGGGAATGTATGGGTCCCTGGCCAGGTTTAAAGGACACATTCATGATTTGCACTGAGGAAACTGTTAACTGAAGCCATATCAATCAATGTCTATACTAGGAAACGAGAAAGCTCTCACCACGATCATATATATATATATATATATATATATATATATATATATATATTAAAGAAGAGTTAATTTCTCTCTTTCTTTTTCGATGTGCATTTAACAAGTTGTTTTGGTAAGGGCATCATAAGTGTTCATTTGTTTCTTCAGCAGAGCGAAACCCATTATCCTTTAGAAAAACACACACGTCGTCGCTGTAACTGCTTTCTCTCTTGACTTGAATGCATCAATTAAGTAATGGCCATGCATTCGATTTACAGGCAGTCAATTCGGCGACCTGCACTGACCTTGCAGACATTGCCTCGTCTTTCCTTTGGCAGATCTTTAAGGGGAGACAATCAATTCTTTCAATAGACACATAATTGCTTGTTCTGCCTGTTTCCGCTATTCTCTCCTTTCCGCGGCCATTACAGGAGACGAGACGTTTCAACGAGAGAGAAAAGGAATAAAGTCAAATACATGCGAATTAGAGACGTCATCATTTGTCACAGACGTCTGATTTCTTATAGACATTAAACTTTTAAACAAACAGAGAAATGGAACATTTTTAAATAGTTATCATCATTTTCGAACAAGACACTTGTATTTTCATTTGAAAATTTGTATTTAAAGCGATAACCTTATAAAAATCCTTGTTGATGCAAAATGATATCTTTACCTATATATTCGGTATAGTTAGTCATTACTATCTTATATCCCATTTCTTTTAAAATATACTTCTTATGATGTATGTAGCGAAAGTATAATCGTTATAGTAAATAAGAGGAGTGCGTACATAGAATCTATCTCTATAAATAATGAAACCCTAAATGAAACCCATATATATATATATATATATGAAATTCATTTTATATATAATCTAAGTGAATCCTATTAATATAATATAAACTATAACATTAAAATTGATTCACAGAGAGAGCTCAATTTTTTTAACAGAGCACAGAAATTATAAACAACAGGAATTGGGATAATATTGATGAGGATCACTTCACCTTGTAAATTAAAATTAAAGTGCAATGATTTTCAAATCTATCACATTAATAAAAATTGGTTCATTGCATGTGCTGTCGAAACCACACAACAAATTTATTACTATGAATTCCTGAAGTACGAAAAGCGAGACAAGTAAAACTTTTCTACTGTTTCATACAATTTCTCCTGATATTGTTCTTGATATATATATATATATATATATATATATATATATATATATATATATATATATTAAATTATTATTATTATTTTTTTTCGTATACATTTAATGTCTCCCGTAACATTTGTCCCGCGAATAATGTTTGACGGACTCATGTGAGTCTGAGTAAAAATTAAAACACAAAAAATGGATTTCAAACGAGACGAAAATTAATGCATGCATTAAAACAGTTGAAACGAAAGAAAAACATTCAAAACAAATATTAAGAATGTTTTTCTTTTTTTTGTGGGCATGAATTACACCCACGGCTATGCATGTCCTGTGTGTAAGTGTTTGGTATTCAGTGGAAAGGGGAAACGAACGCTCAATCCGGGTCAGTTTTATCAACCTGATAAATAATATGATTGTTTGTGTGCGTGATACACTCGTGTGTATACGGGCCTGCGTGAGATAGAACATTCACCAGTGAACTGTGAAAAAGAACGTTCCTCATCGAAGACGTTCTCATCTAATTATGCTACATCTTGAAGAGCGATGAAGAAGACGACGAAGGAAATGTTTGTCTGTTTATAGATTTAAACAGCGCCACCTCCGGCGTTTGGCGAAAAAAAAAAAAAAGTGTGGTAACCCATCCTATGAATGATAAACTAAAAATGGATATATTTCAAAGTAAATTCCGTTGAGACAGAGCAACCATCACTGCTGGTTACAAAGTTGAAAATTAATGTATGCAATATTTCATAGTTTTAGCATCATCAATTTTAAGTCTTTTTATAAAACATGTAATATAAGTTAGACTTTGATTAGATAAAAGTTATATATATATATATATATATATATATATATATATATATATATATATATATATATGTGATAGTGGACTCTAGTATCGTGGGCGATAAATGAGTGTCAACTTTGGATGATGCTTTTGTTTTACAATGAAGCATGCTAGCAGGGGCTATTGTGGAGAAAATCAGGATTTTATTGGTTTCTCTGCTTCAGAGCTTGATGAAGCTGATCACAGTGCTTCAGTCTACTGTTTTCAAAACCCTGTAACTTAATGAAATGTCTTACGCTACTCCTTTCAGTTTGATGCTTATGCTAGGTTTACAGATATATATATATATATATATATATATATATATATATATATATATATACATTTTCGGCGCTAGAAGTAAATCTATGACGCAATCAACAGGATTTGATTGAAAACTAAACATTGCATTTTATTAGCGCATAACACATAATGCTCAAACCAATTTACAGACATTCAGTACTTGATACACTTGCCGAATGCAATGCCAAATTTCAGTTTTTTATTTTATAGGAATTCAATATATGTTTTTAATATGCAATATTTACTCAATCTTCCTATATAAACAGAAACTTCTATATCATATTTCAACTTTCATAATTCATTATAATGGCGTCAAATAATTTTTTAACATATATCACACAACATGTATCTAAACAATTTATTGCACATCATTCGAGTAATTTTTCTCATGTTTAGCACGTCCTTGGAAAGTGAAGACCCAAGGTGGGTGTGTCATTATAAAACGTAATCTCTATGGCTGAGAAATTGTATCACGTGGATTTTTAGTAAATAAATATATATATGCGCTATTACGTATTATGAAATAAGTGTGAGGAAGAAAGAAGTATGTATAATGAGAGATGGGGGAATCCATATTTTGTTATTTCACTAAATATTTATCCCCCTAAATAGACGCTTCATTTTTTGTTGGTTTTAAGGGGTAGCCTCAAATTACAGATAATTTAATGTCCTGGAAGAATGAGTGGCTTTTGTCCTTTCGGTATTGCGAATTTAATGTTCGTTCTGAAAATTTGTTGCTTGATAATTAAACGGATATTTCCAGCTTCACTTTTGTCTTCTTTTCCGCTGTTCTGTGTATCAAGGCTGCATTTTTTCACAAATTCGGAAGACATTTATTAATTTCTTACTGCATTTGATATGAATAATATTGTATAATGGCAATCATTATTGCAATAACGTGTATTACAAATTTAAGTATATTTAATCAATAATAAAATTGATAATACTGTTATCACATCGTTTAAAAAAACAGAGAGTTTATGGGTGGTCTATTGCACACACACAATGTGTGTGTAGATAGATAGATAGATAGATAGATAGATAGATAGATAGATAGATATAAATATAGTACAGTGGACAGTGAGAGCTGCTGCTGATGAAATAGTAGTCACTAAAAATTATATTGATAATACATAAACAGTTTGATCGTCATCGTTTAATACAACTTGGAATTGTACGAAACTGTAAAGAAGAAAAAGTATATTTATTAGAAGATAGATAGATAGATAGATAGATAGATAGATAGATAGATAGATAGATAGATAGATATGAAAAGAATGAGATTGATATATATGAATAGAATAAGACGTCAATAAATTAAACTGCACACCCTATTCATGGGTGCGCCGGAAATCCTTATGACAAGAAAAAAATATCTTCTAATAGTGAACGGAATATAATTTACCTCGACAAACAGACATTAGCAGCGTTATGATCTATTGGTCTTCGATTATCAATATACAACATTGATATTTCAAGAGTTGCCAGTTCTTTATGAACGGGCTAGTTAGTATTCCAGGTCTAATGTTTTCCGCTTATGTAAAGTGGAAAGATTATATTGAATTGTATTGCTAAGTTTGCAGCTAGGAAAGTGGGATCCCCATGTGATAGATAATTTAGATAATTTTTGTCCCAAATTTTTGTATATTTCTAAGTCTATCATCCGCCCTTGATTTAAATAGTGCTGCCACAACTGCTCCGTTGCACCTGTTATCTATTTAGAGTTTCTTGATATAATACAAAAAAGAGTCTGCAATGTTTTTGGTCCTGACCTGGCATCTCAATTTCAGTCTCTTTCCCAACGACGTAACATAGCTTTCTTGTATCTTTCTGTAAATTATTTCATGGTAATTTCTTCTGATGAACTTTACTCTAAGACACCTAGTCATTAAGAATTTAAGCACAACACTAGACTGGCTGCAATGACTCATCATTTTATAGTTTAATAGATAGATGTTACCGTAAGTTCTATGCTAAGAGTTTCTTCATTCGCACTTCTCGCTTCATCTTCATGAATTTAAATGCAATACCAATCGGTATATTTTGTCTTATTGATTTTTTTTTATTTTGCTCCCTTCTTCATAGTATATTTTTCTCATATTTTATTACATTAAGCTCCCTTGAGTTTTAGTGGCTTTATTGCCTTGCTTGGGGTGAAATGACGAAAAAATGATTTTCATGTTAGTTGATTGTTTATAGCTTTTCTGACAAATTTATTTAGTTTCAAGTTTTCTTATCAAATCGTGTAACACGGGTGTCCCCCATAACTCTATTTTCGGCGACTTCGTCTTCTTAATTTGCATCAACGACATTTCCGATGTTATCAGTTACCAATTCGCTATGTACACCGATGATGCAACTTTTTATTCATGTCTTAATTGTAAGTCCGATAGATTAAGTAAAATCAGCTTGGCAGATTATCTCGTGAATTGCATAAAATCCGTTGTTAAACGGCAGAAAAAAACCGTTTGGTAATTTTAAAAATTCAAAAACGAAACGGCCCTTTATTAAACATCTTGAAAGTTTCGCAGCATCCGTCATCGTTGCTACTGATAATCTCCAGGTGAACAGCTCATTGTGTCTTCTTGATCTCACCTTTTTCGACTGGCATGTAGTAAAAATATTATATTGAAATAAGTGTTTTCCTGTCAACTACGTTCTTCAATAAATGTTAAAATCTAATTTGTGTGTCGACAGAGTTAAATAAAATAAGAACGTAGTCGCTTATGTAGATTTTATTCTTGAGAAACAGATGACTGGGTTTTTTTCTGCTGAATCTAATTTCACTAAATACATGGAACATGTCAAAGTAACACAAAATCAAACTTGTTTTAACATTTACCATTCCACCAGATTTTACTTAAACCTTACTAAAACATACACATACATATACACACACAAACACACACATGTAAAGATAACACCATCTTCGCAGTTTCTATGTGCTGGTGTGATAGTAGTGCTTTGCGCATCTGAGAAGTTGACCAGATCCTCCTCATATCTCGATTGAGTGGAAATATTCCTCCAAAGGATATTCCAGTCCATTCCATCACGTTGTCACCATATTTTTCCTGCTTGCATCTTCTTTTGCCTGAGATTTTACATAATAGAATGGGATTGCAAATATTGTGAAGTGACCATAAGATTTCAAATGTATTACGGTTAAATCACGCTGAAACACCGGTTTTCGTTCGATCACCGAAGGTATGCATCGTAGAGCCAGGTCAGTACTTAGATGGGGGACGGCTTGGGAACACCTGGTACTGTAAGCCCCCATTGTCCAACCCTTACCTCACAGTCGGTGGGGGGGTGTAAACGGTAGTGTCAGAGCTATGCCGCCCGGAACTTCGTTCCTGGTAGGGCCACCCAAGGCGGACAGGTCTGACACACACGCCGGCTAACAAGGGTTCTGGTGAAAATCCAAGGAGCGTCTGCATCGGTAACCGGCGGCTTCTGGTCGTTCCTGTCTCTGCGTCTATGGGAACCCCGCGGCAAGCAAGAACGTTATCCGAGTATGCCTGGGTACCCTACTTCTGTAATTTATCCCAAGAATCTTCTTCTCATAACAGGAAGAAGCCGGCTCAATCCGCCTAGGGTGAATGCCGCATCAGTACAGTACAATATTTCAAATGTATATTCTTCTTGGAAGTTATGAGGTCTTCCAATGGTCCTGCTTCTTGTGGGATGGAACTGTGCCATCTGTGATGGAGTTTGGTTAGGAGATACATAGAATGGTTCTCTAACATAACATTTCTAATGATTAGATTCTTAGCTGTATTGTTCTGTAAATGTTAGTCAACGTTTTGACAGAGGACGGTAAGTGAGACCCCGAGATCTGTAGACGTATAGGGGTGACCAAAGACACCTTCCAAAAGTCTGTGCAAAATATTGCCAGACAGGAGGATTTCTTTGGTAACAAAGAAAAGGATACTGACCTGGTACATGGCATCTGTCCTTCTTTACACCAGAGAATGCTGGACGATTTCCTCAACGATAAATAAGAGGCTTGAGGTACGGAGATGTGGTTCTACAGAAGGATCCTGTGGATGTCGTGGACCGTGCGTGTGAGCAACGATGAGGTCTTGGAGAGGTTGCAGACAAGGAGAAGGCTAATGCTTAACATCGGAAAAAGGCAGCTGAAGTTTCTGGGGCACATAATAAGGGCCTTGAGAATCTGATACTCGCGGGTCGAACAGAAGGAAAGAGAGACAAGGGAAAGCAGCGCGTGACATTCCTGTCGGGCTTGAGCAAGTGGATGACAGAACGTAGTCCAGGGGGGGAGATATCAGAAGGAAGAGACTTGTTGAGAGCTTCAAGAGATAAAAGAAAGTGGAGAGACATGATCGCCTACGTACTGAACTGGCATGACATATAAAAAGAAAGAAGAATGTATTCTATCTTCTTGTATTCCTGTCAAACACGACTCTCAAAAATTTTAAGGTAACTTGCCATTTTTTTTTCTGAATCCATTTGTTTTATTGTCCTTTCTCCTCACTCAAGTTTTATCATTTTCTTTCAGTCTAAGTCATACCTTGCCTTTGGGGGATTAACGCCTTCCTTGATGTGAAATGATTAAAAAAGATTCACAGTCGTACAGAAAGAATGAGATGGCCAATGCAGACAACAGTCTGTTCACTGCTCTTCAGGCCGATATACAGGGTGTTTCAAAAAGAATACGCCAAAATCATTACGCTGTTTTTTCAGGTCTATAGCATTGTAGTGGACTGAATCAGTGGTTATTTGATAGAGTAGTTATCAAAGTTTGATTGGGTGTCAGTTTCACCGCTGTCGTTAGTATAACTTCCGGTGCAGCTGAATTGTGGGAAGATCAATCAAAATGGCGACTCCTCAGCAGAAGGCGTTTTGCGTGCTTGAGTACAGATCACCCACATGAAACTGTTGAGCATGAAAGAGATTCACTAAAGTGAACGTCTTCAATGTTGTGTCTCAAGACAAAATCTATGTTGCCTTTTTCTTTGAAGGAAACACCATTACAGGACAAACCTATCTCGAAATGCTCCCAAACTGGCTATTCACTTTACTGCAAGCAGATTCGAATGACTTCATTTTTCAGCAAGATGGAGCACCACCCCATTGGCATCTCAGGGTTAGAGCTTATCTGAATGAAAACGTGCCTCAGCGATGATTGGGAGGAGAGGTGCTAAAGACCTTGCTCTCTGTGCTTGGCCTGCCAGATCCCCGTGCCTCACTGTGATATTGACTTTTTCTTGTAGGGGTATGTTAAAGACCAACTTTATGTTCCAGCACTTCCAGCAAGTATCGATGACTTGAAAAATCGAATAACAGCTGCAATCAACACGGTGGACCGTGACATGCTGAGGCGCGTTTGGGAGGAATTCTCATATCGGCTTGATGTTGTCCGCGCTGCCGGTGGTGGCCACACTGAGCACTTATAAAACATGAAATGAAACTTTAATGTATATAAAACACATGTGTTCATGCTAGACGTTTGTAATTTTTTTCCGTTTTTGGCATATCACGTGATGATTTTGGCGTATTCTTTTTGAAAAAATCTTGTATTTATCTTTCCAAATGATTCTTAATTTTATGACTGCTGCAGTTCTGCTCATGCGATAATGGAGCCAAAATATTTCAATCAATTCATTGTTATCGATAATCTAATGGGTTGGAGTTTTATTAATTCTTCACTAGACTGACGTGCCCCAGTTTGTTTTTTGTATTTTTTTTGCTAGCTAGACTGTTTAAACGGTGAAGTATTGTTATGTTGCGACCTCCGATGATGACTGGTGTCCCTCAAGAGCGTCACATATGGAGCGTTCGAGGAAGATGTTATATCATGCAATTCGTAGATGTATGGAACACTACTTCGCCGCTAAGCCTATATGGTCATATATTATATAAATATAGTAACATGTCGTTCTATAAAAGGTTTCATAGTAACTGTACTGAGGAGCTTTCTTCTATGCTACACCGATTTTACGAATGAAAGCGCAGTACTAGATCGGCAGATATGTCTCAGCGTTTAACATTTAAAATTTGTACATGAAAACATAAATTATATGAAAACAGTTTCTTCTCTCGCACTTCTTGATTGTGAACCATTCTTCTGGCTTTCTGTTTTGAAATTTCAATATAAATCGTAATCTGCTGTCTCGTTGAAACCTGTTCTTGGATTCGAATACAGCTTTGTTTTACTTATAGCAGTGATAGTTACTTTTTTCATAAGTTATTTTATTGTTGGTTGTTATTAATTAATTTTCTTATTTTTACCTGTTTATTATGCATTTAGCTTACTTTTTTATTTTTTTGAATTTATTTATAAGTTTTTGTTTATTTTATTTTATTTATTTGTTTATTTTCGTTTATTCTTTTTTCGATTTCAGTCTTCGAATTTTAACTAACGTTATAAAATTTTGATTTTGTGTTTATAATTTTACTATGTGTTTTATTTAGTAGTTTATTTTGCTCTGGGCAGTGAAGACCAAAGCAAACTACCGCAAAACCAATTACTACTATTTTTCTATGTCATAAGTCTATTGACTTGACAATTTCTTTTAGTAACATTTTTGGTTTCGCGTTTTTAATATATTTGATATTTAACACCCTATATTGTGATAGTAGAAGACCTAGCAAGAAAGATTCTCAGAACATTGAACCTTACGGGTAATGATAATATTAGTTCTTTCCTAATAAGGAGAAAAATAGCATTCACTGACTAAGCCCAGTTCTACCTCCGGTTGACATTTGTAATATATATTAGATAGAGAGCAATTTTTCCTAGTACACACACACACACATGCACACACACACACACACACGCGCACACACACACACGCACACACACACACACACATATATATATATATATATATATATATATATATATATATATATATATACAGTAGCAAAAGATCAGGACGATGTTAAGAAAAAGTCTAAATGTGAAATAACGTTTTATTTTAAAGCCTCAAAGTTCATTTTATCATGGAAATATAAGGATATAAAGATAAATCAAAACGATTAAATAAATCCATAAAATTTAATAATTATTTTGCATTATTTAAATTATTTAGGGAAAGAATATAAAATAGGGTATTTTACACCGACTCTTCATTGACTCTGGCATTGTAAACATGGTAAAAAAATCAGTGACGTCACTGGAGCTTAGAAAACTGATAGTTATAAGTTATGAGAATAAATTCTCCATTGGGTATATTTTAAAGACTGTGGAGGAAATCTAAAAGTGTTATAGTATTTTAACAAAACTTGAGGAAACTATGTGAAGACAAGAAACCACGTGTCAAGACAAGGAAAACTAATGATTGGTAATGAATCAAAAAATGATCGATTTGCGATAGCAACCACAATCTCTACAAGAGCTAACGCTAAACTTGGCATTAAATTATCAAGGCACACTATTTCCGAAGACTTAAGAAATAAATGTGAACAGTCGAGTAGCCTCTACGAAGCCTTACATTTTTAAAGGAAGCAAATGAGCTGATTGTAATTTGCCACAGAACAGGTCATATAAAATGAAGAACAGTGGGGTTGTGTTCATTTCAGCGATGAGTTAAAGTTTAAAGGGATAAGGTTGTTTCGACGGACTCCTAAAGAACGATATTCGCTTCAGTGCATTTGGAGGAGGAAGTGTCATGGCGTTTGACATGATTTCAGCTGACGGTACAGGACCTCTTGTCAGCCTACACGGTAAAATTAACGCAATTGTATACAAAGAGATATCGAAGAAAAATGTACCTAATTTGAAAACTGCAATTAATCAACCAGCTGCATTTATGTAAGATAATGCGCCTTGTTACACAGCGAAATCTGTTACGACATTTCTTTCTGAGGAGGATGTCACTGTTATGGAGTGGCCTGCTCAAAGCCCAGACATGAATCCTATTAAGAAAGTTTGGAAGTTACTAAATGAAAGAGCTACGGAAAAGAATTCTATGTTTTAATTTGTAAGGAGAATGGTAGGGCATATCCGTTAATGAAATTTCTCCACTGCCTTAGCCGGGTATTGAACTCACCCTCTGTCGGCCCTGTCACTGGATTTAACTAAGGCCTTTATCAACTGTGCCATGTGTTCTTGAATATCGAACCATCTCACATTAAAAAAAAAGGTGTAGAACTTGGAGAGGGGAATTAACAGGTGATAACTGATAACTGACATCCATTAGACATGGCACGTGGAACTAGAACAGTGTACACCATTGAGCGAAATAAAGGATTCAGTTCGAGATTCCAAGTACGAAAGGTTGTAATAAATATGGCGACAAAGATGATGTCAATAGTCCGAATAATTTAAATAGTGTATATAATACCTCAACTCATATATATATATATATATATATATATATATATATATATATATATATATATATATATATATATATATAGTCATCCACAGACAGACGGTTTCGCTGTATCACAGTAAATCAGTGTGGCTAGACAACCGATTAGCATTAAGCCAGTATTGAAATCTGACGGTTTTATCATCAGTCATAGGTTTTTTTCCCTTAAGCTATAAGCCTCCGGGAGAGGGGGAAGGTGAATTTATACGTATTAATTTTTGAATAAACACGCCACTAACTCCGAGTGCTCGATTCATAGCAGAATTTTGTACTATCAGCACTAGCTATTTAAAAATTCACGCTCTCCCTCTAAAATGCTTGACCGAGTTTTTTTTTTTTTAGGAGTCGTATATATTGTCATCCGCAGACAGACGTTTTCATCATGTCATATATATATATATATATATATATATATATATATATATATGTATATATATATGTGTGTGTGTGTGTGTGTGTGTGTGTGTGTGTCTGTGTGTGTGTGTATGTGTCTGTGTGTCTGTGCATTTTTTGTATATATATATATATATTATATATATATATATATATATATATATATATATATATATATATATGTGTGTGTGTGTGTGTGTATGTATGTATATATATATATATGTTTGTGTATGTGAAAATATATAGAAATTAGGAAGGAACTGGTTAGGTAAATAATCCAAAGTCCCTTTGTATTTTAGTTATTTTTTAAAAATAGTGCTCGATACAAAATTAGAGCATAAATATAATTATTTATTTAAAAATATGATTCCAATATGCACGAATCCCTTTCATAAAAAATAAAAAATAAAATAAATAAATCTCCATAGACATGCAAACTAGACGAGGGTTAATACATCTTCCGTTTAAAAATTTAGACACCCCTACCTTTCCTGACTTGACATCTATAAAGTAACTCTATACTGATACTTATTATTAACACCCAACACTCGCCTACCCAATTTAAACAATTCGCCCTAGCTGTTACCATGGAAATTTTGATTTCAATTTTTAAAACACGTAAATTTCAGATATACGTTATTCCAAAAAAATTTCTCTTGAAGATGGAACAGAGCTCACTTTAACTCAATTTAATTTAAATAATTATATTGAAGTTTTCGGCTTTTGTTTTGAAACATGATACCTCTTATATCGCTTTTTGGAATCATATTGTTAAATAAATAATTATATATATTTATATATATATATATATATATGTTCGCATATATATATATATATATATATATATATATATATATATATATATATATATATATATATATATATATATATATATGTGTGTGTGTGTGTGTGTGTGTGTGTGTGTGTGTGTGTGTGTGTGTGTGTGTGTGTGTGTGTGATCATTGAATTCAACACTCACAGGCGAAAGACGCAATCATCAGGGCTGGTATATTTTATATTTACATACGCTCCAGCCTTGATATTGAGCATATAAAAATTGACATTGACCATATAAATATTGACATTGACCATATAAATATTGATATTGAGCATATAAACATTGATATTTAGCACAGAAATATTGGTATTGTTCATATAGATATAGCACGCCTTAAAACTATATTTCTTCACATATATGTGTGTGCATGTGTTGTGTGTGTATATATGTGTGTGTATGTGCGTGTCTGAACGTGCGTGTTTGTGCTCGGAAGGAATTGCTCACGTCTGTAAATATTTGAAATTAGTTAATTAGCATGATTTACTTTAATTTGTAATAAGTTATTTAATAAAATGTTGAAAATGGTAGTAGATAGTAAACAATCGCCATCTGATTTTTTTGATTTGTCTTCTATTGAGAAATAAACAAATATGTTTCCATAGAAAGTTACAATCAGGCCACATTATGTATATTCTATAACGCTTAATTTTATGTCATTTTCCAATTTGGTTTAATATTGCCTCATATTTCTGTTAATAACTGTTTTTTTAACCTTACCCCTGTGTCTCTAATCACTAATTCTTATATGCAAACAATTATATGTTTAACAGTAGAATATCGAGTTTTCGTACCAAAGTCTGTTTGGATATATATATATATATATATATATATATATATATATATATATATATATTTATATTTTTTTTTTTTTTTTTTATTTATTTTGTTTTATAACTATATTCCTAGGGTATCTTCAGTATTAAAAGAGATGCTTCCATTGATATTTTTGTAAACATTGTCAGAAGACTTTGCAAAACAAATTGCTCAGATAACTACTTGTGTGCAATGTTATATAGTTGTCTATTTCACTAAATTTTCTTTCTTTCCTGTCATAAAACGTCGTCTTCTCCATCAGCCGTGTCTGGAAATACATTTTTACTGTTTTCTTTTTTTTCTTGACTGCTTCAAAATGTTTGAAGCCATCAGTGGTTTTTACCGATCTAAGCACTTCGTTCTTTTGATAATTCTAAGAAGGAAATTGACATCGCTCAACAGGAAAGTGTCTAGACTCACTTCAGTGTTCATCTCGCAATTTACGGCACCCAGTAAAAGCTATTGCGCGATTTTCGTTCTTGTCGGAATTTCCTTTTAAAAACGGGCGGCTTTTTTTGGCCAAAGAACGAAGAGCTAGTGTTTCGGGGTTGCTGCGATAAGCCGGGATAAAAAAGAAACGATGAAAAAGGTCGAGCTTGATAGGCACTCAAATGGCGTCGGTGTGTTGTTCAGGGTGGGTAATTTTTTTCAAAGGTTTTTTTTGCGTTTGCTGTGTCTAAACCTGTGAGAGTAATTTGTTCCATGCGTCAGTAAACTTGTTTCACTGAATAGAAATGTGTCGCCCTAAATGTTCTCGCTTACAAATTGATCTGCATGAATATGGACATGACTGTGTATTCTTGTATCTAAAGATGAGAGGTCAATTGACAAAGCGAAATGATGCGAAAGAGAGTTAGAAATTCAGAACCTAAACATTTTTTTTATATCCTGCGAATGATTTGTTTAAGCGATATTTCAAAATAATCCATCATTTCTCAAGTTGCCATTTTTAAAAATCTGAATCATAGTTTCTAACAGCTCGCCTCGTAATTATTTAAATGTGGCAGCAAAATCGGTTTAATTAATAGCAGACAATCCATTATTTTCATTTTAAAGTATTAACCTCATCACTTGATTCGAAACATTCTGAAGGTATCTTCCACATAGTTAGAAAGCAATACATGGAGTTTTCTGTAGATTGCTAAATTGTGAGTCCGGCTTAATAAATGCATCCGTAACACACAGACACATGCAGGTAAACACACAGAGACAAACTGAAACATTGTATGTGCGCGTGTGCATGCATGATATGATATGCGTAAAACATTAGAGGCTGTAGCAAATATTATATATATATATATATATATATATATATATATATATATATATATATATATATATATCTGGCGTTGTGCGTTTATTTGATTTAAATAATTAAGCGTTAGGAAATTATTTATTCTGAATCGCGTAAGGATACAGAAAAGGTGGAATTCAAGGTGGTGTATTCGACTGATAGCCTAATTCTTTTATATATATATATATATATATATATATATATATATATATATATATATATATATATCCCATAAATATAGCACATCTTAAGACTATATTTCTTCATATATATTGTTGTGGTAGGATCCACCTAATTTGCATAGTGGAGTACCGATCATATAAATATGGTTGATACCGGGAAGAGAGCTAGGAATCAAGAGATTCAACCAGAGATTCTGCCCTACTGCGACTCAGTCAACACATTCTCCAGGAACGGTCTTACCAGGAATATACAAAAGACTATATGTAAATATTGCGTACACTTTCTTGTTTCAATACATTTTGTTCTAAGTACATTTTGTGTTGAATTATTATTCCATGCATTAGTCAAGTTTCAACATATATCTTACTTATTATAAAACGCAGGTTGTGTGTGTGTGTCTGTAACGTTTATATGTTGGATCGAATTTCCTACATTTTTTTTAGCCGATGTCAACAAAACTTCAAAGGACTACATAAAATTACCTTTAGGTGGTTCTAACGGGGCCGAAATTGGGAAAAATACAGTTGTTTTTTAATAAAATAAATTTGAAAACACAATTAAGACACATCGTGAGAATGAAAGGGGACAACTCACCCACGAAAATGTAAACAAAAGAGCATAGCATGATGAAAAGACGCCGAACTTGACGAAAACAAAATCTTATCGTCTAATGTTCATATTATTATTAAAGAGGAAAGATCAAAGTATTTTGTGGGTATTTTTTTTACATTTTAATCGTTCCTAGCACGTCTGAAATTTTCGTTAAAAATATAGTTTTTTTTGGTAAAAAAGGACAGATAATCATTTTCAATCATTTTTTCGATTTGATAAAAAAGATTAAAATCTGACTTTGATATTCTTTTAAAAATCAATTATCATTTTTTCAAAACTGATTTTAATAAAAACAGAAATTATACTGTTTATTTAAAATATTTTGAACCAAGCTTAACTTAGCTTCTGCGCCGAAAAAATGTAATTTGAAAATAAAACAAAGCAGGTCATAACATTTCGCGTCGCTTGACGATTGACGAAAGGCACATTCATGACGTTTAGATAACTTACGGGAGGAGAATTTCTTTCTACGGATGGAAGGAAGTGAAATTATTTAAGTGAACAAATTATTTACCTTGTTACTTTTAAGGAAAACTTTCAGCGCTCTAATTTTTTTTTTTTTTTTTTTTTTTTTTTTTGTAATTAGCTTTCATTTTTACGTTTACGATGCTTTATGGAAAATATAAAGAAATTAAAAAAATAAGACTGTTAATAGTGAGATTAAATTTCATAAGAAAAAAGGTATCTAATTAATTTAGGTACCTTTCTTATGAAATTTTATCAGAAGTGTACATAAAATACTATAATTTTATGTACATTTATTACATTTTACTGTGTTATTTGTATTTCCATTCATTTTATTATTAATTTTGATATTTCATTTATGGAAAAATGTCATAACTGAGATTAATATAAAAATAAGATCATATAAATTAAAGTTTAGCAGTAGTTAAATTTCATAAGATGATACTGTTACTTGAAGGTACCCTTCTCAGTGGAAATTGAAAACTCAAATTACCTTCTCCATATGTGTTTCGCAAAAGTAAAGGGCTTAACAACGGAGAACAATGCTGAACTCAAATAATGCAACTAAATTGTATTCTGGTTGGTCTTCCGTACTTGATAATTACTGTCCGACTATAAACACAAAAATTACATTTCTTAATTACCATGGCTAATCTGATTGGTCCAAATTATACAATTTTCAAATGTCTCTCACGGACATTTTGAAAGGTTGATGTTGCTTTTAACTAATGTTAAAATATTTTTTTAAAATTCAATTTAAACATTTTTTAAAAATCTTTTTAAAATTAAAGAAATAAGAAATAATTGTATTAAAAATTCAATTTTCATTGAAAAAATTTTTTGGTTTCAGAAAATATTGTCCATATTCATAAAAACAAATTAAAACAAATAAAAGCATTTGAAACTAAATAATATATTTGTTTTATTGAGTTTTGTATGTTACAATTCACAGCTGATTTTCATGTACGTTGGCCAAAAAAAAAAACAAAAAAAACATGATTTGCATTCTTCAAAGCCTTGTGCTTTTAACTATTGTAATCACTAAAAACCGATGGTCTCAATTTCTAGAGTTTTTCATAAAATTAGTTATGGGGTGTTAATAAATATAAAAAATATTTCTGCCATGACTTTAATAAAAAAAAACAACATATTTATAATAATTTCAATCATCTGTGAATAGTTTCTGAAAGTTTCATTAACATCTGACAATTATTCTTGCAAGATTTTCCAATTTAATGTGTGTAAATACAAAAAAAAGCGCTAAAACTTATCTATGTTATTTACTACACCTTGTTGCGACAAAGAGAAACAAGGTTTTTTAAATCAAAATTTAGAATATTCTAAAAAGATGGAAAAATTTTTAAAAAATAATTAAAAAAAAATTTAGTCTATCCTCTTCATAAAAATATAAGCATTTTGACGATAAAATTTTGTTTTCATAAACTTTGGCGTCTTTTTCATCAGACTATGCTTTATGTTTTAGCGATTCCGTGGAGTGACTTAGGTTAAAAAACCCAGGTTGTTTATGTGTGTGTGTGTGTGTGTGTTCCTTTATATATGGGATCGGATTTCTTACATTTTTCAGCCGATAAAACAAACATCCACTTTTTTTTCGGCAGGTAGTATTTCTTATTGTCTTGCACACTTTTTTCTTTATTTACATTCAGAATGCTTTAAAAATTCCATTTACAAGACAATTGTTTATAATAAAATTCTATTCACCAATCGATAGACTCATAACGATTGTAAACAATGTTTTTGTTTGAATTTGGGTTTGACCAATTCGTAAAAAAAACAAAAAAAAAACAATTAAGACATGCGTGCCCGTCAACCTTAATCTTTGTCAATTTTATTTTTCAGTCTTTATGATGGTCGATACTTGATCTATCTCTTTACTGTTACATCCCCAAGCACCGCCGGGCTCTACTGCTAGTATATATATATATATATATATATATATATATATATATATATATATATATATATATATATATATAGTAGACTAGAGTATTCGTGACCGGTTGAGTCACTGACGTTTCAGGTTTTGAAACTTAGAAGTTGGTATTATGATTCAGTTAAATATATCAGTTCGTTAGTGACATCATTGGGGTCGGGTTTACAAGTTCATGTTTAACGTATT
Organism: Acanthosepion pharaonis; assembly: GCA_903632075.3. Lineage (NCBI taxonomy): Eukaryota > Metazoa > Mollusca > Cephalopoda > Sepiida > Sepiidae > Acanthosepion > Acanthosepion pharaonis. The sequence continues at coordinate 2,236,258 of CAHIKZ030004411.1, read as the reverse complement.
ACTGTTTAGAGGAATACGTATAGAACTTGCGCGATAAATTTGAAATTGAAATCTGATTAATTTACCAATGTTTTTAATATGACAAAAAAATATGTTTAAATTATATTCAATTGAAATTATTTTTTTTAATATGCCAAAAAATATTAAAAATATTTTTAAACATCTTAAATAACTTTTTTCTTTAAATAAAGCTGAAATATAAATAATTACTCTACAAACAACTGGACGAAACAGCAATGTGGGATCTCTTTGCATTGTCTTTAATTTAAAAATATTTAAGTAAAAAAAATAGTCTGTTTGAAGAAAGTTAAAATAAAAATACTATTGTATAAACAATATATAAAATATATATATATATATATATATATATATATATATATATATAGAGAGAGAGAGAGAGAGGGAGAGAGAGAAAGATCTATGTTTTGTTTTGAATAGATATTTTACGATTAAATTGAAAATCTTTACACTATGATGATAATTTAATATATTTCATTCTTCTACTCGCTATATGAAATCATTATTCTTAATTATTATGTCTAAAGTAAATTTTTACATCTTCATTTGGTTTACATGTCTGACGATTTGAAGCCATTTTGTATCAGAATCAAGTTAACATAATAACGAAAAAATGTTTTTTTTAAATGTTTCTTTTGTAATATATATATATATATATATATATATATATATATATATATATATATATATATATATATTGGCAAGACAAAAGCACTGTAAACCCGAATTTCTATTCATATATACAATAAAAAATAATATAAAATTCACATATATATATAGTGTAGTGGTCGAAACGTTCATGTCGTAATGTAAAAAATAACAATATACGATAATTTGCAAGTTAAAATTAAGACACAAGAAAAAAATCTTTATTACTTATAAAAACTGAAAAGGAATAGCTTTTAAGCATAAATATATCTTTATCTATAGCAGCAGTCGGAAAAGGGTCATACGTGATATACCCTTGTGGTACCATGTATCTTTCGAATTATGACTGATTCGTGAGAATATTTTCCCGCGTAATTCTGCCATCTGTTTCGGTAGTAGATTGATTGCTAGCCAAAATTACAGGACCCAGTCTGTCCTGTTATTCAACCCGTAGCTGTGTGGAGAAGTATGTTTCATGCCTTCCCGAGGGGTAATCGTGCGTAAGTAAATATAACTATTCTGGGTGAAACTTGAAGTTTGCTAAATGATTTTCAATTCCGAGCCGATATCTATAATACAACGTACATCTGCAACTATAGAACAATATTACTAAGAAAGACCCTTTGGGAATCATTGTACATGTGCGTATGCATGTGAATCCCTGTGTGTATCTACGCAGTATTTACGTTTATTCATTCCCCCACCTGACACTCCTATGTGTTTGGCGGATTGTATAATTCGAGGAAATATCGTAAATGTACAAAATCAAATCGGAATGTAAAGTATATAATTACGTTGCTGTGTTTCTTTGTGTGCGAAGATGGCGGCGTTTTTCAGTTAAGTGCGGAACGGAAAATTGACATTAAAGATACTCAATTGGAATTGGTCGCATTCAGAATTTTGTTGCATGTTGATTGGTGCAGTATAAAGAGCGATATTGGAAGAGATTCAAGTCAAATCCGAAAGGTTAATATGACCTGATTGCGAGGTATGAAAAAAAAAGACAGAATCCACCAAACCCTGGAAATAATCCGCACAGACTCAAGGGAGAATATAAGTCAATCTACATTGATACAATGAAACACACACACACACACACACACACATATATATATATAACCACACTGATGATCTGTGATACAGCGGTCTATAGATGACACTTACACATATGTATATATTTTTTGTTCTTGTGATATATATATATATATATATATATATATATATATATATATATATATATGCATGTATGTATATCACAAGAACAATATATATATATATATATATATATATATATATATATATATATATGCGTGTGTGTTTTTTGTGTTTTAGGAGAAAGAAATTATGATCACATGGACAAAAATTCGGGCTAAAATTAAGATTAAGTTGATCGGACTGGATATGTTCATGAGCGAAACAGTGATAGAAATTTAAAAATATCGTTTTTATACGTGTTTTGTTTGTATAATTCTACCATACTAAATATATATATATATATATATATATATATATATATATATATATATATATATATATATATAAAAAAAACAGACCACTTTAAGGTACCATTACAATAATTTATTTCACCAAAATCCTTTTTGAAGGACTCCGGATTATCAGGTAACAATTCCAACAACGAAATGAAGGAAAAATGGGATTAGAAATTGATGGGTAGTGTAATTTTTGTAATTTAACAGGGATGGTGATCAACGAGACAATGTATTGTATACAGAGGGGTAAATTTCATATTTATCTTAAGCATGTTTTATATTGGGGTAGGAGAGTGACCTAATCGTGACCTATTTAGATGGTTAACTTAACGGAAATGATATATAGGAATGGGAGGGTAGTGGGGGGAAAAGAAAAGGAAAACATGGAAAGGAGAGAGGAGACAGACAAGTAATACAGATATATCTAAATGAGTGTTACGGCAAAGAGAGGGGGGAGACGGAAGTGAATCGAAAATGCTGTAATTTTGTTTTAACAAAAATCTCTAAAATATAGATTTCAATGCTTGATAGAAATTTAGATGTCTAAAAATGATGAATGTTATCAATTTAAACATTTAGTTTTTTAAGTAAATAGTTTAGGGAATTAGTATAAGTTAACTACTATTTTTATTAGCACATTAAGGATTTAATATAAATTAACTACTAATTAACTGCTAAACTAAATAGGTATGTGTGTGTGTGTACATGTATATATTTATCTCTCTCTCTCTCTGTATTTTAACACACTATTATGCATATAATCTTATTATATATATATATATATATATATATATATATATATATATATATATATATATATATATAAATTCTATATTATTATTTTTTGTTTTATTATTTCAGTTTGGTTCCTAGACAAGTTTCGGCCAGCAAGGCCATCACCAGGAGAAAAAAAATCCCTGCTTGTTTGTAGCAATGCATTACACTAGGGAATCATATATAACTATTGAGATCAATTTGTGTTGTTGGGGTTTTGTTCAAATACATTCGGCTCTCTCAATCATTTTTCGTGTATGTCTTTAAAATACCTGTCTTCAGGTGGTATTCGTTGGAAATCTAAAAGAGTGAAATTATCGGAGGTGTCCACAACAGAGGCCCACCACAAATGATGTGTTTTTTATGCTATATATATATATATATATATATATATATATATATATATATATATATATATATATATGGAGGGAGAATGTGTGTACGTGCGTGATGGTATCAAATATGTCATATACACTTCAAGAGACTTTTATTTGATATTATTATTATTATTATTATTATTATTATTATTATTATTATTATTATTATTACCAAACATTTTTTCCTACTCTAAATGTAGATAATGTGGACATGACAATCAGCCTCTCATCTTTTGATGAGAGGCTGATTGACAAAGCAAGATTATGGAAAAGAGAATTCGAATTTCAATAAATCAATACATCAAACAACCAATGAATATATATGAAGGAATGAAAGCTAATATCGTGTTTGATGGTATGATGTTGTTGCGGACCCGGTAGCGTGCAGTGGTGGTTTTTAAAAGGTGGCCTTGTGCCAGACACTACTTATGACTACCGAATCCACAAACAAAGTAAAAATATTGAGTGAGTGATCCTAGTGAGGAAAAGGGGTCATTCAACAAGTGCATAAAAATAATACAAGTAGATAGCCAGGATTAAACGACAAAATGAGTCTGGTAAAAGAACAAATATAAACTTTTATTATTTTTAAACAAGTAAATTGTCTCGACAGTGGAGACCATCAGTAAAGTTACTGGATCTTTTCAAATAATGAAAAGGTTGTGACAAGTAGTCACTGAAGGAATGACAGTGTTCCGCGCCAAAACAGAAAACCAAAATGGCTAAGGCGGGAAAAGTTCTTCAGGAAGAAAGTTCCAGAACAGTCAATTTATGCGGAATATTATGCATACAACAAAGAAAATACTCACTGCGAGTTTTGTTAGTGTGAGTGTAATGTTATATTTTTAAGGTACTGGTTCATAATGCTTAGAGTTCAACGGATATGAGGAGTTCTCATTCTTAACTGTTGAAAGTTTCAAAGTTCCCTGGTCATGGACGAAAGGCAAGGGCTCGAACAAGATGTTCGCTTCAGGTCGAGGAATTAATTTCTGAAAGTTGCATCGACTTGGTGAGTTTACACACGACGAGCCAAAAGGGACGAAGAATTAATTTGCTGTTAAGATATCCCTGTCTGTATTATGGGGTAACTGACGAGGAATAAATGAGTCAACTTATCGGTTCAATGTTCAGACCACGACTAACTTCGAAAAACTAGTTTGCATCAAGACGAAGTTGAGTCTTGGAAAAAATATATTGACGACGGTGTCGTAGAACTCTACATATTCTAGCTGAAAACGAAGGAAAATTCAACAAGCTGTTCGCATCAAGATGAGGATGAGTCTTGGGAAAATGTGATATCGGCATGTTGAAGTTTTGGTTAGTTAAAAATAATATATTCCGGCCCGTGCATGGGTTAGGGGCACGGAATAAATGAGTTGACCGTCTAGCTTGAAAATCATTCCGCAACTAACTTGAAAACGCTGTTCGTCTGCGACGACAGGAAACGCGCGGGAAAAATTCAAATTCTGATTTTAGACTGTATCGGCAAAAAAAGCGGCTGTTTACTGCTATGTCTAGCTGAACATGAGAGGAAGGGGTGCAATCCGCGCGCGCACACACACACACGCAAAAGAGTGGAATTCACGATTCCACAATGTCAGAATACTTTGATGTCTCAAACTGCACCAAGCAAGGGTGCGTCATGGCCCCTCTACGTTTTGCTCCTTTCTTCTCGGTGATGCTGAAATATGCATTCGTAGACACAAAAAGCGGCGTCAACTTTCAGTTTCGAACAACTGGTGGACTTTTCAATCATTAGCGCTTCAAAGCCAAGACACCACTTCGTATACAAGTTATCCGTGATTGCTAATGATGCTGCTCTTGTTGTGACCTCATTTGAGGAGGTCCAACATCTAATAAATCGTTTCTCTGATGCATGTAAAGACTTTGGTCTTACACTTAGCATAAAGAAGTCCGAAGCACTGCACCAAACTTGTCCTACTCCGAAACAATTCTCTGGTGAGAAACAAAAAGCACCAGTCTACAAATTTCCATAGAGACCATTGAAAGTAGAAGACAAAGCCCTTAACTATGTAAAGTCTTTCACCTATCTTGGTAGCAAAGTCAATTACAGTGGAACTTTAGATGATGAAATCATGCATCGGATTTCTAAGGATACCATTTCTTTCGGCAAACTTCGCCATCGCTTGTGGAATGAGCGGGGTATTCGACTGCATACGAAAATTCGGGTTTACAGTGCTTTTGTCCTTGCCATACTTTCGTATGTCTCAGAGCCTTGGACTCCATACAGATATCATATACGTCAGCTGGATGTTTTTCATAAAAGCTGTCTGCGTGCAATCTGTGGAATTAGCCTTCAAGATTGGACATCTAATGTAGACGTGTTTAACAGGTATAATGCAGGAGGAAACAAAACTTCTCTCATACAGTCTCAGTTACGTGTATTGAGAATGTCTGGATGACAGGATACCCAAGATCCTAATGTACAGCCAGATAGATCAGGGCTACAGGAATGTAGGATGCCCATGCCTAAGGTAAAAAAGACAAGCTGAAAAGCAATTTATTAGCTGTCAATATACCTCATAAACCCTCAAGCGCTTAGAATTGGAGCGGGCAGAATGAAGATCAACATGTTTTAGTGGAATCAGCAGTTTTCAATCTGCTTGACTGAATCGTCTTCAAAAATCGAGAGCAAGATCTAAAAGGTCAAACAATCTAACAGTGAGCTCATCTCACATTCCCCACTCTTGTTCCATACGCGCCCTCGTTTGTAAATCACTAGCGGGTTTTAAGTACCACTTAAGATTATCGCACAAAATTTCATATTTTGAATCAATTGGTTAAGTTGTTAGATCTTCCTACCTCGAAACTGACGGGAGAGTTCATTATTATTATTATTATTATTATTATTATTATTATTATTATTATTATTTATATATATATATATATATATATATATATATATATATATAAAGAGATAATCATACAAAGAACAAATTAGTAATATTAACATAATTCATGGCGAAAAACTTCGCTAACAGACTTAATAAGACATTAAACTACTAACAGCTCACTGAATAACGCGATTCCTATGTTTAAAAGATAGATTTGTTGTTGCAACGCGAGTAATTTAGAAAGTTTCACATTTTGCAACACCAAATCGACGAACCATGATCACCACAACACTCAACTAATTAACAATACCCCAATGATGATATTATGCAATGTCGAAAGTACTCGGATAATAAATATAATATGAATCAACACGGTTTTTCCTCTCGTCCTTCAATATTCATACATAAATATTATCTGTGAATATGAAAGGATCTTATTTAGAATGATCAGACAGAACATGTCAAAATAAAAAGATCAATCCATGAAGGGAGATCAATTTAATTATATACAAAGCAGTAACATTTACGTCAAGAAAAACACTTAACACATCATCGAAGAACCCGGTAATAAATTTCTTTTTACAGAATTTTTTTTTATACCTGTCTCATCATACCCAAATTACATAATGGTTTAATTGTATCCAGATAGTTTATTAAAAATTGAGTAACAAGAGAAAATGAAGTAAATGTCTAAATTCGTTGACCAAGGAAAAATTTCCTGGGGATTTACATTATTGAAGAGAAAATTTATTGACTGTATGCCGACACTTCTATTTTTATATTTTAACATATTCACAGTATCCCACCACCCAGCAAAAATCAGTTTCCCAACCTCGTCGAAAATGCCATCGCCTTCTCACTTGTACAAAAGTCATAACTTCTTGTAATCTTACTTATTATAAAACGCGGATTGTATGTGTGTGTCTGTGCGTTTATACATTGAATCGGATTTCCTACATTCCTACAACAAAACTTAACAGGAGTGCGTAAAATTACCTCGCAGTGGTTCTGACAGCGCCAAAAATTGGAAAAATACAATTGTTTTTGCAAGAAATCAATTTGGAAACACGATAAAACACGATTCTGTCGGTTGTTTGTTTGTGTGTGTGTGTGTGTGTGTGTTCGTTTATATATTGGATCGGATTTCCTACATTTTTCAACCGATTTCAACAAAACGTCACTTTTTTTGGCAGGTAGTGTTTCTTATTGTCTTGCACACTTTTTTCTTTATTTTTACATTCAGAATGCTTTAAAAATTCCATTTACAAGACAATTGTTTATAATAAAATTCTATTCAATCGATAATCTCATAACGATTGAAAACAATGTTTTTATTTGAGTTTGGCCAATTCGTAAAAAAGAAAACAAAATACAAAAATTGACCAATTCGTAAAAAAAACCCCAAAAAAACAAAAAAAAAATAATTAAGACATGCGTGTCCGTCAACTTTAAACAATAATCTTTGTCAATATTATTTTTCAGTCTTTATGATGGTCAATACTTGATCTATCTCTTACTGTTACATCCCCGGGCAACCCCGGGCTCTACTGCTAGTACTTATTATAAAACCCAGGTTGTTTGTGTGTGTGTGTGTGTGTGTGTGTGTGTGTGTGTGTGTGTGTGTGTGTGTGTGTGTGTTCGTTTATATATGGGATCAGAATTTCTACATTTTTCAACCGATTTCAACGAAACTTTTTTTTTTGGCAGGTAGTGTTTCTTATTGTCTTTCACACTTTTTTCTTTATTTTTACATTCAGAATGTTTAAAAAATTCTATTTACAAGACAATTGTTTATAATAAAATTCTATTCAATCGGTAGACTCATAACGATTGAAAACAATGTTTTTGTTTGAGTTTGGGTTTGACCAATTCGTAAAAAAAAAAAAAAGAAAAGAAATACTAATTAAGACATGCGTGTCCGTCAATTTTAAACAATAATCTTTGTCAATTTTATTTTTTAGTCTTTATGATGGTCGATGCTTGATCTATCTCTTACTGTCACATCCCCGGGCAACGCCGGGCTCTACTGCTAGTCTAGGATATTTGCATTCTGGACATTTGGTCCCAGACTATTGCGTCCCTGGATAATTGAGTGCCTCTGAAAACTTTTTGAAGATTTTAAATGTGATTACCATAAATTTTGAAAAAAAAAATATAGTAATCTGAAATTAGTAATCATAAATTTTAAAGAAAGGAATAAAACGAATAGGATAAAATAAAAATTAAAAGTTTATTTTTGTGTAAAATGCAATGGCAGTGATGGAAGTTCGCCCCCCGCCTACGTCTCCAGTATCTTTCTGTTTCATTACCATTTTGCTTACGATAATGTTAGCTTTAATTTTCATCGTCCACAAATATTTTACCACCAATGTTTGATTTTCGGATCTTAGCCAAGGCTTCCAAATAAAAATATAATCTATAAAATCGAGAATCTATTAGATGTTTGTCGTACGCATTGCTGGAGTGAACTGAAACTGCTAGCTTAATTTTCTCTTTCTTTAAAAAAGAAATTTTTCTCTCTTTTCTATTCATAGTAACTACCTTTCTGCTTGTTTAGAGTAATTAAAGGCATTGGTGAGCAAGTTTCTATATTAAA
>CAHIKZ030004411.1:2222500-2225000 GCA_903632075.3 Acanthosepion pharaonis | reverse complement strand
CGGCGATCGTACGGGATACAGTGATTCAACGACATCAGGTCGGATAATAATATGTCTATAAAATATATCTTTGCTACTTATACAAATAAAGAGCATGCTTTTCGCGCTATCTAGCTACGAGGTAGAATTGAACGGATTCAAATATTTATTGAATGCAATAGATCCAATTAAGAATAATATACTCATCCGGATGTCTAAAAAGAGTCCATATTAGCGTTACATAATAAAATAAATCAGGATTCTTCTCCCAGCAGAAATTTTCATATCGTCAAGAAGACAGGGCTCTGCTGTCGTTCTTTTCGATGGCTTCTGTTATTGCTAAACAAAAGGAGACCAGCCTTGCAGCAAACAAATTAAACTAACTAGATAAACGGTTTCCACAGATTTCTGCAGTTGTAAATGTGTCAAATTATCCGGTTCTTTACGATATTGACTCTGTTTTCCGTTCAATATTTGCTTTCTCAGTTTGGTGCGGTAGAAGATCGAAAAAAAAAAACTTCCCGTAAATCATCATTAACATTCCTGTTTCTTACCTGTCAGGAAAAAATAGAAGCATCCACTGATTAGAAATGGAAATACAAGCTCAGCCTGTAACTTCATATAACCTCAAATAAATGCACGATATATGGTAACATATTGACTCAAGTATAAACACGATATATGCCTACTTATGGAGTTCGGCCGCTTTACGTTCCGGCCTTCTCCATTTATTGGAATTTCGAACTAAACCCTTTATTTCGTCCACCAGTGTAGATTGTTCTAGTTCAAAGTGCTACGCGTCTTCCGGATGCCTCAATTATCTCCCTTTAACTCAACTCTCCAACTTCTTGTTCACCACAGCAGTAGCCAGGTATTGAACTCACAACTCTGTGGTTCAAGTCACTGGATCCAACACACGCTTTCATCCACTGAGACATGTGTTCTTGAGTTGATAAAAGCGTCTGTACAACAGTCCAAGCAATGTAAATAATGTAAACAATTACAATACTTTATCTCAGAGATATTGATAGATCTTGAAGAAGGCCGGAGCGTAAAAAAGATGAAACGTCGTTAATATGGCATTAAAGATGAGGCTAACAGTCCATATGATATAAATAGTGTGAATAATTACGCTTCTACATCTCAGAAATATAGACAGATATGTCAACCTTAGGTCTAAAGAGAAAAACACGACATATGCCTCCCTAAATTATTTAACTTGTACCGACGACGCCAGGTAGCACTGTATGAAATTAGGGTATTATTCAAAGATGGTTACGAAGGGTGATGGGATGAGAGCAAGTGCTTGAAAGAGCAGAGGAGAGCACATAATTGGAAGATATCACAAGGAAGAAATCTCTGATGACAGTCATAATTATTATGCTTTAGACACCATGTGAAGCGTAGTTGACGCAACACTAATCACGGTAATGAGGCAGTGATGTCAGGACTAAATAGATCCTAATTAGGTAACGAATTGAATACGTAAACAAAAAGGGAAAGGGGCGTTAGGTATGGGTGTCTCTTTTCGCCGTATACCTTCAACATATGCAGCCAAACTAACGTAAGTGACCTAGAGACCGTGCGAGGATTTATCATTGGTTGGCGAAATCTTAGTAAGATGCTCAAATAACAATCATAAAAAGAAAACTACAATCTTTCCAAGACAGGCTAGTAAAGGATAGCGCGAAGAAGAGAATAACTATCAACTGTAAAAAAGCAGAAAGTATAGTTTTCAGCGAAAAAAGCCCCCAAAATCAACACAAAATAAGAACTAAAAATTACAGATGTCGACATCAAAAAAGTATAAATACTCTGAGGGGATGCTCTTTACAAAGAATAGAAAAAAGACGATATCGAAATCTAAGGATCAACGGATTAGAGAAAGCTACATTCGGAGGATTGGCGCGATTGCGTCTCGATTAAGGGACGTGCCTCGCGAAACGGAGCGGCTCTTGCAGCGTGTCTCACTGGCCATGGTTCGAGTTAATGCTTTCTCCATAATTGCGACCGGCAGAGGATAGAAAACATTGTTTATAGTTACGTTGTTCGTTCTGGAATTGTAATCAATGGTCAACTGAACCTGTTTTGTTGAAAATAAAATGAAAATAAATTTAAAAAAAAACAGAAAAAAAGCTATATTCGAAAAGTTAAACTCAATAATAAGAATAAAAAAAATATGTTATAAACAAAGAAACGAGTGTTGAATATTCAAGCCACACCATGTTATATGGTGAAAATGCTTAGCAAAATTCTTTAAATTCAAAGCGAAAACTTAAGGGAATAGAAATGTGGTTCTACAGAAGGATAATGAGAATTCAATTGCTGGAAAGAAGCAACGAAGAAGTATCAAAAGAAATTGAAACAAAAGAATATTTATACTCATGTTACATAAACCTCTTCGTTTGCTGGAGAGGTTTTTGTTTGACGTGGTCGTTTTCACAACGAAGCTTCTCCCGTAAGGATGTCGAAATTGTTTTGGGTTCGAAGATAAAAGACATCAGCAAAAGAGAATTTGATT
>CAHIKZ030004411.1:2060000-2215000 GCA_903632075.3 Acanthosepion pharaonis | reverse complement strand
AGCGAAAAATATACAGTACTCGTGAAATAATTCACAACCGAACGCCCGCAAAATGGTATGTGCTTTAAAACAAACGTCATGTAACAAGCTATACTAAAGTCCCTATGTAGCGCATTAAAAAGATATATCTACACCATTGAAAGCCCCTTGAAATATTAAATCTACTGACATATAATCTCACTTAGCAATAAAAATATGCACATCGAATAAAATTATCAGAAGATATGCAATCAGGAAAACACTAAACAAACGATATTTAATATAAAAAAAAACTTTTAACACAATACGTACTTAAAAGTATACCTCTTAACCATGCAACCTCTGGTTACAGAAGAAGAAATAATTACAATTCCATAAAAATATAATTTGCTAAAAAAAAATAATATTTTGTTAAGCAAATTATATTGTTCCTCTCTAAATGCAGACACGAAAGTAAATTCCGTCTACTCTACCAAACGCATCACCTGTCCAAAGGTTATAAAACTAATAACCAATAACCTAAAAGAAATAAACATTATTGAAATACGAATACTGTCAAAAAGCAAACGTTGTATACATATAAATAATTATAAAATGATGCAAAATGAATGAATTAATGTTTAAAATATTGAAATGTTCTTAAATTCAGTAGATAAATCTAAGAACGTGAAAGCTCAATAAAAATAAATGTCTCCTCCTGGCATAGGCCACCACGAGTAACTTATACATGGGGAGAGTACACAATATGCATTGTTTAATGGTCATGTAATTCGTTAAATTGACAAACACGACGTATTACATCATTGATAAACACACACACATGCACATCCACACACACACACACACACAGAATTCAAAACCTGCAGATGGTCGTTGGAGGACCTTGTAGCATGTAGCTCTCTGTATTCAGCCATTCAAAAAGTGTGGTTGGTCCTGCACGCAGCCTTCACTACTAGAATCAAATCATATATGCAGATATCTGGAACTGCTTGACCTTCATACGTAGAATACGACAAGAGAGTCTACACACACACACACACACACACACACACACACACACACACACATATATATATATATATATAAATCATTAACCTTTGCATTAGTTTTGTGTGAATAATTCATGTATTTGTAAATTGATTGCACGTTTATTGTAATTTAAATAACTGATTCATATGCGACTTTTGGTTAATAAGTGCGACATTACTGTAATTATTGAACAATATAGTTCATGCCACTTTGACAGTAAAATTTACCAGTAAAATAATTTGTTCATTACCATATTTGGTATAAACGCAAACACTTTAAAAAAAAATTTTCAAACTCAGCGTTGCTTTGGTGCGTTCAAAAACCAATATCTCATTTTCAATAGCATTTCGGATACAATACACATATATTTTCGATGTCCTCTTATTACTAAGAGAAAAAAACAAGAACAACATCTATTATATACCTGAAGATGTCTGTAGGAACAGACGAAAGCTTGTAGTAAAAATAACAATTAATACGGCAGAAATTCATATAAACAAGGATCAATTCATTCATAACGGGTCTGGAGGTTTTTGTGTACTATTTGAATTGTTTGCGATGATGGATGTCTCGCCATTTAAATCATTAACCTTTGCATTAGTTTTGTGTGAATAATTCATGTATTTGTAAATTGATTGCACGTTTATTGTAATATATATATATATATATATATATATATATATGAATGAAAAACAATAGGAAAACTATTCTTAGCCGTCGCGTTTCGTCCTATGAGAGACATATATAAGAACCGAACGCGCTGACTAAAATAGCTTTGCTTGTCTTTCCTTCTCTTTTTATTAAACTTGTTCCTTTACAGATTCACTCTATCTGAAAATTATTTATACCCCCACCATATATATATATATGTACATGAGGGAATGTGTATATATATATATATATATATATATATATATATATATATATATATATGTTTGTGACTGTGTATCACTTTGTGTATATTTGTGCGTAGTTGTGTGTGTTTATGTGTGTGTTTAAGTGTGCGTATGTCTGTACGTGCTACGAGGGAAAATTTAAACTTTATTGGCTCAAACAAGGAAGGTTTGATTTGGTTTGGATTATTTTGCTTTACAGCAATAGGTTATTTAATGCTGACGAAAACTTATTGCAGGTAAATATTTTGTTTTGCCAAAAATCTCTTTCTGGCAATATATTTCCTTCATAATTGTATTGCTGGTAATATTTTTTTTCAAAAAAGTATTGCTGGTTATAGTTAACTATTTACCCATAGCTGGGACCCTAACAGGTGCTACCACCCCAAGTCAGGTTGGACCTGGGAACACCAGCAATTAAGAGGTGGTTCCACGCTCCTCAAAACCTCCTGATCAGAGGCCCTGCTGTTGGACGTAGTTTAACGTCTTAACCAGAATGTAGTTTAACGTCTTACCCAGGACGGTCAAATACTCTATATACTGGAGGATAGTGAGAGATTTTACGATCAATTTTCTACGCAAAATGTAGACTTCACAAGATTTTAATTTTTTCTTTAAGAGGTTAAAAATTATGCATTCTTGTTAACTGATTGCACTTTAGTTAATGCAAAAAAAAAAGACGGAGAATACATCAATCCAATTTATATACGATTATATACGGTATATTTTGATTAGTTGCTAATAACCGATAATTTATATTAATTATATTTTTGAGTTGTACGGATTTATATGTGCGTATTTCTGTGTGTGTGTTTCTATGAGTTGATTGTGTCATCACAATTGTCCGAGACAGTTTGTATCCTAACATTACTTTTTGCATAATAATATCTAGTGATGCTACAAAATGTTACCCTTTGACACACTTGTCGCTTTGATCACATGTCTCTGAAATGACACTAAATTAACAGTTATATTCATTTGACATGAGTGTATATATTAAAAAGTATATTCAAAATATTAACAATGGTGTATGTGTATTGGAATGGTGGTCTTCAGTTTTATTTCGGTTAATATGATGACGTTTATTTTAAGTCAGCTTCCGATGGTAGGGTCGAAATTCGGAAGCATTCTTAATCAATAAACATCGAAGCCTTTCTTGACGATCGACAGATTCTTTCGTCATGTCATTCGCATGACTGAGGACCGACATCGAAAACGCACTTTCTACGATGAATTACTCTTGCGAAAAAGGCTGAGAACAGTCACAAAAAATTATACAAAGAGTTTATCAAGGACATCCTGAAAACCTGTAATATCTAATCTGTAATAGTCATACCGTGAAATATGCCGTAGACAGAAACCATTCTCTGCTACTAGATAAGATATTTTCAGATGAGCTACTTGTGGAATAACTGGTTTATTCCCCATGCTGTTTTAATTCCAATCATAGCAAGGTCTAATGTGAACCTTCTTCGTTATGTACCGTGTCCCCTCAAGATATAGGCAATAATGCTCTCCACAACTTCCTGCCCTTAATGAATTTTATATTTAGCTCATTAAGTATGCGATGCTGTGTTTTCTATCGTCTATTAGATTATCCAAGCAATCTTTCCTCATTATGTTCTCTAGTAACCCCAATTGTTTCTCGCTGATGTTACCTCCTTGTTTCCATTTTCACTAAAACCGTTGTTGCAAACACACAATCGGTCCATGGTATATTCAGCATTCTTCTGTAGAACAACATTTCTGTTAATTCAAGTCTTTTCTTCAACTTTGAGGTGATTATCCAGCACTCACTGCTATGCAGGAGGATTTAGTATTATTTTTTTTAAGAATACGAGGCTAAATTCTTAATATGTAAAATAATTGCTTATTTACTTCTGGTTTCTATTCCAGTGTTTGACGAGAAACTACATCAGATACCAAAGGAGCGTGAGAAAAAACTTCTTAATTACAGTAGACACCAAGTCCACCCTGACCAGTGCTGGTAGCATTTGTTAGAGTCTCATCTATGCCGGAATAAAGAACCCCAAAATAAAACATTTCAAGTAACTAAAATAATTATAGTAAAAATACCAACAATATATTTTATGTAAAACGTTGAAAACTATAAATATTTTATAATTATTTGCAGTCATACAATGACGTTCAAATTATATTTAATTGGTATCATAAAATTATGTTTTTATAAGTACAAAAGCTGGGTATTTAATATCACTTGTCGTAAGCAACATACCTGATTTTTATTATTTCAAAGCAGACAAGAAAATCAAATTTCATCATTGAATGAGCCATAAGGAAAAAAACTTCTGGTTTCCGTGAAATTAACGTCGGTTGACACGAGGCTATGATTCTGTGTCTTTCTTCGAATGTTCAATTTTCTTTTGGTGAGTTTATGAAGTATTGTTTTGATAAATTCCTATTATTTGAGTATATTTTGCGTGCATTCGGCTCTGTTCATTTCGCTGTTTCTGCTCTCGTCACTACCATTATCATCCGATATATATATATATATATATATATATATATATATACACATTCTATCTGATTTATTCATTCAGGACGTGCTGATCATGGCTCCTCGTAACCGTAACGATACATATATATATATATATATATGTGTGTGTGTGTGTGTGTGTGTGTGTGTGTGTGTGTGTGTGTGTGTGTGTGTGTAGAAAGAGAGAGAGAGAGAGAGAGAGAGAGACTCCAAAGTTAGTGATAAGAGCGTCAGTCAATTGTTGTCGCTTCCTGAAGAGTGGACTGATCAGTTAGGGGAAAGTGTTTCTGTGAAACACTTGTGCTGATGCACTGAATATAACTTCAGTCAGCTAAGTGCCAAATTGTATTTGTATTGATTCTATATATATATATATATATATATATATATATATATATATATATGATGCACCCACTAATACCCACTGTGTGACAACCTTTCAAACCATACTACAGGTTGACCCAAGACTTTTTAGTGAAAATAGGTAGACGGTTCCCTTGGACGCCGTCTATAGCTGTGCTAGTACGAAGTTATATGTCGGGGGCTTTAGCGTGCTAGCATGTTAGCGTGCTTAGCATAATGGCAATATAAACCCCAGTCTCTGTGGTTGTAGAATATAGACAAATGTGCCTGAGCAAGCTTCTGCTATAGGGATTGGGTAGCAGACTGGTATCCTCGAAGAAGATATTGTTTCCTATCCG
Organism: Acanthosepion pharaonis; assembly: GCA_903632075.3. Lineage (NCBI taxonomy): Eukaryota > Metazoa > Mollusca > Cephalopoda > Sepiida > Sepiidae > Acanthosepion > Acanthosepion pharaonis. Next base: position 2,209,901 of record CAHIKZ030004411.1, on the reverse strand, counting down.
TTTCCCAAATCAGGAAAATGTGTCATATCACTTCGTGCGAAGCAAAAATAGTGATATGTACATGGTTCGCGCCATCATACTTTAGATATCTGTTGTAATCGCGTTTCCGACCATCCATTTAGAAGTTGTCTGTTGTAAATGTTAAGCGATAAGAGAGTTACGTTACAAGAATGTCTTTGTAATTCCTTTGCAAAAAGTCTAACGATCTAATTATGATCAAAACCTGAAGATACATTGCGCCTGAAGGAAATGAAAATTGAAATTTAATCTTAATTTATAGGCTTCTTTTTAACGGTTCCGTTTTTTTTTTCCTTTTTAAATAAATTCTCGGCGTTTATATGGGAAAATAACCTTTCACGTAACTGATTCAAACAATTATCGTCTTAGCCGCCGGCATACGACCTTTTTTTTTTTTTCGTCCAAGAGGAAGCGTTCGCCTGCTGTTTCTTACGAATCTATATTTGAATTTTCAATTGAAATTCTGATAGAAATTTTTTTTTTCTTTTTACTCCTCAATATACCAAAAAACTGAGTGCATGCACCCGAAAACACTGTTATTCTTCAAACAATATACACTGATGCACAAACAAATGAGAACCAGCGATACATGACGATACATAAAGTAATTCATTTTAATGGGCTACATTTGCGCTGTCAGAGATTGGGGACTATGTCAGGGAATTTCTAAAATGACACACCGTTGGAGATTGTTTGATTCAATATAGACACTGCTCTATGTAATGAGAATTGCCAAGAGATTCGCTTTATTCTTTTGAATAGAAAACTTGTTGGGTACATCAGATAATAATATATGATGAGAATCGTTCGCGATTATTAAAAATATTCTCAAAATCTTCTTAACAGCAAGATTACAAAATATTGTTACTGAATATGTTTATTAAAATATTCTTTAGATTACATGCTTAGAAAACAGGTGTTTTGTTATGCCTCAGTCCCCCTCTCTATCTATCTATCTATCTATATATATATATATATATGTGTGTGTATGTGTGTGTGTGTGTGTGATTGTGTGTAAATTCTGCTGTTCATAATGAATAGCAGAAATTTAAAGATACAAAATGACGTGAAAGGCGATAATAGGAACTTATGCAATTGCAGGACAAAAAAATTACTGTTCTTTAAATGGATTATGCCTTAATGAACGGGCTGTATATTGTGCCAAAGTGGATAGTGAAAATAGTAGCACAAAACATACATAGGGTGTACTGAGGGCCAGATCAAGCGGAGGTGGTACAATCACACCTCATCTTTTAGAATTCCGGAGCATAGGTACAGTACGAAGCTAGCAAGCTATTATTGGAAGTTTAGGGAGAGACATAGCAAAAGTCCAAGCATTCACTAATCGAAGAGACAAGTCGTATCAGTTGGAAAAATAAAGATTTACCTGCCATTTATGAGCAAAAAGAATGACGACTGTGAATAGAATTTAGTGAAAATTTTAAATAATGAGTGTCAAAACGCATCAAAAATTGGTGAAGATATACTGTATAGCCACACCTGAATAAGAAGTTGAGTCACAGTTGGGCCAATGGTAGTTGCGCGTAACTCGGCTGGAATTGGAACTCGATTCACCGTGTTTCAATACCAAGCCGTTACCCAGTACACCAACCACACATCCAAGTTTACAGTAACTGGTATACCCAAGCGGTCACCCCAGGCACGATTTTTTTTTTTTTGAGCATTTAACCCAAACCAAGGCGGGAATGCCACTAGCACGCAAGCAGATACAGAGAGTGTGAACAAGAGGAAAGAGGCGTGATAGCGGAAAGGATGATGAGATGGACGGGGAATAGATCAAGGGATCTGGAGATGTTGATTGACATTGCATTTGAATATTTCGAGATTATAGTTATCATGGAAGAATTAAGAGGAAGGTAGTTCCACAGACGGGAAGTGTGAGACATGACGCTATTGGAGTAGAAAAACCTGCTATATTTAACCGTTTCCACAATGAATTGGTGGGACTGAGATACCCACCTAGTAGCACGTTCAAGTTCATACAGTTTGCGAATCAGCAAAAGAAGCTCATCGGAGCAGTTGCCGTGAAAATACTTGTAGGAAAGACGGAGGGAAGCCACTGTAGGTCTGTAATAAATTGACTGTAGACGAGATGCCAGATCAGGACCCATCACATTACATCTCCGTCTCTGGACTTGAATATCGACGAAGAAGTTAACGGGAAAGTATTTTTTAGAAATATTGCTCGTACGGTGTTTCGTCGATCGTAGAGTGTTTCAACGTGATCTGGATGTAAGTGTTATCGAATGAGAACTTAATATATATTCTTTATATGATGCATATAACCTCTAAAAATTATATATTTATTCTATAGATGAAGCTTCGTTCAATATAGAGAGAAAATATTTACACCGTAGGTTTGAATGATCGTTTCATGATAAACGCTGGAAACATCTGAATGAAACGTATGAAATTATAATTTAAAAAGACAAACACTTATGACAAAAAATATTCTTCAAAGAGGAAGTCGATTGAGTATATATTATTTATTTTGAATCATGTACCCAGATAAAAAGAGAACTGCCAAGAGATTAGCTTTAGTGTTTTGAATGCAAAACTTGTTGCATACATCAGATAATAGTATAACATATACGATGAGAGTCGAACGCGATTAGAAAAAAATATTATCAAAATCTTCTTAACAGCAAGATTACGAAATAATATTATTGAATATGTTTATTAAAATATTCTTTAGATCACATGCTTAGAAAACAGGTGTTTTGTTATGCCTCATTCCCCTCTCTCTCTCTCTCTCTCTCTCTCTCTCTGACTCTCTACATATATATATATATATATATATATATATATATATATATATATATATATATATATATGTATGTGTGTAAATTCTGCTACTCTACTATGTATAGCAGAAGTTTAAAGATACAAAATGACGTGAAAGGCGATAATAGGAACTTATGCAATTGCAGGACAAAAAAATAACTGTCCTTTAAATGGATTATGCCTTACTGAACGGGCTGTATATTGTGCCGACGTGGATATTAAAAATAATAGCACAAAAATACATAGGGTGTACTGAGGGCCAGATCAAGCGGAGGTGGTACAATCACACCTCATCTTTTAGAATTCCGGACATAGGTACAGTACGAAGCTAGGAAGCTACTATTGGAACTTCATGGCGAGACATAGCAAAAGAGCAGGCATTTAATGGTTCATTTTAAGACACTTAAAGACTAACATAATAATCGAGAATACATGTAGACTATACCAAGAAGAGAAACTGCCTATAGCAAAATTTAGAGACAGCAATGAATTGTTGAAGAAGAGATCAGAGATCATGACCAAATGCAGACATTTTTAGAATTTCAGCTTGGGGTTATTTGAAGTAAGTTAAAAGTAATTTTTTTTCTCTCCGCACGCTACTTCCGGTTTTGAAAGGGCTTAAGTTGTTGAGTTCCGTGTAGTTGATTTTCGACACTGCGGTAGTGTGCTCTGGTTCGCTTTCATCATTTCCAAATATTAAACAGCTCTGCAAATCTGGTCTTCCGACATTGTATTGAGCACTTTTAATACGTTCAGTTTTAAAAAAAATTTACTATTTGCACTACAGGCATATATATATATATATATATATATATATATATATATATATATATATATATATATATATATATTTTTAGCATATCATATCGAAAACGTCAAAATCTCTACACAATTGCAGTCATGTTTGGATTCACATACACGGTATCTCATCAGGATATGTAAATGAAAGGAATAACTTTCAATCGGCTAATGAGATACACTGTATTCTCATCGAAACACGACTGCAATTGTGTAGCGATTTTGACATGTATTCGATGTAATATTCTAAAATAAAGTATATTGGTCTAGTTTGAGCCACCTTTCAAATTAAGTGTCACAAACGTTGGTTGGAATTATACTCTATTCGTTTTCATCGTACCTGTATATATATATATATATATATATATATATATATAATTGCGCCTAATCGACTATAATGAATCAATGACTGTCGCAATAGCTTGATCAGGCACATTGTGGTTCTTCAAACATCTATTGAGTCAACTTGTAGTTTATACTGCATTTTGACATTTATTTACAGTTTCCGGAATATACCACACAATCTTGCGTGATAAAAAAAAAAAAAAAAAAGTTGAACAAGGTCGGCTTGTTAAAACCGCAGTCATCATGACTTGTGACTTGCAAAATCATCGACGAAATATTCCGTCAACTCAATTTCAGTTATACATCACTGAATTTGTCTATCCGAATTTAGATAACAACGTTGACACAATGGCTCTGAGTTTGATTATCCTGAAGGCGTTTGATATGGTTTGATACACTGGGATTCTCCCCAAGAAAAGTGCTATTCTGTCTCTGACCGGATATTTGACCTAACCCAGTCTTTCATAGGAAATCGTTTTAACGCTTCCAAAACGAAACTGATACCATCTAATCCTCTAGAGAGAATCATATTTGCCCTCCATTAGTATGGCTGATGATGACCTCCATAATAGAAACCCATTGTCCCCTGCTTGGTCTCATATATTCTACTGACATGACGTGCAGCGATTATATTGAATTAATCGCATGGTCTGCAGCCAAATCTGTTGGTTCATTGTGTCATACCAAAATGTTTCAACTCAGAATTCATTTTTCCCATTTGTAAATCTACAATTTAATCGTGCTTTAAATATTGCTGTTATTTCTGGTCCAGTGCTACGGCTATGTATCACAAATTCTCGACAAATTCCAGGAAAAGATCTGTTATGTTATCGGCCCAAACCTGGCATCTCGTCTTCCCTCACTTTCCCACCACAATTACTTACTTCCCTGTTTCTTTTCTATAAATCATTTAATAGCAATTGTTCAAATGAACAATCCTTCTTGGTACATCCGTGGAATTTAACGCAGCGGCGGTTGACCAACAGAAATGAAAGCCATACAGTCTATCTGAAAGAAGGGCGTGGAAAGTGAGATGCTAAACTAAGTTGATTGAGAGCTCTACTACTTTTATAAGAAGAGATAAAGGATTCATAGGACGACAATCCGAGGAATCAGGGATATCAGCAGAGATCTTGAACACTGAATCTGCAGCTAGAAACAGCAAAGCATTTATAGTAGAGTTTGGATATAACGAGGCATAGTAGACTTTCATAGATACTATTAGGTCAGCATACCTTTTGATGATCGAGATTTTTGAGATGATAACAGAAATCAATGACGAAGCTGCATTCATATAACTGAATAGGGATTCCTTACCAGTGGACGAATCCGGCAAAAATACTCGAGAATGGATTCTGTGGAGATTTTCCGAGAAAAGCTTTCTGCTTTATCGGCAGCAGATGACAATATTTCAAACTGATTGAGAAGGAGAATGATCGAAGTTATACTGTTCAACAGATTATTAGAAAGCCAACAATAAACTCTAGAACTAAACTTGCGATAGGCTATACGCTGTCGCATTTTATCAGCGAATAGCTACTTTGCATTTTTGTGAAAAGATTTGTACACATTACGAGCAGATACACAGAGGCGCCTGTTGCGATTTGAATTATCAGGTTGGTATAGCACGAAGAAGGGATTCCAGTGGACGATAGAGATTTAATAGGAAAGAAGCAAGGAGGTTATTGCGGTTCCACTTGGTATTTCCATGTTGAAACGAAAGCAGTGATGGCAGCTTTCATCCTGGAAAAAAAAAACAAAGTTTTGCAAAATTAATTCCAGGGAGCGTAGCAAAGAAAATCACGAAATGAGTCCCAATCAGTGCGTTGATAACAAAAGGATGCCCTGTCAATATATGGTTCTAGCCTAATTGTTGAGCGGAAAGAATATCTACAGACACTACCGCGTCGTCGGATTTGACATGATAATAGATTTGCAATTCGCGACATGAAGCCAGACAGAAGGTAAAGAACAGAACAACAGAAGAAACATAATTCCTTATGTCTTACTAGGGAATCGATTAGGGAAAACAACTATTTTAGTGAGAAAGCGACAAATTGAGAAATTCAAAGTCTGGATTCCAGTGAGATCTGTGGCATTCGAAGACACTTGACATTATACGCATTGTAGACACAAAACACAAAGGTATTCCCTGCGAATATAGTGATGACTTCAACTATACTGTCAGCTAGCAACAGTCTAGAGAAAAAAGAGAATGATAAAGGAAGAAGAGATAGTTGATTTTAATAGTAAGAGTCGTAAGCACATGCAGTGTAACCCGGATATAAGAGAGTTGTCGGGACCGGATAAGTCTCTTATATCCGGGTTTCTCTTATATCCGGGTTTGGTCTATTTTATATACATTAACACAGGCTCTAATTTGGGACCAGAGAAAATCTCTCTTATATCCGGGTTTCTCTTATATCCCGGTCTCTTATATCCGGGTTACACTGTATTAGAACCAAACGGGTATGTTTTCGATATGATATGGAATGCTCAAATGACCACTGCGTATCTCTTCACATTTGTGCATGCATATGCACTGAAGACAATCTTGCAAGATATTAGATAAATGTGGAATCGCATTGTCTCTTCAATGCAAGAGGCTTCAATTATTTCAATACTGTGGCTTTCAACAAACATGTCCTACTTTGATGTTTGCGAAGCAACTACTTTGTCGGTTCAAAACGTGTTTTAACGTGTGCACTCCGTCTTCACTGTCTTTTGTTGTGAAGACACTCCGAAATACTTAAGCATTTTTACTGTTTGATTGACGCAATGCTGTAGACCGTAATTGAAAACGTAAATGGAATAGGCGCCGTGGACTTGTGCTAAATGTCTTTAAAGACCTCTTTTCTTGGACATGTGGCAGGTCAAATTGCGCTCTAGAAAGATATTGAAGAGAAAAACCGTTATGAAAATAACCGATAGAAGAACGGTTAACACAATCATCAAATATGATGTCGCTTGGAGTCGACGTGGTCTTAGCGAATTTCGTACTAACAATATAAGGTTCGTCCCTGCAGCTTTGCTGACGATACATGGTGTAAGTATATATGCTATGTTTGTACGAGTCGAAGTCATATTCTACAGAGGCGTATTCATCTCCACAACAGACTTTTAAACGAGGTATTCTCCTAAAAATAAATATTTTGCTTGATCTGATTTTAACAGCCAAATTCAAGTCAAAGATCAAGTCTACATATATAAAGAAGCGAAAGCATCTGGATTGATTTTACTTTTAAAGCAGATGTTTTGTAAAAAATGAACTTGCAAGGTTAATGAAATATATACTTAATTGTGGCCTATATCTTTGAATTCATTTATATTTCTAAAGGATTAATGGGTATATTTATAATCCCACATTTTTTATTACTTGGAATTATTCGCAATAATAATGTTTGAAATAAAAACAATGTTAGTTTATATATAAAACTGTTCAGCCAGAGTTAAATATGCTACCCATATATATTTCTTATATATATATATATATATATATATATATATATATATATATATATATATATATACACCCAAGTTTATGATTGGTGTATACGAAATAAATTCCAGCAACCAACAATTACATTTCTTAAAAGAGTGCTCAATACAGAGTAGAGCGATAGAGCGAATATAATTATTTATTTAAAAATAATAACATAAATATATTAGAAAATCACTACAAAATAGCCATTTTGTTTCAATACCTCTGGTGTCTTATCAAGTGATGATGTTGAATGTCTAATATATATATATATATATATATATATATATATATATATATATATGCATGTATGTATTTATGTATTTATATATGTATGTACGTATGTATAAAGGAATTATGGAATAGCAACAAATGGCCAACAGAATAAGATCATGTTTTTGTATAAAGGTATTAAAATAAACCAATTTGATGTTATTATGTCTTCATTCCACTGAATGAAGATAACGCAATTATGAAATATGTCTTTTGGAGTAGACGTAGTCTTACTAATTTTTGTAGAAATTATATAAGACTCGCTCTCCCTGGATCTGCTGACGATTCTCGGTGTCAGTATATATTCTGTTTGCACGAATTCAAGTCATATTTTGGGGAGGTGTGTTGATCTCCACAACAAAACGTATACATTCGTAATCAGTGCGATTATCTATGATTGTTCTGTCTGTATGCATTCTAAGGTCACATAAAATTGTTACAGGTCCTATTTCTGTAACCGGGTCAGGGTCGGTCTCCATATCAATTTCTTAAAGTTTCCTTTCCGTAAACGTTGCAGATTTTCCAGTGGAGATATTGACCTACTCTGTCGTGCTGTGTTTTAGTTTCAGAGGGTGCCAATACCGCGCACCTTGATACAAGATGGCCAATTGCCTGTGGTTATTTATCACAGAATCTGCATTTTCAACTAAAACAATTTTTCAATATATATGTTTAATAACTTCTACTTAGTAACCATTGGTCCCGTGCAGAAAAAATAAACCCTTCAGTTATAGCTTGTAACCCTACACTACGTAGCCACTGAAGAGTGTGGTTTTTTTCTACATCAGTTTGTTTGTTACGGGCAGAGTGTTGAACATGAATCTATTTATTTTGCCATTGTTCCTGTAACTGATTGGTTGCATTTACCTTTGCTTTATTTTTAAGTATTGTACAGCTTCATTCAGTGAAATATACTTTCACCCATTTGAAACTCTATTTTGAACTCGTTGGCTTCCTTTATTTTTGAAGAAAATCGTTTACTACTTTCATGTTCTTTGATATTATTTTTTTTCTTTGATTTCTGGCGTTTACACATTTCTTTCCGGGTCCCGCCCAGGGACCTAAGGTTAGAAATGACATCATGACACTTTCCACTGACAAAAAAAAAAACATTACATAGATAAAGCCCTTCGTAAAACGTGGGCTGTACTTGTCAGAACAATTTTTTGTATCTCCTTGAGGCATGGACTTCCAGGAATCTCTTCAATTAGTCTACTGCAATCTTTTCCAACCAGTCATAGGGCTCCAACTACAACAGGGATTGTTGATGTTCCCATATGCCACATTTTCGAGATTTCTATTTCAAGGTCCTTGTATTTTGACAACTTTTTGAATATCTTCAAATATACATTGCAGTCAGCAGGGACTGCCATATGAATAAGGAGGAGTTTTTTGTTTGTGGTCTTTAATACCAATATCTGGCCAGTTGGCCTTGATTGTTCTGTCAGTGTGTATTGTGTAGTCCCATAGAATTTTAACAGGTCCTATCTCCGGGTCTTTGGTGGTGTTCATACCAGTTTCTTTCAGTTTCCTTCCCGTAGATATTGCAGATTTTCCAGTGCAGATATTGGCCCACTCTGTCATGTCAGGTTTTATATTCAGTGGGTGCCAACATCGTGCAACCTGATACAAGATGATCCATCGTTTCTGGATATTTATCACAGAATCTGCATTTTGGGCTGACACAATATTTTTAGTATATGTGATAATTCCTGTTATTAATTCCTATTATTATTATTATTATTATTATTATTATTATTATTATTATTATTATATTCATTATTGGTAGATAGAATCCTACAAGGGACAAATAATTCGAATAAAACATTGTTATTTGGCATTTTTTGTAATAAAATCTTACATTGTGTTTATATATATATATATATATATATATATATATATATATATATATATATATATATATATATGTATGTATGTATGTATATATGTGTGTGCGTTTGTGTGCACTCGTGTGTGTATGCGTGTTTGTGTGTGTGTTTTCATCAAAAAAATGATATCCTACCACCAGTGCCAAAATCCCCTTTTTTTTTTCTTTGAGCCATTTCCTCTAAAAGCATTTCGACATGTTTAAAAATTCTGGTTCTCACTTAGGTGACATAGTGCATAATATCATATGATATAACATTCTGAATTTAGATGTGTCAGATATAGAGGGTGGTCTGAAAGTCTTGTCACCATAAGGCTCTCTTTCAATATGTAGGAGCTCGTGTCAGACATCCAAAATCGAAAATTATTAATTAGCGGGTGACAAAACTTTCGGACCAGCCTGAACTGTTAAAATATAAAACTAATTTCATTCCTTATACTCTGCAATCGGAATGTTAAGTTATTTGTTTACTTCAGGACATGAAAATGATTTATCATAATAATTTATCCGTTTTAAGTTATACCACTCATAAACAAATTGTACATTTATTTAAAAAGAATTAACTATTTTTAAATAATTAATACAACGTAGTTATTTTACCATAATCATGTTGACTGTAAAATTTACTATTAAGTAATAACTACTTATTTAAAAAAATATATGAAATATATTATGATAAATATGAAAGAACAAAATGTGTTTTCTTTTGTCACAATTTTAATTACATAATTCTAAAGGATATGCAGATGCAATAAACAGTATTTGTGATGAGTATCATATATAAACATATAGAAAGGCGATTAAGTAATGGCTGCTCCAGTTACTACAATGTAGTAACAACTAACTTTTTCCTACTGAGAAAGACAATATTCGTAAAATGCTATTCACCTAGCAATGTCATGATTTATATATTTGAAGCTAGACAGTTTCCACACCCGACAACTACTAATTCTAGTATGGAAAAATACCACCATAATATATCCAGCAAAAACTTGTGAAGCAGATTTCAAGAATATCATTTGTCTGTTCATTTTGAAAGCAAGATGGAAACCTCTTGGATATATTTCGTGAATGGATCCACAATGCCTAGGTAACAAAGCTATGGAGTTTCACTTTGAAATGACTGACTTCAAATAGATCCGAGATCGACCAAAAACCACCATAGTCACAACGCTGAACCGAGACATTCAAAGAAAAAAGGCAGAAATATCGCTCTTTCCCTTTTACAAAGTTTACATTCAAGCAAGATCTGTAACGAATCCGAAAACTTGCTGAAAACAGAGAAGTCAAGCTAAATATTGTCGACTCAGTACAGAATGTCACTGAAGAAGAAAGAACATGTTAATTCATGATCTCAAATCCAGTTTTGATGATGATGGTATTTATCTATCCATCCACGAGGATCGAATCTGGCACAAGGCCTTTTTAATGTGGGTATGTCTGAGCCCGTAGGCCCAGCCAAAAATAAATAACCATCTAAACCCGTCCAAGCGGGCTAGTTCCGTCAACCTCCCCGAACGAAACCCCACCTTTCGGCGGAGCTTCGTCCGGGTTCCTCCCTGCAAGCAGAGCGTTCGACAGACACCCGACTCGGCAGCTCACAAAGCGCAGATAGTACACTTTGATCCTACCCACCGGGCCGAGCGGGTATTCTTTTTATAGATGATGATGATGATGATGATGATGATGATGATGATGAAAGTGATATTATTATTATTAATATTATTATTATTACTTATTTTCATTATTTTAATAAATACGTTAACGTATTGTATACATTGTGGAAAAATGGAGCATTTCTAGTCTCCGAAAAAATGATGATTCGTAATGAATAATAAATTGGTCTCCAAAGAAAAGATGTGCCTCTTGAGGTTTATTTAAATACCTGTTTATGTATATGAGAGTTATCAAATTTGTGATTTCTTATTTTCTCACATTTTCTGTCATTCAGTTATCTACCCAGTTATCCGTTCTGAATTCTTCTATCGTATATGAGTCTTTTGACGATGTATTTGCAGGTTTATACATCGACATTTTCCAGTAATTTGGAATCAGTAATATGTGCTGATGCACACCTTCTCGTCCAATTCTCCACCAATATGCAGTAAATTATAATCGGCATTCACAGGTTGTGTCTGTAATATTTATTAGATACTTATATAGATTTTTCTTGACCATATTTTGTTTCCAGTAGGCATTTAGTTCAATATAGTTTTACTTATTTGCCATCTTGTTTTTGTCAGTTATTTTTTATGTCGAACTGCTTCACTCGCATGAGTGGAAAGTTCCTATTTTCACACAAATAGCTATGCTCTCAGATATTTTCTTTAATTTTTGTTTCCAGATGATATATATTTTTGAGAATGTTCTGTTCCGGGTCATTGTAATTCTAGAATGTACTTTTTATTTTAGTGGGGGGGGGCACATGATCGACCGAAAAAATGATCTACTTGATTGTTAACTATGAATGTTATTAAGTTCTATTTTTACTCGTAAATTGTACCAGAAAGGCAGTTAGTAGGTTAACTGGAGTAGATTTTGGCTTTCTATTAAGTGGAAAAATAAAAATATCGATCAATTCGCACGGAATGATTGCTATATTCATTTTTAATCCAATAACTTCAACTATAAGCTTCTACAATTCGATTCGAATCTGGATAGGGTAACATGCTTATATTAACTTGTATCAAGCCTAGGAACAGAAGTTAAAAAAAAAAACACATTACATTAGGATGAGGGGGTTGTGAAGTGAACAATATGCAAAGAAGGAGTAGATAACGTCCCCTATCGCCCGGCTCACGCTCCTTCCATATTTGCAGGGCATGAGAAGAGGATTACCCTTTGTTTTATGTTTGGAATATGGTCCAAGATTTTTTTTCTTCTTATTTCTTTGATCTTCAATTCTTTCCTTCTGCCAAGTTTATAATAGTGAGACTGTCATTTTGATGATCCGACTATTCAATGGCTTCGTCTTTCCATTATGCGGGTCCCGCGTCAGCAATTAGCTGGCTGCCGCATCCCGACTGATAATAAGGAGCCTGAAGTCTTTGTTAAGCGCTCAGATAGTTTGCTTTGGTCGACAGTTGCATAATATCGGGCTATTTGCTGTGCCATGCCGCGCTTGGGTTGCTATTTCTGTATGTATCTCCGGTCAGTAAACCTGAGGCGACATTACGTTTTATTCTCAACCACGTTTTAGCTTGATTTTTATTGCCATTGACGACAGATATTGATAATTCTGTAATTATAAATCACTTTATGACAAAACAATGGAAAAATACGAGAAAACTACCTACCCACTCAAGTTTTCATTCGCAAATATTTGTGATATTCGTTTCATCTTCTGCAGCCTAGAATCATTTCTCTTGGAACGATCGCCCGATATCTTTGCACTTTTTTAAAAACAATTTAAATTCTTCCATTGTTACAAACAAATTCCCTGTTCCATGCTATCTTCCTCTCTGCGGAAAATATTCATGCATACGTATCCATGACTTTGGTGTTAACATCCGGAATAATCTTCCAATGGCAAGATAATTGTCACTCAATTTCTTGATAAGTCTTTCATGTGCTTTTGACTTATCTTATTACACTCTGTACGTTATTTCTTTATCGCTCCCTTTCTCAGGTCTGCTATATATTAGATAACATATCTGACAGTATTTAAACCACGCTCTCTCTTCAATCATTATTCATATGCGAATATTTTTCGTTTGGTGATTTTAATGAGTATCATGTGAAGTAGCTTTATGCGACTGATGTGGGTATTGGAACTTTCAATTTTTCCGTTCTCCTTTATTAAAATCGTGGATTTCCCTAATAAATTTTCGCAACAATGTTCTATATTTTATTTGTTACTTACCTCCTCCGCTAGCTCTTGTCGAGCTTCGCAACACTTTCTTATTGGCAACTCGGATCAATCTATAGTATCCATTGATATCCCGTTCCATTTATCTACTAGACAGGATCCTCATATTCACTAGACCGCTTTCCGTTACTAGAATACTGACTGAATTTTCTCTTTATTGCAGACGCCCCTTGGATAGATATTTACAACATGCTATTGAGAATTGCGCCAGTGAGGTTTCTTCATGGGTCATAACCGGCATATAGGTTTTCATTCCTTCTGGGAAATACCCAGTGAAACCTCAATCATCACTTTTGGTTCACGCCAGCATGTTTTGCCGCTGTAGTCAACAGGAGCCATTATATCCCGCTGTACCAGCGTGAAAACCTCCTTCACTGCTGCTCGTAATAAATGTAAATGAGTCGTCGAAGAAACTAAGCCTCCGTTTGCTGAGAGGATGAGTCTTTCTTGTCAAATCGTGAAATGAAAATTATCCCGACGCCCACATTTCTAGATCCTTTTCTGCTAATGATATTCACCAGATTTCTATCCATGCCCACCGTTTTTAAGTTCCATTAACGACCTTTCTGATGACATCTTGTATGTATGCTAATGACACAACGGTTTACTCATGTATCGATACTAATTTTGATCAGTTCGATAAGGTGAACTTGACGGAGGATCTCAAAAACGACCTGCAATCTGTTGTTAACTGTGACAATGAAGGGCTTACAAATTTTAACAACTCTAAAGCAATAATACTCTCTATAATCCATCTGAGAGACCTATTTCTATCTTCCATCTGTAGGGACGATACTAACGTTCAGGAGATTAACTCGTTGCAATTTCTCGTGTTAGCATTCTCGGTTGACTACACTGAATCCCCTGCAAGGTCAACTGCTAAGAGAGTTGGTTCACTGTGTCCTTTTAGATATTTTTCTCCAGAATCTATCTAACATATCTATAAATCTACCATTTGCTCACGTTTAGAATATTGCTGCCACAGATGGCCCAGTTTTCCTGCTATATATCTAGAGATCTTTGATAAAATGCCAAATAGAATAAGCAATATTATCAGCTTCAGACACTTTTCCACCACCATAAATTTGCGTCTTCGTTTTTCGGATGTCATCGTCACTATGGTCTCGGTAATTTTTCGAATGCGATCTGTATTATAGTACCTAGATTTAATGAGTCCTAGATTGGCACCAAGCTCTTTATGTAACCATTCGTTCAAGGCTAATAGTACCTTTCTATGCTAATAGTACCTTTTCCCGCATATCTTGCTTGTGGAACTTTCCGCTCCAAGGTTTCCGACTAAAATTGATCCTCAAAAATGTAAACTCTATGCCAATCATATTCAACTCTTTTCCCGGTTATACGTCTATTGTTCTCGCTCCATCATGATATTACTGGTTTCTAATTCTTTCACACGATATAACATTTTGAGTCTCAGTGACTATATTCCATTTCTTGGGGTAATTTCGATTAAAAATGATTTCCAAATACCACACTTCAATGAATCAATAAATCGTTTGGTTTCGTTTGTTTTGTTTTACGACATATCAACCTCACTGGGTTATTTAATATCGACAAGACTTTTTATTGTTGGTATTTTTTTTCAAATATATATTGCTGGTAATTTTTTTTCAAACATGTATTGATGGTAATATTTTTTTACAAAGTATTTCTGGTATTAAAAACTATTTTTATACTTTCATAATGTTTTGATCTCAGTTTGAGTGTTAACTGTTTACCCATAGCATAGACCCTAACAGGTGCTACCACACTGAGTTAGGGTGAACCTGGGAACACCAGCAATTAAGAGGTGTTTTGACCCTCCTCAAAACCTCCTGATCAGAGATCTTGCTGTTGGACGGAATTTATCGTCTTACCCAGAACTCTCGGATGTCATACTCAGACGGTCAAGAGACAGAAAAAGATAGCTATATTGTAAAATGATACATATGGCTGGAGAGTTTTGAAAATGTTTACGTAAGTAAGATAGCGGCATAACGTACACTGCCATATTGAAATTTCATATATTCTATATATATATATATATATATATATATATATATATAAAAGGAAGACGTTGTAAAATTTTCCAACGAGAGAAAAGTGTGTATATTAAAAAGAAGAGAGAAACCACAAACGTTTTTGTTTGTAATGTGGATTTTTAAAAAATATTATGCTTTATTTTCCATAATTTTACTACACTTGTTTCCGGTCTCGCAACCGTCCATATAATATTAAAAATAATTCATTTTTTCTTTATGTTTTTCGATGTTAAATATTCTCTATATGAGATATTCTCTTATTTTGTGTTAGTGACAAAAATGTCTTTCTTGAACTGACAGTGAAAAGTTCTGCCTGAATTTTAATGAAACAATTAAGATTGGTCCGAGAAATTGTTTATATGTGTGAATGTGTACAAATGTGTTTACTAATCCCCCGTAGTGAGACAGTGGGAATGAATGGAGAAGGAATATACACATATATACAGGCATGCTAACAAAAACACACGAAAATGGAAATAGATCTAAGAACACACAGGGGTCATTAAAAGATAAGTATGCCGATAACTACTTCACAATTTCCCGGACCAAACTTAATTGTTTCATAACCCTTTAGGCAGAACTTTTCACTGCCAGTTCAAGAAAGACACTTGGGTCACTAACACATAAAAAAGAGAATGTCTGACATCGAGAATATTTAACATCGAAAAACATAAAGAAAAAAATTAATTGTTTTTAATAATATGTGGAAATCTCCACCCTTTGCCTGATGACGGTCGCGAGACACATGTAGCAAAATTATGGAAAATAAAGTCTAATATTTTTTTAAAAATCCACATTACAACTAAAATTGTTTGCGGGTTCTCTTTCTTTTTAACACACACATATATATATATATATATATATATATATATATATATATATATATATATATATATATATATATATATATATATTATCGGATATTTCCTTTTAATCATATATTTCGATGGATGAACGCGACCATATTGACCTAAATACTAGATTCTGTAAACGAGATTGCAAATTATAGACATTTAGCTCCCTTAATGGGCCAAAGTATAAATGGACAATATATTCATGAAAAGGTAAAGGAAGAAGAGTACTTTAATTCGCAATGCACACAAAACATTCTATCAAATTGGTTATGAAAGCAGACCACGAAGAATAAAGCAAAGACTCTCCCTAAGGCAAATACGATACAGAGAAGATATCATGTGATTGCTTCATAATAACAAGCCATATGAATACAATAACGTGCTGTTCCATATATGAAAATAACAGGCTACATATATTTCAAAACATTTACAATGATCAAACATCAAATAGAATCTAGGAAAACATAATCAAAGCACACAGCCGCAAATTTAATATTACCACTTACAGAGAAAACGTAGAAAGCAAATTCCTTGGGAGCATACGCTCAATGCGGAGAAACGAAATCTGTCGTTACAATGAAAAACTGAACACAAACATTTGCAGAATGCATAAGAAAAGAACTAGAAAATGAGTATATAGAAGAGCAAGAAGGTTAAATCAAATGCAAAGTTGAAGCCATAGAAACACCACACAAATCCAAAGCCAATATTAGCAATGTCCATAATAAATGAAATTTGAAGGAGGAATAAAAAAAAAAAATCGATAAAAATTGAAAGACAACAACCCGGAAAACAACACAAAACAATGGAAGGAAGATTTTTAATATGCTTCTGGGAACTACCCAACATAATTGATAAACATGGGTTGATTATTTTTTTAATGAACCAGTAATATGATTGGTTGCTTTCACCACTTGAGAATCAAATTATGGCATCAAATAACTGAATAAAATCAGGATGTGTGCATGAAATTTCTACATAAGTATAAAATCGACTCTTTAGATCATGTAACACTTACAGAGTGCAGCAAATTCAATGACTAGCCCCCGGATGTTTGGAAAGAAAAAAAGGTAAAATTATAGAATTTCCCGAGAAAGAAGAACCGAACCACACCAAGCAGTCTAACCTTAACAGGTTTGCAGCCAGGATTTATAACAAGAGACTTCGAATTAAAATTCCCAGTCTTTTTTACGCATTATTGAGTAATAAACAGAATGGATTTGAAAAAAGTTTTAAGTATTATGGATATTACTTGTAATCTGATAACTAGCCGGTTATTTAAAAAGGAATCATTTAGCATACATTGACCGAATCGCTCCCGGCATCACTAATAGTTTAAATTTGAAGATTTTTTTAAAAAATTTTATTGTTAATAGATAGTCAGGAAAAGTTCAAATCAGGACTCAAGAAAAGGAATACTGACTATAATGATAGAACACGCATAAGAAAGAAGATTTTTTTTTTATCTGGCTGGAACACAACCCATCCCAACTGAAAGCTTGACAAATATAAATGATTGATAGGATTTTTTTTCTTTTACGGCACATCAACCAGTCATTTAAAGCGGAAATTAATTCTAAATTATAAGATTTTTTTTTAATCAATGAATATGATTTTTCTTGTTAGAATTCTTCGTATTTAACCAATTGTTGTGTGACGGATTTTAATTCATACTTGCTCTAATAGTTTTTGTGCATAATTTAATGTAAGGGATCCAGTTGGAATTCAATCTCGGTTCTCTGCTTTATTATTCCGGATTGCTATTCATTAAAAATAACGGAATGCAAAAGAACCGAAACAAAGCTATTGAAGAACAGCCTGGTCTAAGTAGATTACCGCTTTGTTGAGAACCTGTGCATAAAAGAGTAGACACCGTTACAGATGCGCCATTACTTTAAACAGCAGCATGCCGACAGGCTCAATGGGTAATAACATGCAATATTTTTTATATCCAACAGTGTGATGTACATGGACTCGAACATCTGCTGGAACGTTATGGGAAAGTCAAACGACTGATTCAAGAGGCTGTCCACCAATATTCACGGTCCAATGTTATCGGACATAGTATCGGTGTATTAATTGATTCTCTAATGTCAAAACTTTATACCTTTGTTGCCTGACTACGAACAATTAATTGAACAATGTTCAATGGACAATGCATTGGACAATGCGACGAGCTGTATCAGAATTGACATGGGGTATCATTTCATGCAGTGATCCTTTTCGTTAAAGTAATCAATATGCTCTTTTTTCATGGCCTTTGTGTACCAATTGTTTTCATCTACTGCTGATATATGTACTCTTCAATTAAAACTGGATCTCTTGTACCCTTGCTATTGTAGTCTGAGATACCTCTAAATGATTTTTCACTGTTGAATCCTGAAGACGATATTCATAAAATCCTGCTTGCATCTCATGGTTGTCGAATCTGTGTTTTTCCAGCTTTATTAACTCTAACTTCTTTGATTTGGTAGGATAACTCTGTACCTCGTAAGATAATTGTCCCGATGACAGATGTATCAAGAATGCCTCAGTAGTTCGGTTCTTGAATGACAAATGTAATACAAGTGAACCTGGAGTATAGAGAGTGAAATTGATTCTGCGCCATGCGTTCTCTTCTCTCCTACATCATTTCACTAATTGCCGAAGACCCCTTCAAGTTCGTCCATGTTGTCTATATTAATCTCTGTGATTTTCAAGATGTGCTTGCTCAGAATTTTAAGGCGCAACGAAGGCAAACTACTGGGTTTAATATTATATCGTCTTTTCTGAAAGAGGTGAATCTGATTGTTAGTTTATATTTATCGACAGAAGGATGCCAAATAAGTCTGTGAAAACAGAGAAATAAAGGATTTTCAAAAACAGCCCTGCAGATTTAAATAAATTTTATTATTGAGTAATTGTTTCTTTCAAATTGAACGCATCGAATTACCATGACCCCTGCAAAACAAATTCACACAAAATTATGTGCCTGTTTTTCTTTATAATACAACCGATTCAACTGTGTTAGTATGATAGAAAAGCGTAAACCGGAGTTACGTATTTATATTGTTTTATAAATGCGTGTAATTTTCCTCCAGCAGCAGTAAGCAGTCTGAGAACGATCGCTGTTATATACTATTACTTATTTTTTTGTTGTCAATATTCTTTAGTACGTTTCAAGTCTGCATAATTTACTTTAAAATCGCAGGGCTTTGTAAGTTACTCGTTAAAATTTGCGAAATGTTACGTAACAATAGAACTGTTGAATGTTAAGTAACAAATTGAATGAAAAGTTCGAGAATTCAGCTAATCTACAACAACAAACATCCGACCCTGCTCAAAGATTTGAATAAAAATGAAAAACTAAGCTTGTTAAATTATGCGATTGCAGATATGCAGAAAAGTAAGCTCCAGATACACAATTTTTAAATGTCCATTTTTACGAGGAAAAATATTGTTGATCATTTTCTGGGGCAATCGTAAAATTCTTTTTGGATGTTTTTATCGGGATTCTTCATATTAGCCAAATGTCTGCGTCAAATCTTATAAAATCTTCCTTTTTATTAAAGCGGTTAAGGCGTGTTAGATTTTTTTTTTGTTTCCGGTGAGAATGAAAGAACAAAATTGTGGGATTTCTTGTTTGTTTGTTTGTTTATATATATATATATATATATATATATATATATATATATATATATATATATATATATATTAAAGACGTTAATAACCGTTGAATTTTAGATTAGTCCATTCCGATTAGGTGCCTGCTATTCTGTCTATTGCCACATATACCGCACTGTGCTTCCATTTTTTTCAATGCATTATTATAATTTATAAGTTACGATATTTATGTGATTTAAATAAAAAAAAAACAATATTTTCGAACGTAAGGAAAATCTTGACACTGTTGCTATAAATTGTGCAAAGCTGTACACAATGCATTGAAAAACAGGAAAAACATGGAACATTAAATTACATGCGCAAACCGTCGGATTTGCTGATTGTAGAAAACATCAGAATTTATTGAACTAATATTGGACTAACATTTTTGTGTAAAAATAATTGGGAATTTATTCTGACATATATTGTTTTCAGCCATGAGACAGGTACATACGACTTGTGCAGTAGAAGAAGAAAGAAAAAAGAAAGAAAGAAAAACAACATCGGCGTATAATGCTAAACAATAATCTATTCTTGCTTTTGAGAAATTTCGGATGTGCTCGTCGTGCAGCCAGCAACGGCGAGGAAATTAGTATAGACGTGTTAAGTTCGCATTTTAGGCGCTTTTACATGGAAAGGGATGAATCTACCTCTAGGGCTTATAGAGTAGAACAGATGGTGCTTTCTAAATCTGTATCCGCTAGAAACTGCCCTTTGTATAAACCTATTTGCTATTTAAACTACAGCCGCAATAACTACACTCTTACATGCACAGTATATACTGCATAAATGAGTTTACAATGCTAGGCGTTATGCGATATTGTGCTGAGACAATCAATGTTTCTCTGGTTTCAGTCATTTGAATTTATTTATAAATAAAAGTTTACGTTGCCCCTTTTAATGGTTACATAAGTAATAAACGGTGACATCACGAAATAACATATCATTTGTTGTTTCTTTGTGTTGTATCTCTTCAAACGCTGAGAGACAATGGTTTTGCACAACTTCCGAACCTTCGAAGCTTAACAATGATTGTCTTTTTACTAATCATTCTATTGACATCCTTTTATATAACGTTCCTCTCTACGTTATTCACTGTTGTCTATGTTCTATTGCCTTCAAATTGTCTAGTGAGTATCAGATTTCCCAAGCTTTCTTTTCTCATTATTCTCAGAAATACTGCTCTATAGTCACATTTCAATAGCTTTATATCTTCGTCTCAACTGATAGAAAAGTGACTATTGTTCATGGCCATATTGGCGGATCAATATTATATATAGGTTCAGCACTTGTTTCTTTTCTTGTTTCTTAACATTTGCTTAGTTTTTTTTTTTTGCAATTTGATTATTCCAATACGGCTTCTGAAATCACCGTCTGATACTTTCTTAAATCAGTTCCATGATAGTTAACCCTCTGCTCTTGCTTCATTATGATGTCTCCAATTCGTCGCTTTTTAGATTTTACGAGTTGAAAAGCAGATGGTATCTTTCGCATATAAATACGATGGCGTCATGTGCAGCAATTCAAAATCGACCGCGACTACATCCGCGTCCTGGGTAAGACGATAAACTACGTCCAACAGCAAAGCCTCTGATCAGGAGGTTTTGAGGACCTCTTAATTGTTGGTGACCTGGAGTGGTAGCACCTGTTAGGGTACCAGCTATGGGTAAATAGTTAACTCCGAAACTGAAATAAAAAGCATTATAAATGTGTAAAAATAGGTTTTAATACTAGAATAACTTTGTAAAAAATTATTACCAGAAATAATTATTTGAAGAAAAATCTATTAACAGAAATATATTTTGGAAGAAAAATATTACCAGCATTACGTTTCTGAAAATAATATTACCATTTTTGAGTAAAAAATATCACCAGAAATAGATTTTGGACAAAACAAAATATTACCACAAAAAAATGTCGGCATTAAATAACCCATTGAGGTGTTGATATACCGTACAACAAAACAATCTAACCAAACTAATCAAAATCGAAAACTATCGACTTACATAATAAAATCTGACATTGGGTAAAAGTATTATACTACTTCTAAATAGAATAATTATATACGATTATAATACAGGGCGTTTATCATATCACAGATCGTCAAATAACAATTACTGTTGTCTTTTCTTTAGTATCGACTGAGAATTGTGTAGTAACTGATTCAGTTATAAGAGACATTATTACAGAAATACGACGTTTAATTACAGCGATATTTATCGTCCGCGCTAAATGCTGTCACTGAGAGATTATATCGCAGGTGATAAAGAGGACATAACATACAAATAAAAGAACAATAAAAAATGCACATTAATATTTATTTATTCATTTTTTTAAAGCTGGTTTTATGAAAGCGATCATTAAGCTTAATTAAGTCGTCCTGATAAGGCCAATGTAAACAAAAATAACAGCAGTAAAAATATCAATAATAGGTACCGTAGTGGCAGATCTTACATGAGACCTTGAATATCACGATATGGAGTAAAATAAGAAGAACACACAGGTGCCAAACACCAGCAGCATTTGTAACGCTGATTGCAAAAGATGCAGGAATAATTAGATTAACATTTTAAAAAATAGGCTTTCTCTGGTCAAGGCGAACCATTCTAGAAAAAATAAAGGGGAAAATCAATCTTATCACGAAAAAATAATAATAATAATAATAATAATAATAAGAAGAAGAAGAAGAAGAAGAAGAAGAAGAAGAAAAAGAATACTACTACTACTACTAATAATAATAATGTGGCACATGAGAACATCAACAATCCCTGTTGTAGTTGGAGCCCTAGGATTGGTTGAAAAAGATTCCAGTAGATTAATTGAAGGGATTCCTGGAAGTCCATGCCTCAAAGAGATACAAAAAAATTGCTCTCACAAGTACAGCCCACACTTTACGAAGGGCTTTATCTATGTTTTTTTTTTTTTTTTTTTTTTTTTTGTCAGTGGAAAGTGTCATGATGCCATTTCTAACCTTAGGTCCATGGGCGGGACCAGGAAATAAATGTGTTCACGCCAGAAATGAAAGGAAATAAAAGTAATAATAATAATAATAATAATAATAATAATATAAGACATCGTAATCAAAGACAACAAGAACACCATGTGCATTCTTATTGACAAAAGAAGAGAAAATCAAAGACACCTGTCACATGCGAACCTCAGTAATCCCAGTGGTATTTGGAAAACTCAGTTTGATTAAAAAAAAGACTGCGATAGAATTATTATATGGTATCCCTGATAGTTCATGCCTTAAAGAAATGCCTTAAATGTCCAAGTAAGTAATAAAGTGTTAGCTGTACTTCTCATGAATACAGCTCAGAATTCAGGAGAGTTTCGTCTATGTAAAATGTAAGTGATTAAGGGTATTTTTTTAACTTATTATTTATGTTTTTTTACAAAGATGTTCAGTCGAAAGTGTCAGGATGTCATTTCTGACCCTAAGTTTCTGGTTGGTAAAAGAAAGAAGGTGAATATACAAAGGAAGTAACAAAAATATTAGTAATATAATTTTGATAGATTAAAATATATATTAAAAATACATATTCTTCAAACGAATGGCAGTGCCATCATTTAATATGGCGACAAAGATGAGGACAATAGTCCGATTAATGTAAATAATGTACATAATACCTCATCTCAGAAATATAGACAGGCCATCATTTAACATAAATATTTATTAAAACAATCAGACAAGAAGCAGATGTGGACCAAAAGAAAACACAATAATTATAATTATAAACATCATGAAATAAAACCTAAACAGAGATGTTCCAACTTAATTGGTATACGTCAAATATCTGGATCCCTAAGTGCGTTAAAAATAGATACAAGTATCAACAAATTCAATGGTCTAATCTGTCTAAAGGAGATTAGAAACAATTATTCTGTGTGGAACTGCTCATCGACGATTATCAGTCTAAAGAAAGTATAAACACTTAATATATGTATTTGTTCGATCAGTATGCAAAGATTTACTACGATGTCCTCACCCACTGTAAGTGGCTGTATTAAACAGAAAGCTTTTTAAGGATTATTGACAATACCTTTACCCTTATACAGTGGGGTTGAATAAGTAAACGTACGCAAACCAATGCTTGTTATTCTCACTTATAACGAAAGAAAACCTCGAATAACAATGTTATATTTGTATTTTGGGACAAAGAATTAGAATCTGTAATTTAAAATTAGAAATTCATCGATTAGTTATAATTATGAAAATTTTTATATTTCGAATAGCGGAAAAAGTGTTCGTACAATATCAATTCTTGCATTATAATACGGTAGATTTTGGTTGTACTTCAAAGAAGAAGATTCTAAACTGCTCTAGAATATTCTCAGTAATTCTATTGCAACATTCAGAGCAAAATTAGATCATTCTGCAGTCCTTGTTCACTGATAACGGTTCTAATAATGGCAAGACGTATGGAAATGAATTGTGCTCAAAAAGAGCTAATTATTAAGCTATAGGACAATAGAAAAACTTACAGAAACATCTCCAGTGACAAGAACATATATTTTTCAATAATTGGTTCATTTATTACAAGATTTAAAAGGCTTAATACTGTTGAGAATAAAGGCAGGCCCGGTGCTCCCAGGAAGATCTCTCCAAGATTACGAAGAAAGTTGATGCGACAGGTTCAAAATAACACAATGGCTATCAGACAAGACCTTCAGAATGATCTGAGTTAACGTAACTAAGCAAGCGATTAGTAATGAACTACGCGTAAACACTATAAAGTCGGGCTCCCCAAGAAAGACACCACCCTTTCTGAAACGGCATAGAGATGCCACGCTGAAATTTGTGAAACAGCTAAGATAAGGAGAATTTTTTTATTGGGAAAGAGTTCCTTGGACGGATAAGAGTAAAATTGAGTTGTTCGGTCGCAATTACTTGAATCATGTATGGAGGAAAGACGGCGAAGCATACGCACCCAAGAACACCATACCAACTGTCAAATTTCGTGGGGGTAGTATCATGGTTTTGGGTTGCCTTTCGATGCGAGGTGTTGGAAAACTAGCAATTATAGACGGTAGAATGAATACAGAAAAATATCAACAAATCCTAAACGAAAATCTATCGTTTTCTATAGAGAATCTTGGGCTTCCTACTGATTGGATCTTCCAGCAGGACAATGATCCCAAGCATACTGCTAAGAGTACGAATAATTGGCTTGTAAATAACAACGTACCATCTTACAATGGACCAGTCATTCGCCGGATTTGAATCAAATAGGGAATGTATGGCCGTTTTTAAAAATAAGATCCGTGATAGAGGTCCGACAAACATCAAAAACCTGCAGACAATTACTCAGGAAGAATGGAACAATATACCTTCTACAGTATGCGAATCGATAATTAAAGACTACAGGAAGAGATTGGTTGCTGTTGAACGTAATAAAGGCTATGTTACAAAATATTAAATGGAGAAAACATGTTTTTGTTCTGCTGTAGGAACATTTTTTAAACTCTTAAAAATTAAAAACTGCTATATTTTTTTTAACCATGGAATATTATTTAGTTTTATATCCATACATTTTAGTATGCAATCTGATACAGTAGATATATTCCTGTCTCGTTGATTTAATTTGTTAAATATGAATTATTTTCATTTGTACGATCACTTATTCAACCCCACTGTATATAATAAATCATGACTGATTTCATTGTCTCACAACTTATAACAGATTATTGGAGCTGCCCCGAAAGCTACAAAAGCAAAACATTAATTAGAAACCTAGAGTCATGTTATTAAATAGCCTCGTCAGATTGAAACTTTCATATGGATGTCATACATGGCACCAAACTGGATCAGGAATCTATATCAGCTGCAATACAAACGCTTTCTCGTATAAATTGTTAAAAAGGACTCCCAGGTAATGTAGCCTCTGTCGATTGTCACCCTTCTTCGATCATTCTGAACTAGAGCTACAGAATCACAAAGAACTGCTCAAAACATTAAAAAAAAAAAAAAAAAAACAGTTACTACACGATGAGAATGTAATGACATAATGTTGACGTTACATACTACTTCAAACAAAAGGCTAGGAAGGAAACCTCCGCCAGATCCCATGAAAAGAGCGATAACAGCTAATGGACTTGAGAAGCATATTTTTCTGAAAGATTGTTTTAAAATAAATCTTTCCCAAATTTCAACCGACTGGAGTAATCTCTGCTCGGTTAATGAATGCCGAATGTTTCCTCATAAGAAAACAGCAAATATTACCATTATCATTACTTGCCTTAAGTATAAGTGTTGGTTGATTTGGCTTTTAAAAGATTTTATTTGTTGCCCACAACTACAAGAGAAGTTTTACCCGCAAGGCTCGATTCAACATGGATTTTTCCTTCAGTTTGAGTGTGTTCATAATCTTGTACAACTGAACAATAGTTCTGAATCCTTGACGCCTACTTGCCCTAAGGGGAATAGATCGCCGTAATCTTTCAATCCTTCTTGCAGACCACAATCTTTCGTCTTGCTGATGCTTTTGTTGCGGGGTAGTAATTATTTTGTAGGGTACATTTGAGTATCACGCGATAAGACGTTCGCCACATAGTATTTGCAACATGTTCTACGCATAAGTCGACCCCTTTTATTAAGCTTTACAGAAAGAGGAAATTGTAGACAATGTATTATGCAATGACGATTGTCATGAACCTTTTCTCTGTACGAGTTTATAGTATGGGGTAAAATTATTGAAAATCATTCGATCATGATTTGAAAAAATTAAATGGAAGGAAATTACAATGTGAACTGTGTAAAATATTGTCTGTAAGCCATGCAAATAGGAACTATATTTTGAAAATATTCTTAGCGTAATGCGTTTCAGGCTAACAAAATAATCTTTAGATTTGTGGATAAATGGGATGGATAGCTGCTAAATAATTGATGTAGGCTTTGCAACAAACAAAAGAGAAATCGGAATGGACAAAGAAAACAAATCAATAAATATCAGAATCTGAACAATAACCTGTGACTCTTCATAGAAGAACGCTGGCTAAATTTCACAAATCTCTCGTGAAGGTATCAATGAATAATTCAAATGATACGGAGCATTGAGCAGTGGGAGTCGGCAGTGGAAATTCGAGCTAAATCCTTCTTTCTTCGTCTGCATTGATGGTTAACAATCCATCTGGCATATAAATAAAATAATACTCGAGATAATAATAATAATAATAATAATAATAATAATAATAATAACAATAAAAGGCAAGAAGTAGGAAAATTAAATAATATTAAAAATAATAATAATAATTATTATTATTATTATTATTATTATTATTGCTTTTGTTCATATAAATAGTAATAAGAAAAGGACCAAAACCAAATAATAATAATAATATTAATGATAATAATACGTATTATTGTTATCATTTTGGTGTGTTATTCTTCCTGTTTTGTATCCTCTCCAAACTATGGTCCGTAGGCGAGAATTGTCCTATAATTGATGGCACTTTTATGGGATGTTCCAAGTAGGCTATTTTCTGGGCTATTTGTATGTTAATGTTACATATGACGCTTAGCAAACTTGTCCATTCCTTTTCTCAAGAGGCCCAGACCTCCGATTACTATTGGTACTGCCTTAATGTTTATGACCCACATTCTAGTATTCTCGATCTCCAGGTCCTTGTATTTGAACAATTTCTCGATAATTTTTATTGAGGTGTCTTTCTCAGATGGTACAGCTATGTCAATAAGCATACACTTCCTGAAATTTTCTCTTTTATAATATTATAAGGTCTGTTGGTTTTTATTCCCCTGTCAGTTTGAATTGGCATGTCCCAGAGGATAGTTACGTCTTTATTTTGGGTAGGTGTCTCTTTTTAGTGGTCATGTCATCTCTCAGTGGTTTCGATATTGTGCTTCTTGCACATCTTTCAGTGCACATGTGTCGCTACCTTTTTATGTATGTGGGTATATTCATTTATTGCCAGTTCCAGACATCATGAGATAATATAGTTGATAGTCTCATCATATTTTCCACAGATTTGAATTTCGGGTTACTTCCATCCTTGATTATGTGACGGTGATAGGATTTGGTTGAGAGGATTTTGTCCTGAGTTGCAATAATTGCGCCTTCTGTCTCAGTTTCCTCAGACACTATTGTGTTTTCATTTGGTCCACATCGGCATCTGTCGTTCATTTTAGGTATTTACCATGCCACGCCTTTTCATCCAATCTTTCTTCTTGTTTGTTTTATTTGTAATTTCATTTTACCAAGTTGTTTCACTTTCTGTTTTACTCATTTAGCGTAGATGGTATTCGTTTTATTGTAGATAACATTTCAAGTATATTAAGCTATTTCTTTAACAGTGCAACTTTCTATGTCCATGGAGCGGATTTGGTGTTTTACTATTTATAGGAAAGGCTCATTGTATTTTATGAGGTATGCTTCCATTCCGACTGTTGTTTTTTATGTTAGTTCAAGATTAGATTTCGGCCTCCTAAATCTCTTGTTGCATACAGACTATCAACATCTGATTTCGGGTCGTGCATCTTCGTTTCGGAAAGCATTTTACTGGTCATGGCGTCCAATGTTTTAATGTCATTCAACTTCCATTTAATAATATTCAAGCTGTATGTTACTACCGGTATAGGTAAGCTGTCGATAGCCTTCATTTTATTGGCCGCATTTTGTTCGCTTGTTCGGTTTCTCTTTTCAGGTCTTTTTCTTCATAATTGAATGTCGTATTAATTGTCCGTCAATAATTCCCATGTGTTTGTATGTACCATGTTGGCCTAGATCCTTAATCCTTGTTGTTGATATCAAGGTCGCATTTACAAAAGAAATCTCAACTATCAATTTCATTATTTTTTGTCTTAACAGTTCACCTCTGAAGACTTTGGATGAGATTGAAAGTACTTTGGAAAATAAAACAAATGAGAACATTCACGGTTCCTTATACAATTTAATACCACAGGGGAGACTTTGTACATTTCCAAAGTCTTAAGGATCCAAGAATGTGGAACACTATCAAAGGCTTTACGATAATCAATCCACGCTGCACTTAGATTCCTGCGTCGTCTCCTGCAATTTTCCAGAATCATTTTATTTATCAGAAGTTGATCTTTGCAGTCATATGAACCTCTTCTGCATCCCTTCTGTTGCAGCGGGAGAATGCTGTTTGTTTCGAGAAAGGAATAAGTACGGTTCGTCAGTACAGACGTGATCAACGTATACGTTGTGGAGAGACATGTTATCGGTCTATAATTTTTCGGGTCGTCTGTTTCATTCCGGGATTTTATTGGGATTATTTACAAGCGTTGATAATGTTTTTGCAAGAATTTCATGGGTAGATGTGAGATTATAAAACCAGAAATTGGGCAACTTTCATTTTCTGGGGATTTCCATTTTGGAGATTTCGTTAGAGCTTGCCTAACATCATCTGTGGATATATTTTCCCATTCTTGCAGAGGTGTATCCAGCAGTCGTTCTTCTTCACGCCGTATGAATTCTGCATTTGGATTATATTCCTTTTGACTGCTCCAAATATTTTCCCAAAATGTCTGTACATTATCAATCGATGGTGGCCTTCCGACATGTATAGGTGTTTTTTCCAATTTCCCTGTAAAATTTCTTAAGATCTGTTCGGAATATTTTATTTTGGCGATAGAACCTACAACGTTTTTCGTATCGTCTTGTTCTCTGCGCCTTTAGCTGAAGTTTTTGATTCAGCATTTCCTTGATTGATGGAATATCAATTAGGGATTTAATGTTATATTTCCGCTTGATTTATTATTATAAATTATCATTATTATTATTATTATTATTATTATTATTAAAATTAATATTATTATTATTTGGCTCCCATGTTTGTACAACACCTTACTGGCTCAGTCCAGTCCTAGGGCATGGCAAGATTTTAGATATATGCATTCAGTTTATTCGGGTATGTATTGTAAAGTTCCCTAAAATTGTTTCAGTTTCTATCTGTGTAACTGTGTCTAACTGGTATTCATACAAGTTTTTTGCATTTTTCTTCCCGTAAAACCTGTATATTTTCCAGTTCAGATATTGGCTAATTTATGACGCCGAGTTTTATATTCAGTGGGTGCTACCACATTCCAACCTAATATAAGAAGGTCAGTTGTTTCTATATATTTAACACAGAATGTGCATTTCTGTTTAACACAATTTTCCCGTATGCGTACTTGGTAATTTCTAGTAAGCAAGCATTGGTTCCTTTGCTGCAAGAACAAAACCTTCGGTTTCAGTGTTTAACTACTGACAGCTTTGGCTTTTTTTCTACATCAGCTTCTTTTGTACGGGCAGTGTATTCATATTATATAGCACACTTTTTTTCATAAGACATTTTCCTGTTGCGTAATACCTTGCTTGACATTGAGAAAGCATATTTCGTTATTCAAATGCGAGTTCTGATATCAGTGTCGTATCAGCAACACTAGTGACGTGATATTTACAGTCGTTCTATTTCACGTGACGTGTCCTTTCTGGACTCCTCTGACCATCACAACTAACCATCATTTGCAAATAGTTTTATCTTTAAATTCCTACGCTGTTCCTGGCCTACCAAATGTGCTACGGTAGTGAAATTAGTTATTTTCACATCAGAGACGACTGCTTTTGTGATTTGAAAAGTATTTGTAAGAAAATAACATCAGAGATAAAGGTTAATATTAAAACAACTTGACTTCTAATAGTAACTGTAATATTATGGCGCCCACCATGAATAAAAGACGATGATATTGAGAGGAGCATCCATAATGTGAAAAGAATCCATACGGCTCCAAATCGCATTTATATTATAGATACTAAAATTAATTAGGTGACATTTTATGTGTAAGGAAACTTCGCCTGTATCCATTAAAGTTTATGCAAGATGGCGGTCTAAAATCACATCAATATCATACACATGTATTCTGTCTTTAACATTTCTTTCATATTAAGAAGAAAAAAGATGTAGTTTCCCTGCATTGTTTAAGCCTGCCAAATAAACAATGCATGGAAGCTGGAATTTTTTTTAATTATGTCGAACTGTCGGTTGAGCTAATATTTTTAAGCTCTTGGATTCAATCGAATTAGATTTTCGATTATGTTTCTTCATCACGTAATAAAACAAAAAAAAATAAACAAAGACGTTACAATATTCTATCCTACATTTGTATAAACATGCAAATGTCAGCGTCAGTTATTTCATAAGGTAATCTTTATATAAAAAGAAATGCTTGAATATCTAAATGGCTAGTGATATATGCTCTAACAATTTTATTTTGTTAAAAGATTTAAATATTTATAATAATTATTGACGAACGTACAATTTCCCCTTGTCTCCAGTTAAAGGATTCAAATTCATTGTCTGATATAACTATAATGTTGAGTCTTAAGCTTATTCTGTTTTGGGGAACAAATTGTAATCATGAATGTTACATTCTATCTACAAATCAGAAGAGGTATCTAGGAGATGCCATATATATGACAATATAAAGATGCCTAACATATGACAATATAAAGATGCCTAGCATATGACAATAAAAAGATGCCTAGCACATGACAATATAAAGATGCCTAGCACATGACAATATAAAGATGCCTAACATATGACAATATAAAAATGCCTAGCATATGACAATATAAAGATGCTTAACATATGACAGTATAAAGATGCCTAGCATATGACAATAAAAAGATGCCTAATATATGACAATATAAAGATGCCTAACATAGGACAATATAATAACACAACACACAAATGATTGCCGGTTATAATCTCCACAAAAGCGACCATAAAAGATGAAGATGGGTAACGTGCTGAGACCGTCAGTTTATTATTAATTTTGAATTCATAAAACACAAAATCAATTTGTATATGACTTCATAAATGTTTAGTCCTAAAGCACTATGCTCTCGTCATTAGAAAATATCTTATTTTCTCTCGTGACAACGCAAAGCTGCACCCATAAAGAATAACACAAGAAAAAAAAAAAAATAGGGACAGAGTTTTTCTGTTCTATCCCAGTCGTATATATATATATATATATATATATATATATATATATATATATATATGAACTAATTGATTTAAAATTTTTCAATCGTGATTAGATAGTGAATATCGAAAAAGAAATCGAAGGACTGCCTGATAAGTAGTAAAATCTTATAGCAAATTTGGATGAATATATAATATAACTGCGCAAACATTTACTGGTAAATTTCAATACCTATAAAACGAAACTAAAAAACGTTTTTAGTTTCGTTTTATAGGTATTGAAATTTACCAGTAAATGTTTGCGCAGTTATATTATATGTTTTATAACTTTTCTTTTTGTGGAATAAGACTTCATAAATCAAAACTGAAAGAAATTAGGTCTCAATCAACTCCATAAAACATGTAAATTTGATAACATTTTCAGTATCAGTAGGTGGGGTTGAAGTCAATTAGACAAGATTTCACCGCAAAATGCTCAAATGCCACTCAAGTTAAGAGGCAACTGATTGCGGTGAGTGGCATGAATGCAAAAGGATAAACAAACGTGAATTAAAGATAGATTATGATTTACGCCAGACTTGAAGAGAGAAACATCCACGAATATCTATGTTGCACAAATTAGCGGTTCTTGGTTCTCTAAATTGAACTTCCTTCTCGCAAATAGAATACAAAGAGAAGGAAGTTGTGGATGAAGAACACTGTGGATGGAGCACTGCGAGTCTTAGACCTAAATGTCTAAATTGCTGGAAACAAAAAAGTCAGAGTTTGGATTAATGATATTGCAAAGATAGATTTGCAAGTTTGCGTCTGTAAGAAAGTGGATATAAGGTTGTAAAGCTATCTACTTCACAAAGACGAAAAGTGAGAATTTGGCAATCCCAGTCCAGATATGGTACTAATACTCCATTTGTTTGGTCTAAATAGACGCTTACCAAGAAAATCCTGTCATGAGGTGCCAGGTATATTTCCCTGAGCGGTAAAAGAACCGTTCATTCCACCAAAAACTTTTGTGGTAGACCTTATCCATGAGTTGCCCTTGAGTTCCGAGGAAATAAGCGTCCAAATCCAGCAGCTTCATCCAAAATACACGCGTTCATCCATAGGGGAGAAAATTCAGGGCTAGCTTAGCAATGATGAGACGTTTTTAGTTTCGTTTTATAGGTATTGAAATTTACCAGTAAATGTTTGACCCCCTGAACTCTTATACGCATTGTTCGTTTATGAACGACATTTTGCCAAATGCAATTAATTGATGTCATAGAGGTTAGCCACTTGGGAGACATTTAGCGTTTAGCCATTTGAATGTTTCGTATTGATTTATTTCTGCCCGTCTGCAGTATTTCACTATTGAAACAATTAATACTTGGTATAAATTCGCTAAAAATGTTACTGAATTAAAAAAAAAATGATGCCTAGAGAATAACGTTCACGATTTATTTATTTTTTTATAGAAATACACAGGAAACTTTAATTCGAATTCTGAGTTAAGAAAATTCCACATCAACAAATTACCACCTAACAAAACTCAGTGAGTAACTGAAAACAGAACGTAGGCCTAACGTTCGCCAATGCATTGAAAATTGCTTCCACATTCACTCTGGTGCGTCTCTTTTATATGCAAGGAATCGACAAACATTTTGGTCTGGCGTGGCATCACAGTGTGGCACCTTGCATTATTAGAAATATTCATAGAAATATGATTTAATTTTTTTTTACTCGGTTTATTAAACAGGTTGTTGATTTTTTTTTAAACGGAAAATAATTGAGTTGAAAATAATTCACTAGAGTTGTACTTAGACGATCCTAAGGAAAGAAGAAGGAAGGGGAAAGAAAAGAGGAAGAAAGGGAAAAAAAGGAAAGAGAGATGGATGATGCATGACCCGGTCATAAGCGAAGATAGGTGTCAGAAAGATATCTTGGCCTGCGTGTTGGCCGAATTTTAAAAGTCAATAGAGAATTGTTATTTGAAATGAAAAATCCTTTAGAGGGAGAAAAAGAACCAGGCTTGATGACAGTGTATTGGAATTGATAAGAATATCGGTCAAAGCACCTAGCCTACTTTTGCGTGGAAAGACTCATTGTCAAATTGGAGAAAGGGGAATTTCTTTTTTTAGAACAATAGAAACGAAATTTTTTTTTAATCGGAGAAAAAGTGTCTTTTGGGTTGAGGGGAGTGACCGGTGGAACGGTATACAGATCCTGACCTATTAAGAATTGGAAACCCACGATAATAAAGTGGGGACATTTTCAATGTAGATAATTAAGATTTTCTGACTGTCGGGTCTGACAAAAAACAAGAGGTGAAAAAACGATTGTCTCAGCTCACAGATGGCGCCAATATTCTTTCCTGAAGTCACATCTAATTAGCAGCAGGCTGTTTTGACAGAGCCCAGGTGAGAAAAAGCCAAGATTGTCATTTTTCGTACGTTCAAAAAGGGCAAAATTAGATTTTGTTTTTTTAAAACAAGAACGATGTAAGCCACGCCCGATTTGAGATGGGAGGCGCCCAACCACAATCTCATTGGCCGAGGGCGGTCACGTGATATGCGGAAAGAAGAGGAAGAATGCTCGATCAGGAACCATTGGTCAAAAACGGTCACCTGACATACGAGAAACCGGGAGAGATGGGTGTACGCCTCCCCACCAAAGGCACTGTGAGGAAGTAGGGGGAAAAACAATAGCGATAATGGGGAAACAATTAATGCGGCTATTGGAATTATCGAGAAACCCCTGACGCCAACAGACCCACCCCGGTTTGCTGCGGCGTCAATAAAAAGCAGGACCCCAGTCGACAGAAATCAGTTGAGTTGAGAGTTTCGGCAGAGTTGCAGCTGGACCGCGGGCAGGGAAAGAGCCTGAACGCGGGCATCAGGCCCGATTCACTCGCCCCTTTGCGGGCAAAAAAGAATCCTCAGACAAGAAATCCTTCCAGCCCAAGTCGAAGACATGAGTTCAGCCCCGGACGGCAGCGAGAAGAGATCACCTCGGACGACAGAGAGAGTAGCGGCTGAGTTGCGGCAAGAAATCCTTCCACCCAAGTCGAAACAAGAAATCCTTCCACCCAAGTCGAAGACAAGAGAACTTCCAGCCCAAGTGGACAAAGAAGAAGATTACTCGAAAGCCGCAGAGAAGATCCAGCCCAAGTCGAAGACAAGAGAAGTTCTATCTAAGTCGACGAAGAAGAAGAAATACAACTCAAGTCGAAGAGAAGAATCAACTGCGAATGATCGATAGAAATTAGCGCCAGTGTCGAACTAAACCACACTCCGACATACACAATTCTAAAGAGTAGGCAATTCGAAATCTTTAGGTTGTGTGATAGAAGCTTGTTGCCATAGTCCACAAAGCGGGTCGGGAATTGAGAACAATTTTGTTTTTATGTAACGGACATTAGATATAAAAGGTTGTTACCCTTTTTTTATCAGCAATCCTTTTGTCTCGTGAGTTTTTTTTTTTTTTTTTACTTGTGTTTTACCACCCACGTCGGACTCAACTTGTATCGGCCCCAATCCCTGCTGGTCCCGTCTGTCTAAGATCTAAACACAGCGTGGGTAGACAGACCGGAGATCAGTACAGTTGCTTCAGTAACCAGGTATTGGAAGCGAGTTGGGAAAGGCGAGGCTGGTGATCATCTAACCAAGGGGTTGGAGCGGCACGCTTGGAACCAGGAGGAGCGTTCAGGAGGAACGACGTCACAGTTGGCGCCGTAACCAAGGGATTCGACCCTGGGCCAGGTGTGTAACCGTCACATGTGGTGCCGTGACCAACGGATCAACCCTGAGACAACCACGTCACAAGTGGTGCAGTGACCGAGGGATTTCAACCCTGAGAAGACCACGATCGACCGCCGTTGCTGAAGATTCAGACAGAACTCAGAACGACCTGGGACCAAAGGAAGAAAAGAACAGAATCGTCTGCAAGGTAGGACACCTTATTTTATTTCCCAACCTCGATTGTTGCTGCATAGACTGTCTTTCTCTGTAGACATGTCTGACTATGATTCGGATAGAGCAGTGGGGGGTGAAGAGGAAGTAGGGCGGGGGTTGTCAGTGGATTTAAGGAAGCTGTTGGGTGGACCGAGGGTCCCAGTATTTGATGGCAGCGGGAAGGAGTTTAAAAACTGTCTGGCAATCCTCGAGAAGAGCTGAACCATCTACGAGCTTTCGGACCAAGAAACCCTGTATTTGGCATACGATGCCACAAAGGGAAAAGCGTCTGAGTTCGTGAGGGGGCTCTTGGAGAACCAACCCCGCTTGTCTTGGAAAGAAATAAAAAGACTGCTAACCAAAGAATTCGCCGACGAAGGTACGGCCATAGAGGCCATGAGGGCCCTTTTAAAACTGACACAGCTACGGGATGAAACCCCGGGAGAATTAGGGGCCAGATCGGGGAAGCTATCGTCGTTGGCATTCCCCGAAGTGGTCAAAGATAATGCGGTTATGCAGGCCCAACTGGCGGACCTGTATGTAGAGGCGCTGAGCGACGAGCGTGTTCGTCACGACGTATTGAAAGAAGGACCGCTCAGACTGTCGGCAGCGATAGAGCTGGCCAGGGAGAGCCAGGGGTGGGGATAAAGTGAAGAGGTGTGGGAAGAAGCAGATACCAAGTCAGGAGGCTGGAAGGAGGGGGGTAGGCGGAAGAACCCCCGTGTGGAATCAGAGGGTTAAGGAAGAGGTGGATCGGGCAGAATTATGGGAGGAGGACCCCAATAGAAGGGCATGGTCGACCAGGCATGGCCTTTATAAGCCCACGCCGGGTCGATACGGGCTGGTCTGCTGGACCTGTGGGCACGAGGACCACAGGGCGGCGGAATGTCCGACGAAGTGGGGTTGCCCCAGACTTCGATCGTGACAGGTGCACCAGGTGTGGTAAGAAAGGACACCTGGCCAAGTGGTGCGGGCTGAGGAAGGGTGCCCCACCAATATTAACAAAGAAGGCCGAGCCCAAGAAAAGCCAGCGGGCCACCCCAGAATTAAGAGGAGGGTGGCCCAGTTAAAAAGGAGAGAAATAAAAACTTGGACCAGCGGGTGGGCGAACCGCTTGAATAGAGGACGGGTTCCCCGAGGATAGACACAAAGGCCAACCCAGTTAAAAAAGGAAAGAGCAAAATGTTGGACATGTGGTCGGGCGAGCCACTTTGCGGCAAGCTGTCCAACAAGAAGGTGCTGGTTTTGCAGGAGGCCAGGACACCTGAAAAGAAACTGTATTTTTTAGAAACGGCCATGGGAGACCGGGAGAGGTCCGGCCAGGGGTCGCCCAGGTGCAGGGGGCGCAGAACTCCACCTCATAAAAAAAATGAAGGTGATTTATTACTACCGGCGCCTATGGCTGGGTTAACCCAAAGGTGGGGACCCAGGAAGAAGAAAGCTCAGGTGTTCTCTTCGCTAACGCAAGAGAAAGAACTATCCTGTAGAGCAGAGATAGGTGGTAGAGAGATGAGGGCTTTGGTGGACACAGGAGCATCTGTGTCATTGATGAGAGAGGAAACATACAGGCGGGTGAAATGGAAGAGAAGGTTACGGGAAGCGGACATAGAGATCACGCAAGCAGATGGAGTCCCCTGGAGATAAAAAGGGATGGTGAGGCTCCCGGTGAGGATTGGGAGGGTGAAAAGCACCCAAAATTTTACGTAACCCCCGACCTGTGTACAGAGGCAATCTTGGGAGAAGATTGGCTCCGGACCCAGAAGGCCCAGATCGAATTTAATCCTACTGTGTTGGTGGTGAACGGCGAGAGAACGCCATTGGGATGCCCACCAGAGGAAGAGATAACCATAGTGGTGGAGGAAGATGTACAGTTACCTCCTAGGACCGCAGTGTCAGGAAAAGGGTAGGCTAATGTCAGAAAAAAAGGTACGGAGAGGACCTCTGCAGTTGGTCCCCTGTAGAAGGAAAGGGCCTAGAAGATAACGAGGTAACCCTGTGCGAAACGGTAGTGGAGGCAGCCGAGTTGGTGCCCATAATGATGGTGAACCAGGCCCAAAAAGACTATAAAGGTTAGGAGAGGGAGAAGATAGGGAGAGCGCTTCCCCTACGAACTCTGAATCTGGTGAGATTCGAGGAGGAACGAAGGAAGCTAGTAGAGCAAACAGAGGGAATCTTAGATGAGGATATATTAGCACCGGATCAATTTAGAACCAGAGTGGGGGGGTCTGTTAAGGAACAATCGAGATGTGGTGGCCCAGTCAGACAAGGAGCTAGGTCAGACCCACACAGTCGAAATGAAAATCGACACCGGAGACCACCCCCTGTGAAATTAAAACCCTACCGAACACCTATACATAAAAAAGACCCCTTATAGAAGAGGCAGTAGAGGAAATGTTGGAAGCTGGGATGATCGAAAGATCGATCTCCCTTAGAGCTTCCCAATAGTAATAGTAGGTAAGAAAGATGGCGGCCACCGTTTCTGTGTAGATTTTAGAAAGCTGAATTCTATATCGAAGACGTTGGCGGTGCCATTGCCATTGATAGACGACATTTTGGCATTATTAGGGAAGGCAAAAGTACTTCTCTACGTTGGACTTGAGGTCCGGGTATTGGCAGGTAGCCCTGGATGAGGCTGACAAGGAGAAGGCCGTATTCGCGTGTCACCTGGGACTGTTTCAGTTCAGAGTGATGCCATTCGGTTTAGCTAATGCCCCGGGAGTCTTCCAACAGCTAATGTCAATAGTGTTAGGAGGATACGAGAGCTTTGCCATGGCGTATTTGGACGATATCTTGATATTTTCGGAGACAGTGGAACAACATTTTTTCAATTAAGACAGGTGTTGGGAAGGTTGAGGAAACACGGATTAAAAATTGAAATTGTCAAAGTGTCAGTTTCTGAGGGAAGAAACTAGGTATTTAGGCTTCGTCATAAACGGGGACGGTATTAAACCCGACATGGATAAGGTAAAGGTCATAAGGGAAATGCCAGAGCCTAAGACAGTGAGGCAGGTAAGAGGTTTTATAGGAGTTATAGGCTACTACCGGCGCTTCGTCCCGGCATTTTCAAGAATTGCCATACCGCTAGTGGCCCTGACGAAGAAATACGCTAGGTTCAAGTGGACAGAGGACTGTCAACGAGCATTTGATTCGCTAAAGGAACAGTTGACAACCGTCCCACTGCTGACGTACCCAGACCTCAGCAAGCCCATGATATTATACACGGATGCCAGTGAGCAGTGTGTAGGGGCAGTACTTACCCAGCCGTGTCCTGATAAGGAAGGACCAGTGCCAGGCATACCAGAGGAAGTACCGATATACTTCCTCTCCCATAAGCTCTCAGAGACACAACAGAGGTGGCCAGTAATAGAGAGGGAAGCATATGCTATCATGTATGCTCTCCAAAAACTGGACTACTATTTAAATGGTGCGGTCTTCACTATAAAGACAGACCACAAGCCTCTGCAGTACCTATTGCAGGCAGAGTGGACAAATAATAAGAAAAATTCAACAGTGGGCACTTAAGTTAAGTGGCTACCACTGTAAGATAGAGTATTTGGCAGGAAAAGGAAAACACGTGCGCAGATTTACTCTCAAGAATACCAGAAACAACTGGAAGAAAGATCTGTAAGGGTAGAACAGGGAGTAGATGATAAAGCCTATAGAATAGGAGTAATTAACTCTAATAAGCTAAAAAAGATCGCCCTATATTAGAATCGGACGAAGAAGGGGACGCCCAGATAATAACCGATCCCTACTGGACAGAAGGAATTGAGAAGGAGCAAGCAGACAGTGAAATAGCTGCTCTGAGAGAGAAGGTGAAGTCAGGAGAGACCACCAAGTATGCCATAATAGAGGAAAGGCTGTATTATCTCTCAGGAAGGGATGAAGAAGTCAAACCCAAGTTGTATGTGCCCAAAAGTTTAAGACCAGAGATATTGGAACAGTGCCACGAAAGGTTGGGTCACATGGGAATTGATAGGACATGTGATCTCATAGGAAGAAAGTACTATTGGCCCAAACTGTACGGAGAAGTCACTAACTATGTTCGAAGTTGTGTAGTGTGCCAGTCGCAGAGCAGAAGGCAGGAAATGGCACCCTTGGAGGAGACAGACGTACCAAACTTCCCCTTCGAGAAAGTGAGTATGGATGTATCAGGACCATATGGGGAAACTGCACAAGGAAACAACTATATAGTGAGTTTTGTCGATTGGCTAACAAATTGGCCTGAAGCATTTGCAGTACCAGACAAGAAGGCCAGAACTGTGGCCGGGTTGATAATAAGCGAAATCTTCCCTAGGTATGGTGCCCCTGTGCAATTGGTAACAGATAATGGCACGGAGAATGTGAACAGCATCATGAGAGAAGTTTTGACAGGTTTGAATGTAGAGCACATAAAAACATCCCCATATCACCCCCAGGGAAATGCTAAAAGTGGAAAGGTTTCATAGAACCTTGGGAGATGTATTGGCCAAGTTGGTCAGAGAAAACATTGGAAATTGGGACTTGTATTTGACGCAGGCTCTGGCGGCCGTGAGGTTTACGATAAACGAAACCTTCAGATTTTCTCCTTATTTTTTTGTTGTTTGGCAGAGACGTGGTCCTGCCTGTAGATAACCTACTGAAGCCCCGAAGAAGGTATATGGGAGAAGATCATCATCAACTATTGCTGAACAGCAACATAAGATATTCGTACAGACCAGAAGAAGAATAAAGAGGGCCCAGAAGAAAAAGAAATGAGAGGGTGAATGCTGAAAGAAAGGTGGTAGAATTGAAGGTTGAGACCCTGTCTACTATAAAATCCACCAGAGAGAAGGAAAAACTGGACCAGAGATGGGAACCGTACTACCAGATAGTAGAGCAGACAGGCCCAGTATCATATGTAATATGGGATCAAGTGGCAGGACGAGCGAGGAGGTTCATACCAATGATCTGAAGAGGGCTGAAATAGCTAACCTGGAAATGAGCGAGCCGAGGCCTAAGAAGACAAGGAAAAGGAAGGTAACTCTGGTTGAACCGGAAGGAATGGAGACGGAGGAAGACTCCGAAGAAGATGAGGAGATAGGTCGACTTGACCAGATAAACGAAGCAGTCCGAGTGACAGAGTTGGAACCCTCAGCGGGGATTAGCGATGTTCAGTCGTCGACTGAGTCAGTGCAGAGAAGACCCCGTGAGATCGCCATCACACCCCCATGTCCGAAGAAAAGGAAGAAAAAGACGAAGAGGTCCAATCAAGCAGTCGAAGGCTCTAAAAAGAGGCACCCTGAACAAGACGAAGGGCCCAGCGAGTGGGAGGAGGAGGATCGAATACCCCTTTCCCAGCTTAGGGAAAGGATAAGGAACAGGAGAAGTTTAGACATAGAGTCGAGAGGTATTGAAGACATTCAAGGCGAAGACTCTAAACAGAAAGAAGAGGACAAAAAACCTCCTGGACGGGAGTTAAACACAGAAAGAATGTTAGAGGTTGAACAGGAATCACCTCAGAAGATGAGATCAGGGAGGGAGAAGAACCCCAAATCTCAGTAGAACAAAAGGGCTGTGCAGAATAGAAGCATTTAGTGTCGACAGATAACGACACTGGCTCATCCAAAATCCTATTGGCTGACTATGGTAGATGTGAGTGGAGGGGATGGAGTCGCGGGCTGCACCTCACAAGGGACGGAAGAAGATCATTGGCATTGTTGATTGATCACCAGTGGTGTCATGAAGTACGACCTTTAGAGTGGGCGCCACGCACACCTGACCGGACCATTCTGTCTGCTAGAGGTTAGTTAGGGGAGGGAAGAGCCGAACTAAGAAAAAAGTTATGAAATGATTGAGTGATGAGTCGAGCGAGACTAAGTGATTGTGAAGAATAACAACAAGAGAATTTGCTACCTTTCAGGAATGATAGCAAGGTACAAGGTGGAAGCAGACTACATAGCATTAAATTCAGGAGAACGAAATTCATGTTGCTATCAGCTGAAGAAGCTAGAAGGTGTAGAGATGATACCCCAGGGACCTGTACCTCGTTAAGCCCTATCTATAAAACTGGTAGCCGCAGAATGTGCATATTAGAATTGTTTGAAGGGAAGGGGGAAGGAATCAAAAGAATCTGCCAGGTAGAGGTATTAACAAACTCGGCATTACCACAAGCTATCAGTGTTTCAGACGGGGTGTGGGCAGTAGCCACACAGAAACATATCAGCCTGTCTAGGGTATGTGGGGAGAGTCCACAAGGACATTAAGAATAAGGCCACAGTTATCCCTGGTGACGCTACCCATGGGATGTTCGGCGGTTGGGGTGTCCATCTCCTTGCCCCCCTATTACCAGATGGAAGAAAGCTATGAAGAAAAGATTCACTCATAGAGATGATTGGTAGAGGCTTAGTCAATTGTACAGAATTATGGGAGCCGATAGTGAAGAGATTCTCTAATGTTACCTTAAATAAGATGCCAGTATTAATGAAGCCAATAGAAAAGATCGATATGGATCACTTAAGGGATAAGTTAAGTGCGTTGGGAGACGAAGGTGTAGCTTGGGAAGACGATGAGCAGATCGCGATAAGTTGGTCAATAGTAATGGGTACATTCCTAGTTATAGACATCGGGGGTGTAATAATATGGAAGATTAAGAGTAAGAGAAGATTAGCGAACGACAGTCTAGTGAGCATGCAACAACTCGAGAGGGAGATGCCGAGCAGTGTTCCTTACTCAGACAGGACTGGCGAAGAAATTGCTGAAAGACCAATGGAGGAGGCTGGCGTGAGACCACCACGTGCGGCGGAAAAACCTCCCACGGCAGAGAGGAAAACATTGACCAAGAAGAACAAACCCTAGTGAACACATCTGCACCTACAGACACACGCACACATTACCTTGCATGTAGAACAGAAGAAAATGAAAAGAACATTACCTTGCATGTAGAACAAAAGAAAATGAAAAGAACATTACATTGCATGTAGAACAAAAGAAAATGAAAAGAACATTTCATTGCATGTAGAACAAAAGAAAATGAAAAGAACATTTCATTTCATGTAGAACAGAAGAAAATGAAAAGAACATTTCATTGCATGTAGAACAAAAGAAAATGACAAGAACATTTCATTGCATGTAGAACAGAAGAAAATGAAAAGAACATTACATCGCATGTAGAACAAAAGAAAATGAAAAGAACATTTCATTGCATGTAGAACAGAAGAAAATGAAAAGAACATTTCATTGCATGTAGAACAAAAGAAAATGACAAGAACATTTCATTGCATGTAGAACAGAAGAAAATGAAAAGAACATTACATCGCATGTAGAACAAAAGAAAATGAAAAGAACATTTCATTGCATGTCGAACAGAAGAAAATGAAAAGAACATTTCATTGCATGTAGAACAGAAGAAAATGAAAGGAACATTACATTGCCTGTAGAACAAAAGAAAATGAAAAGAACATTTCATTGCATGTAGAACAGAAGAAAATGAAAAGAACATTTCATTGCATGTAGAACAAAAGAAAATGGAAAGAACATTACCCTTGCATGTTAGAAAGTAGAATAGAATTACATGAGACAAATGCATGGTGCATGTTAAATGATGTAATTGGGTTTAGGTGTCATTTACGGGTAAATGACAAATCGGTTAGGGGAGGATTGTGGCACCTTGCATTATTAGAAATATTCATAGAAATATGATTTAATTTTTTTTTACTCGGTTTATTAAACAGGTTGTTGATTTTTTTTTAAACGGAAAATAATTGAGTTGAAAATAATTTACTAGAGTTGTACTTAGACGATCCTAAGGAAAGAAGAAGGAAGGGGAAAGAAAAGAGGAAGAAAGGGAAAAAAAAGGAAAGAGAGATGGATGATGCATGACCCGGTCATAAGCGAAGATAGGTGTCAGAAAGATATCTTGGCCTGCGTGTTGGCCGAATTTTAAAAGTCAATAGAGAATTGTTATTTGAAATGAAAAATCCTTTAGAGGGAGAAAAAGAACCAGGCTTGATGACAGTGTATTGGAATTGATAAGAATATCGGTCAAAGCACCTAGCCTACTTTTGCGTGGAAAGACTCATTGTCAAATTGGAGAAAGGGGAATTTCTTTTTTAGAACAATAGAAACGAAATTTTTTTTTAATCGGAGAAAAGTGTCTT
This sequence comes from Acanthosepion pharaonis, assembly GCA_903632075.3. NCBI lineage: Eukaryota > Metazoa > Mollusca > Cephalopoda > Sepiida > Sepiidae > Acanthosepion > Acanthosepion pharaonis. The sequence continues at coordinate 2,165,901 of CAHIKZ030004411.1, read as the reverse complement.
TTGGGTTGAGGGGAGGACCGGTGGAACGGTATACAGATCCTGACCTATTAAGAATTGGAAACCCACGATAATAAAGTGGGGACATTTTCAATGTAGATAATTAAGATTTTCTGACTGTCGGGTCTGACAAAAACAAGAGGTGAAAAAACGATTGTCTCAGCTCACAGATGGCGCCAATATTCTTTCCTGAAGTCACATCTAATTAGCAGCAGGCTGTTTTGACAGAGCCCAGGTGAGAAAAAGCCAAGATTGTCATTTTTCGTACGTTCAAAAAGGGCAAAATTAGATTTTGTTTTTTTAAAACAAGAACGATGTAAGCCACGCCCGATTTGAGATGGGAGGCGCCCAACCACAATCTCATTGGCCGAGGGCGGTCACGTGATATGCGGAAAGAAGAGGAAGAATGCTCGATCAGGAACCATTGGTCAAAAAACGGTCACCTGACATACGAGAAACCGGGAGAGATGGGTGTACGCCTCCCCACCAAAGGCACTGTGAGGAAGTAGGGGTGAAAACAATAGCGATAATGGGGAAACAATTAATGCGGCTATTGGAATTATCGAGAAACCCCTGACGCCAACAGACCCACCCCGGTTTGCTGCGGCGTCAATAAAAGCAGGACCCCAGTCGACAGAAATCAGTTGAGTTGAGAGTTTCGGCAGAGTTGCAGCTGGACCGCGGGCAGGGAAAGAGCCTGAACGCGGGCATCAGGCCCGATTCACTCGCCCCTTTGCGGGCAAAAGAATCCTCAGACAAGAAATCCTTCCAGCCCAAGTCGAAGACATGAGTTCAGCCCCGGACGGCAGCGAGAAGAGATCACCTCGGACGACAGAGAGTAGCGGCTGAGTTGCGGCAAGAAATCCTTCCACCCAAGTCGAAACAAGAAATCCTTCCACCCAAGTCGAAGACAAGAGAACTTCCAGCCCAAGTGGACAAAGAAGAAGATTACTCGAAAGCCGCAGAGAAGATCCAGCCCAAGTCGAAGACAAGAGAAGTTCTATCTAAGTCGACGAAGAAGAAGAAATACAACTCAAGTCGAAGAGAAGAATCAACTGCGAATGATCGATAGAAATTAGCCCCAGTGTCGAACTAAACCACACTCCGACATACACAATTCTAAAGAGTAGGCAATTCGAAATCTTTAGGTTGTGTGATAGAAGCTTGGTGCCATAGTCCACAAAGCGGGTCGGGAATTGAGAACAATTTTGTTTTTATGTAACGGACATTAGATATAAAAGGTTGTTACCCTTTTTTTTTATCAGCAATCCTTTTGTCTCGTGAGTTTTTTTTTTTTTTTTCTTTTACTTGTGTTTTGCCACCCCCGTCGGACTCAACTTGTATCGGCCCCAATCCCTGCTGGTCCCGTCTGTCTAAGATCTAAACACAGCGTGGGTAGACAGACCGGAGATCAGTACAGTTGCTTCAGTAACCAGGTATTGGAAGCGAGTTGGGAAAGGCGAGGCTGGTGATCATCTAACCAAGGGGTTGGAGCGGCACGCTTGGAACCAGGATTAGCGACCAGGAGGAACGACGTCACAGTTGGCGCCGTAACCAAGGGATTCGACCCTGGGCCAGGTGTGTAACCGTCACAACAGCTTCAGTATGTTACCCAAAGCCGTAACATAGCATCTTTGTACCTCTACTATAAATATTTTCACGGCAATTATTCTCATAAGTGTTCTCCTCTTGTACCTAGATTCACTTATTTAAGTGACGTGCTAGATTGGCTAGTAATTCTCATAATATTAGTGTTAGAATTGCTAGGTGAGATTATATGTTTTATATTAATATCTTCTTCTCCCGATATTCTCTCTTGTGGAAGTTGCTTCTGACTTCCTGTTTTCATGTTGACTACGCTTTTCAAAAATGTAAATTCAATGTCAGATTAAATAAACCCTCTTTTAATTTCCCCTTCAGTGATGATTTGCGCACTAGTGGCTTTTATTTTATTACCTGGAGGTGAAATGATAAAAAAAAAATACTTTGAAATGAAACATTTTAATATTACATGCGATTTCCACTCAGTCTGAATATCTTTTACCTCGGCTCAGTAATAAAATCATTTATTGGAAGACCGGAAAAAAGGAAGGGAAAAACCTTGAACTATTTTTTCAAATATACATTTGTTAATTTTACATATATTTGTTTTTTTTCTTTCATTTTATCGCTTATTATGTCACTGTGTTTCTATCGATTGCTCCCTGTTTATTCATGCCAAGCCTGTATCAATATCTGTATCTATTTATTGATGTCAACAACATGACAGCATATTTAGAGGCTCGCCATATCCCGCCAGTGTGAGAGAAGTTGGTGGGTGGAAAATAATTATTCTCCATTAAGGACTCGGGTATGCTTTTGAACTCTATCAAGACTGGCTACATAAACTAACCATTAATGTAACCCTTTATCTCAACTAGCCCCGTACCTTGCACAGGGAGAAGCTTACCACAAAAAGAAACAAAATTGTAAATGTTCATTTTACTATTCATAAGAATAAAATGAATTTAGATTAAAATTTAAGGACAATGAATAATTGCTTCAAAACTTGAATTCAGGTGCAAGCGTTTCAAATAGAATGACAGGAAAACAATGGATATAATATTTTGGAGTTAAAAGTTTCGTTTTGTTTTTTATTAACGTAAAAATCAGGTAATAATTAAGTCTTACTAATCCTGACATGAATTATTCTATAATAAATAATATTCTTTTAATTTTGTAGAAATAATTTAGTTTTCTCATTAGTATAATTCCAGCACGTCATGTTGCAAGAGATAATGTTTTACCTACATGCCGTTTAATCGTCTTCTCTTCATAGCGTCTACCCCAAACCAGCGCCGTGTCTAAACTAGTGCATCACTGAATGACCATTAATGGCTACATAACCGGCTAAACGTTGCCTCCTCTTCCCTTAAGTTAACCCAAAAACGTGCACTTGTAATTTATTGGTAACCCTATATGTATATAATTGCTGTTATCTTAAGCTAGCATTGTTTCATAAGTATTCTAGTGCCTCTGCTTATATTATCGTTATGGAATCTCTTTTCGCAGTTAATTTGTATTTCGTCTTTTATCCTTCAGTAGTTAAATAATGTTTTACAATGATGGAAATATGTTAAGGTATGACGTAAGCATTAGTTGTACTATTCGTAAGGTAGGAGCCTAAACAAATTATCTTTTTACAGGTGGGCGGATATATTCTATCGTTATGTGATTCTTTATTTTTAATTTATTTGTCATTAAAAAGAACATTTAATAAACATTCTTGGTCTATTAAGCCAATCTTTTAGAAATAATATATTTAATAACGTATTAATTTGTCTGCTAAATTTTAATAGTAATATAGGTGTTTCCTTATAAGGAAACATTCGGCAGTCAATGACCAAGCAGTCAGGTTCAAATGGATGAAACTGTTCTCTTTAAACAAATTTTTAATATGATATTTCTCCCAAGTCCAATACCTGTTATCCTTCTTTCCATTATTAATGGGGATTTCCTTCCTAGTCTTTAGTCTGAAATAGTATGAGATGTCACTATCTTGATTATGTCATTATTATCTCTTCGAGTTGTTTAAGGTCTTCAAGTGATGCTTTGTGTCATATTTGGTACAGTGTTTTGTTTGTGATCTTGTAACGCCAGTTTGCAAGTATCAAAGAAGGATGTTTTTCGCCTTGATGAACAGGCTTTACTGGCTCAAAGCGTTTGTATACAGCTAAAAGTTTAGTTATTTGTGAACGGATTTGGCGCCATGTAAGACATCTATAAAAAAAAATCTCGATCTGACAAGGTTATTTAATCATAAAACTCGAGTTTTCAGGCTAACGTTTGGGTTTTGAGTCAATATGCGGCGTTGTCTGGTGCATTTCCCACAGACTCTGCCATGTTAAATTTCCTTAATATTTAGTTTAAATATATAAATATATTTTTATTTGATAACTATAAATATATAGTTATCAAATGTATTCCTAATGAAACACTCAGGATTTTGCAAACGAATTTGAAAAGAAGTTCATACAGAAAAGTGTTATCCTATTAGAATTTTGTTTTTTTAGTTTTGATTATAATCTTCCGCAGTTAATCAAGCCATTATTTACGAATTTTTCAAGTTCAGTTTTATCCCTTCATGACATTTTGTCTTGGCGCCATATGTAATATCGGGCTTCTTATAGAGGCGCGATGGATAAATTATCGTCTAACTGACGCAAAAATGAAAATGACACTAACATCATATTTTAACAGATAGACAGTGTCCGATAGATAAATTGTCGTTCAAATAACGGCAAAATGAAGGTATCAGTGATATCGCATTTTAACAGATATATCTATGTCGGTGAATGTTGGATAATTTTTTCATAGACGAATAAGAAAACTGAAGCAACAGAGATATCGTTTCACGGAACGATGCCGAGTATACAAAGGTGGGAGGATATGAGAAACGTGGAAGTTTCAAAGAAAATAAGAACAAAACAGACACATGTAATTAGAAAAAAGAGAGACTTGCCGTTTCTACACATTCTAAGAAAGGAAGGTTTGGAGAGTTTGAAACTCTCAGGGAATTTTGAAGGGGTGAAGAACAGAGAGAAACACTGAGTAACCAAAATTCGAAACCATTGTTTATGGATGACAGGACTGCGACTGGGAGTGATCACTAGAGGATAAATATTGATAAGAGCAACAAAGGATAAGAAGTTGTGGAGCGTCATGATCAGACACGTGTTCAAGAAAGGAAGTATATTAAAGAAGAAGATCAGATTATGTTAAGAGGTTCACCAACTTTACTGGATATTGTATTGCTTCATATGATCTCGTTATGTTTTTCATAAATTCCAATAACATCATCTTTATTCTTTTCTACATTTCTCTCGATAGGTCTTTGGTTTTATAGTTGATCCGTATATATTCATCATCGCCGTTTTCGTCTAAATATGTTTTATGTAATCAATCACTGTCACACGCTTCTTCTTTTTCTCTCTACTGTGTCCATTCAGGGCGTTGGCGATCTTCACTCTGCACAATTCCCTGCCATCTTTAGCTCCTCATAATTATTGTCTTTTTTGTTATCGCTTCGAAATTCTGTTTCATCATCCATTTGTTCAACATCGAGGGTAGATGATGTGTTGTCTTTTTCTGTGGCCATTTTCTTGTGACTATCAATCTTTTCTAGCCCTCTTTTCTAATTATGTAATCTAGAAATGTCAAGTATTTTCTTTCCGGTATTATATTTGTCTTTGTTGTTCTCGAAAACTGTGTCCTTGCTCACATGTTCGGACCATGTTAATCTCAACATCCTTCTGTAGAACGACATTTCTGTTACTTCAAGCTTCCTTTTCCTCTGGGTGGAGATTGCTCATCTTTACCTGCCACATAGGGAGACTGATATTACGTAACGTATTGTTTTCTTTGATTTTTAATAATTTGCTCAGCTTTTGGAAGACAACTTTCGTAATTCCAACTCAGCTTTCAGATTCACACTTTCCGTCTTCTGTCTGTTAGAACACTTCCAAAGTATTTAAATTGTACTTGTTTCATTTGGTATCTCCAATTTTCAATTTGCATGTTTAAGTGTCCCTTTTGCTAACAGACTTGCATTATCAAATCTTTTTTTTTAAATGATGTATAGTCCTTTCTATTCATTTTCCTTCTCCTCAGATTCTGTAGTTCTTGATTGAAACCATTTACATTACTGAGCTGTTAATCTGGCTTCTTAAACATTTTACATATTTCAGGGTGTGTGAATTGTTCTAACAATATCGAAATTGACAAGACGTCGAATCCTGAAGGATTCCAATCTTGCATCCGCACTTTTCCCATTAGACTAAGGAAAGAAGGATCGTTGTAATATCGATGTTAGCGGGACAAGATTTAGACAATTTTTAATTTTACCTTGGCTCATATGCATATATATATATATATATATATATATATATATATATATATATATATATATAATATTTAAATAAAAACAAAAACACTTTAAGGTTCCATGTAATAAATTATTTGACCACAGCCCTTTTAAAGGACTGCGGATCATCAGACTTTACTTCGAAAGGTTGAAACAAAAAATGAAAAGAAATTTATACATTTTTGACGGGCCGTATTAAGCATATGTAAATTACCGAAGTGGAGAAGTGAGGGGGGAGAGAGAAGACATGAGTGAGTTAGATGTAATTTAAAATTTCTATTCTTTTATACTTAAAATTACTTGAGGAGGTCCAGACATTGACACATTTAAACGGTTAACTTAACGGAAGTTATATAATGATATAGAAGGGGTAGAGGAGAAAAACACATAAAAAGAAAACGAGAGAAGGAAGTCATGAGAGAAGGTGTCACTAATTTTCTTTCGAAAAAAAAAACAGGCTCGAAAAAGACGCTGTCATTTTGTTTTACTTTGAAAGTGTTAATTTGGGGGTTCATAAAGATTATAATGTTTCCCATACGGATTACCTAGTTTTTCATAAACTATCTAACTAACTATACATATATATATATATATATATATATATATATATATATATAATTAAAGCGAAATATCTGTTATCCTCATGTAATATAGCAGAAAGCTTCTGGTCTCGGAGATGCAAATCCTGTAGGAGTACTTTCTTCATTGTACTAAGAGAGATTGAGTCGGTGTAATCGAACTCAGCGTCAAAGTAATCACAATTACTGGGCATTTTTTTCTTTGGTATATATGTACGCCTATGGACTATCCATATAAAATAAAGTCTTCCGTCAAAGACTACTTTCGTGCGGAGGTCAAGTAAATATCATCGCTTCTCAAGTTTCAGGCCGGGATTAAAGAGGAAAAAATATGTTATCCTCATTTAATATAGTAGAACGCTTCTGGTTGCGGTGATTCAAATCCTGAAGGTGCACCTTCGTCATTGCACTGAGAGAGATTGAGTCGGTGTAATGGAACCCAGCGTCAAAGTGATCACGAATACTGCGCCCCTTTTTTGTCTTTGGTATATATGTACGCGTATGGACTACACACATAAAAACCTCAAGTTAAATCATACCTTAGCGAGGAGGTCAAGTCAATAAAATGGTAACATGACAATCATATACGTCAGAAATTCAGACAATATGTCTTATTTAATTCAAGTCCCCAGGTTCAACTATTCTTTCAGTTAAATTTATCAATTTTCGACGTTACATTGACCGATCAAACGCCTTCGGAATTTCAAGGATGGTCGTTATTTGATCGCCTGTCAAAATTGCTAGACATTTTCACCCTAGCGCTTTAGCTGTATTTGCGCTATTGACTGACTCGACAAAGTATTGGGCAAGTTTACTTGGTCAAACTTGTCTCTTTACCGATTATGTCAACGATATCATACAAAAGATCAACTATTGATTATATCAGTTTACAAAGCAACAGATTTCTCTGGTGTCTAGATAACTGCATTCGTTTAAAATTATTAATTTCCTGGCTGACAACGGGATAACAAAATCCGAAAACAGTTAGCAGAAATAGAAAACTCGTTATTTGGTAGTTGTTTCCAGGTCTTTGGGAATGTTCCATACTTAGCAGGAAAAAACAAAAAGTATTCAGATAGAAACGTTCCGGAAATTGCATCATCGTCAGTAACTCTGATTACACATTCATTTTCAGAAATGTCCGGATGTAGTATTGTTGCTACGTCACTTCAAACTTGATCATCCTAAGTTCAAAGAGATTTAAAAAGAAGATATGGATTACGAAATTGAAACGGATGTGGAATAACAGAAGAAATGAGAACACCAGTGCGAGAAAAGATACTTATCTTTTCCTTAGTATTTTTTGTCTAAGAAGAATATAACAATTTTCTTCTCTTGTAGAAGAGAATTGATTTTATTAAGACGATTTTATTAGCTGAGTACTTAGCCACCATCATTTACTTTTATTTATACTGACATGTTAACTTTAACTGAGATTCATAGCAACATTAGCCAGGGCCCCAATTCTACAGCAGTGTGAAATCTGCACGAAACTAAATGCTAAAATCTTACCGGGGTTTATTATACTTTTTTCAAGAGTACCACCAGAATACTGTTAGTATAAGCTTATGACCATATGAAGTTGAAACATCGACTTTGGTACGGTCACCTGCAACGTCGAACCTGCGCATTACTAAATGGTTGAGCGCATGGGACTACTAGGGGTAGCAAGCTTAAAGGTTCGAGTGGTTTAATGGATAACGGCTCGGAATTGGAAATCGGAGAGTCGAGTTCGTTATATACACTAACACAAAAATGCAATTGGGAAAAGTACGAATCTAACTCACATTCACATCTAAGTGTTATTTAATAGTGCTTTTATTAGTAAATCATTATCGCCAAAGCTTTCTTATAATTTAAATATATTTTTTGGCTTTAAATAACCTGCCAAAGATTGATAAACCTTAAAAACAAATTAAAAAATTAAAAAATACAACATCTATTATAAATCGCAAAAACTATAAATTTCGGTTTAAGTAAGTTAACGCAAATCATGAAAAAATATTCGTGATAGTGCGAAAAATAATAGGAAAAGAAATAATAATAATAATAATAATAATAATAATAATAATAATAATAATAATAAATTCGTTAACAAAACATACGTGATAATTAAAAAAAAACATTCATTTTTGTAGATATGGCACTCTCCTCAATTTTTAAAAATATAGCTTACGGAGCGTATTGATATCTTACTTATTATAAAACGCAGGTTGTGTGTGTGTGTCTGTAACGTTTATATGTTGGATCGAATTTCCTACATTTTTTAGCCGATGTCAACAAAACTTCACAGGACTACATAAAATTACCTTGTGGTGGTTCTAACGGGGCCGAAATTGGGAAAATACAGTTGTTTTTTTAATAAAATAAATTTGAAAACACAATTAAGACACATCGTGAGAATGAAAGGGGGACAACTCACCCACGAAAATGTAAACAAAAGATCATAGCATGATGAAAAAGACGCCGAACTTGACGAAAAAAAAAAATTATCGTCTAATGTTCATATTATTATTAAAGAGGAAAGATCAAAGTATTTTGGGGGTATTTTTTTACATTTTTTAATCGTTCCTAGCACGTCTGAAATTTTCGTTAAAAATATTGTTTTTTGTTGGTAAAAAAAAGGGCAGATAATCATTTTCAATCATTTTTTTTTCGATTTGATAAAAAAGATTAAAATCTTACTTTGATATTCTTTTAAAAGTCAATTATCATTTTTTCAAAACTGATTTTAATAAAAACAGATATTATACTGTTTATTTAAAATATTTTGAACCAAGCTTAACTTAGCTTCTGCGCCGAAAAAATGTAATTTGAAAATAAAACAAAGCAGGTCATAACATTTCGCGTCGCTTGACGATTGACGAAAGGCACATTCATGACGTTTAGATAACTTACGAGAGGAGAATTCTTTCTACGGATGGAAGGAAGTGAAATTATTTAAGAACAAATTATTTACTTTGTTACTTTTAAGGAAAACTTTCAGCCCTCTAATTTTTTTATTTTTTTTTTTTTTTTTTGTACTTAGCTTTCATTTTTACGTTTACGATGCTTTATGGAAAATATAAAGAAATTAAAAAATTAAGACTGTTAATAGTGAGATTAAATTTCATAAGAAAAAGGTATCTAATTAATTTAGGTACCTTTCTTATGAAATTGTATCAGAAGTGTACATAAAATACTATAATTTTATGTACATTTATTACATTTTACTGTGTTATTTGTATTTCCATTCATTTTATTTTAATTTTGATATTTCATTTATGGAAAAATGTCATAACTGAGATTAATATAAAAATAAGATCATATAAATTAAAGTTTAGCAGTAGTTAAATTTCATAAGATGATACTGTTACTTGAAGGTACCCTTCTCAGTTGAAATTGAAAACTCAAATTAACTTCTCCATACGTGTTTCGCAAAAGTAAAGGGCTTAACAGCGGAGAACAATGCTGAACTCAAATAATGCAACTAAATTGTATTCTGGTTGGTATTCCGTACTTGATAATTACTGTCCGACTATAAACACAAAAATTACATTTCTTAAATACCATGGCTAATCTGATTGGTCCAAATTATACAATATTCAAAGCGCTAGACAATGACAATCTCACACGGGCATTTTGAAACGTTGATGTTGCTTTTAACTAATGTTAAAATATTTTTTAAATTCAATTTAAACATTTTTAAAAATCTTTTTAAAATTAAAGAAATAAGAAATGTATTAAAAATTCAATTTTCTTTGAAAAAATTTTTTGCTTTCAGAAAATATTGTCCATATTCATAAAAACAAATTAAAACAAATAAAAGCATTTGAAACTAAATAATATATTTGTTTTATTGAGTTTTGTATGTTACAATTCACAGCTGATTTTCAGGTACGTTGGCCAAAAAAAAAAAAAAAAAAAAAAAACATGATTTGCATTCTTCAAAGCCTTGTGCTTTTAACTATTGTAATCACTAAAACCGATGGTCTCGAATTTCTAGAGTTTTTCATAAAATTAGTTATGGGGGTGTTAATAAATATAAAAAAAAATATTTCTGCCATGACTTTAATAAAAAAAAAATATTTATAATAATTTCGATCATCTGTGAATAGCTTCTGAAAGTTTCATTAATATCTGACAATTATTTTTATTTTTGCAAGATTTTCCAAATTAATGTGTGTAAATACAAAAAATGCGCTAAAAATTATCTATGTTATTTACTACCCTTGTTGCGACAAAGAGAAACAAGGTTTTTAAATCAAAATTTAGAATATTCTAAAAAATGGAAAAATTTTTAAAAATAATTAAAAAAAAATTAGTCTATCCTCTTCATAAAAAAAATAAGCATTTTGACGATAAAATTTTGTTTTCATAAACTTTGGCGTCTTTTTCATCAGACTATGCTCTATGTTTTAGCGATTCCGTGGAGTGACTTAGGTTAAAAAACACAGTTTGTGTGTGTGTGTGTGTGTGTGTGTGTGTGTGTGTGTGTGTGTGTGTGTGTGTGTGTGTGTGTTCCTTTATATATGGGATCGGATTTTTACATTTTTCAGCCGATAAAACAAACATCCACTTTTTTTTTTCGGCAGGTAGTATTTCTTATTGTCTTGCACACTTTTTTCTTTATTTACATTCAGAATGCTTTAAAAATTCCATTTACAAGACAATTGTTTATAATAAAATTCTATTCACCAATCGATAGACTCATAACGATTGTAAACAATGTTTTTTTTTGAATTTGGGTTTGACCAATTCGTAAAAAAAAAATAATTAAGACATGCGTGTCCGTCAACCTTAAACAATAATCTTTGTCAATTTTATTTATTTTTCAGTCTTTATGATGGTCGATACTTGATCTATCTCTTACTGTTACATCCCCGGGCAACGCCGGGCTCTACTGCTAGTATATTAATAATTTCAACACAAGCCATGCGATGTATCTACAAAAAAATGCGGTGTTATTGAATGTGAAAGTATATGAAAAAATATTAAAGATGGAGGTCAATAAACGAAGAGTAATTAAATGAGAATTGGCATTGCATTTTTGAAAATCCAGTTAGAAGGGAATGCAAGAAGCCAGAAGATAGCTTCCACAAGCGAAACGTGTCAGAGAACTTATAGTTTCATTTAGCAAATTCACCTGTGAAATGATAAGACCTAAAAGCGTTTAAATTCATATCATTCGAGGTACCAATAAGGAAGCTTACCAGAACTATTTCTTTGAATATATATAGAGAGAAAATGCACAGCGAAGCTACGTTTTCGTGGTTTGAAAGCGACTGAAGCCGTGAGGTGAGGTCAGGACCGATAGCATTGCATATTCATCTTTCAATTTTAATAAGAATATCTAATTACATATCAGTAGCACCAGGTCGGATGTGGCAAGACTATTCAAGACTAGCTCAATGAGTTACTCTGCTGGAGGTTAGTATCAGCATTGCTAATGGAAGACAACATATGTTTTCTAAGAACATTAACAAATAACAATTCCGTTTTGGAGGCATGAAAATTCCTTGCCCTATTTAACAACATATTTTTCTTTTTTAGATTAGCTGCCAATATTTGTGTTATCAGCATAGACACCAAGTTGAGTTCGGAGGACATGTGTAAGGTCCTTGATGAAAATTAAGAAAATGTAGATCCGAGAAATAGCGATAACATTTATTTAACATGAGAAACTTATTTTTATCTAAAACTGTTGTCAGACAAAGATTGTCTAAATTTCAACCGACAGTACATTATTGGTCAATACCACCATTACCATTCCATGTTGGGCCAAAGATGAAACCAGGTCAGTGGATTACTATTAGTATTGTTTCTTTTGATTTATGTTGTATACACCGTATATTCTGTATCCTAACCAGCGACCTAAGGTCAGAAATGACTTTATGATATTTCCCACTGATCATTTTTATAAAAACATAAATAAATGACACTCACTTTATTATTATTATTATTATTATTTTTATTTTCTTTGATTTCTGGCGTTTACACATTTCTTTCCGGGTCCCACCCAGGGACCTAAGGTTAGAAATGGCATCATGACACTTTCCACTGACAAAAAAAAAAAAAAAAGTACATAGATAAAGCCCTTCGTAAAGTGTGGGCTGTACTTGTCAGAACATTTTTTTGTATCTCCTTGAGGCATGGACTTCCAGGAATCTCTTCAATTAGTCTACTGCAATCTTTTCCAACCAGTCCTAGGGCTCCAACTACAACAGGGATTGTTGATATTCCCATATGCCACATTTTCGAGATCTCTATTTCAAGGTCCTTGTATTTTGACAATTTTTGAATATCTTCAAAGATACATTGCAGTCAGCAGGGACTGCCATATGAATAAGGAGACACTGTTTTTGTTTGTGGTCTTTAATAACAATATCTGGCCGGTTAGCTTTGATTGTTCTGTCAGTGTGTATTGTGTAGTCCCATAGAATTGTAACAGGTCCTATCTCCGTAACCGGGTCTGGGTGGTGGTCATACCAGTTATTATTATTATTATTATTATTATTATTATTATTCGGCAAAAGATTGCTGCTGTGGCAAATATATGCAAATCACAATATATTTACGAGGTCACCAGTTAGATAAAGATATACCGGGCACTTAATTCACAACTATATATTCGCGATATGTGTAATGGTTTTGATAAAAACAGCACATAATCTTACATGCGGTTTCCAGTCGTAAATACACTCACGATGCGTAATCGAATCTGCTCAGATGCTCTCCGCGTGTGGGTGTTTATAATTATATGGATATGATTTGCAAGTTGCTTTGCTGCATCAGTATTCAAAATTAAATTTAAAAAAAAAAATGCTCGACATCCAGACTTGATGTACACTCACAATTTCTCATCGTAGGCATAAATGTATCACTATATATACTCAACATTTTAAGTTTAGGCAACTGACATGCAAATCCACTTTAGAGAAAAGGAAATTAACTACAGCCATCTTTACTCAGAACTGCTCTTTTGGGGCGATATCACGTGTAGCTTCTTGTTATTTTTTCATTTATTTTTATTCTTATTGCTTTTATTTGTACCCTTTTCTGCATTTGATTTCATTGTTGTTGTTGTTGCCGTTGTCACTGGATACAATGCAGAGAGTCTGTATTGGTTTACCCTTGCCAATACACAAACTTTGAATTGTATCCGGTAACAACGACAACAACAAGCAATGGTAGCAGATCCCATTTTCATTTATAAAAATATTTAATTTTGATAAACTTTAGGATGAATTTATACTTTCATGTTGTTTTCGCAACTATCTACTCTTAACATCCGGAAGTCGCAGTCGAAATATAAATCTCGGAAGTTTTTTTTTTTTTTTTTTAGTCAATATCCACTTTTTGTCATCTTTAGCGACTTATGCCTAAGTGATCTGCTTTTGCACACCCGCTTCAAGTTTTGATGTGTTGCGTGTTCAGTGATTTGCTCTTCTGTAAAACTCCGTAATAAAGAATGGTCATTTGATCTATTCTTTTGATTCCAATTTCTAGCTTTATCATCTCTCATCTATTCATAAATTTTTTGCAAAAACATTATCAACGCTTGTAAATAATCCCAATAAAATCCCGGAATGGATTACTGAAGGTATTACATATCTCATACATAAAACAACTGAAACTGACTACTCGAAAAATTATAGACAATTTAATAGATAGCCAGGAAAATTCCAGATCAGTACTCAAGTCACAAGTCCAGATGACCGAGGTTTTAGCAAGCCGACCTTGTTCAACGTTTTTTCTTACGCAAGATGGTGTGTTATATTCCGGAAACTGTAAATACATGACCGCTATGTAAAATTGCAGTACATGATGACTCAGTTGATGTTTCAAGAACCACAATGTTCTTGAGTAGGCTATTGCGATAAGGATTGACTCGTTATACTCGAATATGCGCTCTTCAATATGACATCCCCCCGTAACGGCGCAAAGCCGCAAAAATAGTATAAGGAAAAGCTTTTTTACCTTCCTAGCCCACCATATTCACCTGACCGTTTCCTAAAGTATTATTGCATTTTTGATAAATGTAAATTTTTGTATGCTTTAAATGTAGTCACGTTATTGGCTGATTAGTAATTTGTGTAAAAAAAAGTTATTTATTCATGGCTACTTAACTTTGGATAATGAGTGTATGCTGGAAAATAATCAGAAAATAAGTTTGGAAAAATTCCTATTGTTTTTGCACTTGCTGTCATTTTTGTTGCTGATACATTGTAAATCGGATGCATTGCGTTGATTAAACTAAAACTATTTTGTTTCTTGCACATTTTGGAATGTCCAATTCCTGTCTCTTCATTCCAATTCCGTTGTTTGCTCTTTCCCTGGGCCCCGTTTATCTGTATTAATGAAGCACATACTTGATTAAATCATAAAAAGAAAAGAAATAATTTTAATGAACCAATATTTTGCAATTACCATAATTCGAATTTCGAAATATTTAACGTAAAATGTTTGAAATGCTCGTTCTTTAATTTTCCTCAATGGTGAATGTCAGAAAACAAAAACAAAACACGTAGAAGGTTTGTTTTTGTTTTATTTTTTTTAATAAAATAAAAGTCGATAGAATTTTGCTTATCATTCATTTAATTCGCACCAAAATAGAATTGCTCGAAATATTTGCTTTGCAATTTCGTATCAAACACAAATCCATGCTTTATTCTGTTTTTATTTTTATTCACTTTCATATTAAAGATGGAAATCCAGAAAGGTTTATGGCGTATGCAGACGCACAACGGGTCAACACAGTAGGACATAATCTTCACATACCTTTACAGGAAGCAATATACATATAAACGTATAGTCGCATAGATCTCTCTGGATTCCTTGAAATTTGCTCACTAAGAGAAATACACAATGCATCGCCGTTTCTTCTTCTTTATCTTTTAGAAACGAATATAACTTGAAGTTCCTACACAAAAGCCAGTGTAATTCCTTGGAAAGCTAAGTGTTTTTTTTTTATTTTCATACTTTTTATAAGCTTATCATCTTGTATTCATTTGCAATTTAAATCACATTTTTTTAATGTTTACATCCACCAATTTACGGATAATATTGTAGACATGGCATTCAATAAAATTCACTATTTGACAAGGTACAAATAAGTGCCACCATATGTCCAAATATCGCATCCTTCCAGTCTTTTCTAAAATGTCTATATACTGTTAGAGCCTCCTCCGTTTTTGCAATCATTTCACCGCAATACAGGAAATAAAGCCACAAAAACGCAACGGGTGTACTGTCAGAGATTATGAAAAAATATACTATAAAGGACATATGACAATGAAAGAACAGAATTACTGGGAATATCAATATTAATTGCGAAGGAAAAACCGGAAGGGAATTCTATAGGAGAAGTGCGATAGAAGAAACTGTTAACATAGAACTTACGGTTATATCTTGTTTATCCCTGCCACCTAAAATCTTCAAAAATTTCAATCGCCATTTTCTATCTTCTTGAATGTTGCTCTTTTATAGTTGTTTATCTTCATTAATTTCATCTCTTCCACTCGCCGTAAGCCTTTGCGCTTTAGAGGCATTATCGCCTTGCTTTCTATGAAATTTATAAAAAAAACGCAGCCATATATGAGTGTAAAATCCAAGAGTAGTTTATTCTTGCTTTCATGTGTATGAAGATATCATATCACGGAAATGAAATACGAAAGCTGATTTTTTTTTTTTTTACTGAAAGAAATAAACTGTTGTAGAACTCACTTGAAACGAGTAACATTTTAATCATACTATATTGGCATGAGGATATCTTCCTATGGGCCTTGTTTGAGAATCCTTCCTTCTATACGATTAGACTCACAATTCGGTAGCAAGTGAATAATTTTTACGATTTTTATTTTTTTTTTTTAAATCAGTCGAGGAACTTCATAAGAGTTAGTGTGGTTTTCAGGCATAGTAGACGGCATTACAAAGTGGATTTTAGGTATCAGCGGTGAAAGATCTATCTATCTATCTATATATATATATATATATATATATATAGTCTTTACATATTTTAGGAACTGGTTCCTGCCAAAATTCATATGACATGAATCCGCAAAGATTTTTTTGAGCTTAATTAAAGTTTACGGTAGCTGGTGATGTGTAGCCAGGTAGACTAGATTACAATTGTCATTCGTGTACATCTGCGGCTAGTCTCTCATCATCATTTAACGTGTGTAGCAGTGAGTTAACTAATACGTTTTCCCTTCAACGATGACAGGTATTCATATGGTGAACGGTAATATATAATATTTACATACGGCCACGAGGTTGCACGTATGTATCTGATTGTGTTTCTAGGCCGAATGCAGCCGGGCCATCCAAAGTGTGCTTAGGTTTATCGTCGTGTTGCTGAGACAGAATCTGTGACACCAGCACCGAGAAAGACCGAGCTCCACGAAGAATATATTCTATTGGCTTTCGGAGAGGATCTCGGTAGCAGCACACGTCAAGCGGCCTAGCATGTCGCATATCCCATATTACCACATGGAAGGTAATTCAAGAGCAGCTCTAGTACCGTATTATTTGAAATTTTGAATGGTCTTTCGTCTTCTGATCGCTCACCACGGGAGAACTTTTGCCGATGGTTTAATGCACAAACTGATGGCCCGTTGTTTATCTCCTTAGTTTTTGTTTACAAGTTTTAAAAGTATTATTACTAAAATCGATGAGAACATCTAACAAAGGAAGATTATTTTTTTCACTAAGTTCATAAGTAAAATTTAGGACGGAATTTTGTTGAAATGTAGCTTTCAGATTTTCTATTTCTTTCTTGTTTTCAGCTAAAATAAATATATCGTCTACATAACGAACATATATTTTAGGTTTAATAACTTTAGTAAAAACCTTGTTTTCAACATAGGACATATAATAATTGGAGAAGCACGGTACTAGAGAGTTTCCCATACTTACACCATCAGTTTGTATGTAAATAGTACCATTCTGGCGATAAAAATGAGCTATAGCGCAATAGTTTTCTTAAAATATTGGATTGGATTGATGGAGGTGGAATTAAATTATTTACCGAATTAATGATAATATAAATAGTTTCGGATTCGGGAATATTTGTAAATAAATTCTCTACACCAAGTGACGCAAGAATGTCATGGTTTTGTGCTTTTTTCCTGGTGAATTCATGGGTAGATTTAATGCTATAGTTAGTAGGGAGATATGGGGTAATAATATCATTGAGAAATTTTGATAGTTGGTATATGCATGGTGGAATCTGGCAACATTTAGAA
Organism: Acanthosepion pharaonis; assembly: GCA_903632075.3. Taxonomy (NCBI): domain Eukaryota; kingdom Metazoa; phylum Mollusca; class Cephalopoda; order Sepiida; family Sepiidae; genus Acanthosepion; species Acanthosepion pharaonis. Next base: position 2,148,199 of record CAHIKZ030004411.1, on the reverse strand, counting down.
GAAAGGAGATAACCAACATTTGTAGACGGTTCTGAATCCCCATGCTACAATACATGCTAGACACCAGCATCAATTTACTATAAATGTGTGGGCAGGAAATGTAGGTGACTGTCTGGTAAGTGTATATGTTCCCACTGCACGTCTTACAGGCTCTGTCTACAGAGACTTTATTTCGAACAGACTTCTAGACGTGCTAGAGGATGTATCCATGCTAATACAAAGACGCATATGGTTCGTATATGATGGGTGTCCAACACGTTTTAGTCATATTGTTCGCAATGAAATAGCAGACATCTACTATGAAAGATGCAGAGATGGCGAAGACCGATTCCATGGCCTGCACGTTTTCTTAACCTCCGTCTTAGGGAGTTTTATCTGTGGGGGCCACCTAAACAATTGTTTTTTTGCAGCATATATTAATAATGCAGAGACACTTCATCATCATGCTATGGGGGCCTGCGAGACAATTCCACAACGTTTGGAAATATTTGAATGTGTTCACCAGTCAAAGATCCGACGGGGTGCATTCCTGTGTAGAAGGATATTTTGAACATTTTATTAATTGCTGTGTTGAAGTACAACGTTGGCCTTTTTGGAAATATGTTTATAATGGCATTTTACCTTATTTAGTTGTAAAGAATCTACACCAATATTTGGTAAAATATTTTTTATACAATATATATATATATATATATATATATATATATATATATATATATATAATATTATATTTATTATAATTATTTTCTTTTTAAAAATATGATTCCATCGCGACTCTGAAAATTTACATGTTTCAAAACTTTAAACTAAATTTATGAATTTAATTATAAAAATTAAACTTAAAAGCTATAGTCTTGTTCCATTGTCAAGCGGTGATAGGTATAAATTTCAAAGAAATTTCTTTAATTCATAAGCGCAGATTAAGGAAAATCTATTTTAATTTAGGGCTGGCTGGTTTTTAATTTCCCTAGAAAGCTTATGTATCCAATATATGTTACTTATAAAGTCACGTTAAGTTTGGGTGGGGGTGGGGGTGTCTCCTAACAAACGTATACTTCCGTTATTCCGGGAGTCGTCTGGGTTTTCAATTATAAAAAATTAGGCATTTTCATTTATCTGCTTAATTCATATTTTTATACACAAAAGCATTCTAAAATGTTCTTTTTAATATGTGCAAGAAATATTATTAATACCTAAATTTTATTAATTGAATTTTATTCTAATAGGTTTAAAGTACCATTCGACTTTCTAATAGCTAATAGTCTGTACGGTACTTTTTACAAATAAACGTAATAGAATTTAATTACTAATTAGAGGTCAAGTATAAAAATATATGTTTCATCTCTACTCGTTGTTATTTTATTTTTTTCAAAATTATTTATTACTTAAGGAAAATATTTGACAGTGCCTACAAAAATAGCTATTTCATTTCTTTGATTTAGTAAATTTTTGTTTTCCAGAAACTTAATAATATATGACTTTTCATGTATGCACAAAGGACATGGGTCTTTTAATGACCTAGAAGCTCTAACTTTTGTTATCAATTTCCATCTTACTGTTGGTGTTATATTGATTTCTTTTAAGTCCCAGAAATATTTAGATATGGACGATTGATTTCGGTATTTATTATAATTAAAAACGTTTGATGTAGGCTCCGCATTTTTTAATTCATTTTGTGTGCATCTAATGTAGAATTTAACCTTTTCTGGATTTACAAGAGATGAAATTTTGCATTGTTAAATTGTTAATCCAATGCGCATTTATTATTAAGAGGACAGTTTTGAGAATTTCTAACGTTTCATAATGTTACTTTATCTTCATTTCTCCTTATTTTAGGATCTATATTTTTTTATTTTAGTATGAGTATTTATTTCAGATATTAGCACAGTGTTTCTTAATAATAATTTCTAGGGTTTCTGTAAAAATGTAACTTAATTTTATGGTAATTTTATTAAAAATTGTACTGAATTTATTTTCTGTAGCAAAATGTTTATCGATTAGCACAAGGAATTTTTGTCCCAACTTATTTCTTACCGTTTGGTTGTATGGGAGTTTATACCAAATGATTGTTCTATTTCTATTTTTTCTGTTGTCTCTTCATGTTTTCATGTTTTATATAATTGAGCTATGTGTATTCATAGCCACTATTCTTACTGTATTGTTTTAATACACACACACACACACACATATATATATATATATATATATATATATATATATATATATATGTTTTTTTTCCACCTATTCTGATTATACCTTTCTCTGTTTTAATTTTGAATCTCCCGTGGAAGCCTGATGAGCGGGAGCGAAACCGGTTGCCCCCCCTTGTTGTTGAGTGTTTTTTTATTATTTAACATTGTTTTAATATGTCTTGTAATATTAAATTTTACACTTTTATTTCGATCATTAAATTTTGTACCTACAAAAACATCAATATATATGTGTGTGTGTTTGTGTGTGTTATAAAAGATGCATGTCGATAATCATACGCTCCGGAATCATCATTTAAAAATATTATTGTTGAATTGGTAGGTTTTTTATAAAATGATATTGTTTAAAAACGCCTGATAAATATATATATTTAGATAGTAAACCTTTGGTATATAATCCAATTGAATTCTATTAACACATTATAAAATATTAAATATTAAAATTGATTCACACATACAGTTCAATGTTTTAATAACAAACAGATTAATATATTTGAAACAATTGGATTTAAGATACATTTATAGATTTGAAGGATGGACTCGGGCGAAAAAAAAATTTCTGGCGCGACACAAAGAACCAGTGTTCCTTGCGGTTGACGAAGCTATTGATTCAATGTATCTGTTCCATCTCAGATCAGCAGACAGTATGAGATAAAGCAGTCGCAAAGAAGTTTTCTCGCGGAGTTGAGCATCAGACTTTCTAAAGGCATGCACGGATGGTTTTCTGTGGTGTGTAACAGAGAGAAGTTTTGCTTTAGAGGCACTTAACCAGTCAATTCCTGCTCCATTCCTCAAACGATTGGAGGTCCTTTTCGAGTTTTGTCAGTGATACCAGATTTGCTTTTGAGACAGGATTAAATAGTTGTCTGGTCTACTTGATGCCTACTTGGGAAGTGATGACATCGCGAAAATCGTTAATAAAGATAAGGAACAAAGTAGGGTCCAGGATATAACCTTGGGGAACATTTGCTTTTGTGGGAAAGGGACTGGAGGAAAATCCGTAAAGGACGACCTTCGTTAGAGGCTTTGATAGGAATGATCACATTAAGTCAAATAATCGATCTTAAATTCCGTATCCCTGGAGCTTACGAAGAAGGCCGGTATACCAGACCCTAGCAAAACCTTTAGAGATATCCAGAGCCACAGCACGAGTTTCTTCGTTACAGTGAAATGCTTGGTAAACAATTTCAGTTATGGCCGTGAGCACATTAGCTGTAGAATGGGCTAATATGAGGAACCCATATTGCTTGTCAGGTAGAAGATCATGGGATAAAAAGGTGCTTAATCATTTCGATGTTGAGTAAAACCTCATGGACTTTGCGGAAGAGTGGTAAGAGACTGATAAAATGGTAGTTAGATAGGTCAGAAGGGTCTCCAGAGTTCTTAAGAGGAGGTACAATAGATGAGAACTTCCAACCGGCTGGAAAGCAAGATTCATTGAGGCAGTAGTTAAATAATTTGGAGAGACCAGGGGCCAATTCAGGAGCACAATTTTTCGGGATAATTCCTGGTATCCCACTGCTAGCTTTATGGGAGTCTATTTTAGAGAAGACCAACTACGGTGATATGTGGAACTCGCTCAATAGAGCCTCAGTTTTAGGAGGAAATCGGGTGTGGGTACACCGGATGAGTCAAGCGTTGAGTTGGATGAGTATCTCCGAGCAAAGCACTCATCCTTATCAGCATAAAAGTTCAAGACATCAAATTGTTTGAACAAAGTAGTTATTGTGGGTTTACTGTTGTTAGGTACAATCTTGCAGAGATGAAAATAATCATTTGAACCGAATTTGCGAGATTCAGTACATTGTTTTATTCTGTCAGCAGATAGTGAGTTTTATTTATTGAGGACACGCTTACACTCGTTACAGGCTGAGGCAAAGAGACGTATGTTGCAATCAGACATGGAATTACGATATACGCGAAAGAAGAGATTCCTACAGGCAATGGTAGCTGAGCAGGCAGCAGAGAACCAAAGTATGAGCGAAATTTAATCTTATATTTCCTTGCGGAGATGAAAGCCTAAATTCCAGCTTTTGCACAGGAAGAGATCTCGGAAGCGAATTCTTGAACGGGGAGAATAAAGACCATATCCCATGAGACATCGCGAAGGAAATCCGCAAACGAGTCCCAGTCTGCTCGTTGATAACAACGATGTTCCGTTGGTGGGAGCTTATTTGCTGTGGTGGAGGAGAAGGAGATGCAGACACTACAGGATGATCATAGTTGCTCTGAGAGCAGAGATGTGTGTTGCGAAAGGATTCGGGGATGGAGGTGAAACAGAGATCGGGAAGGGATGACTTTCTGTCCAGGTTGTTGGGGAAACGTGTGGCAAAAAGTCAACTATTTAAGTGAGGGATTGAGAACTTGAAAAGTTAAGGGTTTGCACAACAGCAAGGCCAGTTGTAGTATTTTTATATTTGAAGTACACTAACTTAAGATGAGGTTCCACGCAATATCATTAATTAGTCTCCATGACTTTTTCCTTAAAATGAAATTGAATTTTGAACGTGTTTTTGTAAGTCCAGCAGCTACAATATGACCCTAAAAATTTGAATATTAATATGCCATGCGCTCTTCAATATTCCCCCGTAACGACGCAAAGCCGCAAAAATAGTAAAAGAAAAAGCTTTTTACCTTCCTCGCCCAACCATATTCACCTGACCTTTCCCCAGTATTCTTGCATTTTTGATAAATGTAAAACGATTTGATGAGAAAAGATTTATTTAATTCAAACCAGTTTTCGTAGTTCGACGAAAGCTATTTCAAATATAAAGAATTTTACTCTAAATATATCGATTCATGCCATCCCTTCCTGTAAACTAGCAACAATGAACTGTGAACTATACTGAATATACTATTGAGAGAAAATGTTTCTTTTTTTCATAATATAATAATAATTAAAATTATGTGTGAATCAGCATAATAATAGATTCATAGGAGAAGTGAAAGCACTCATACACACTCACACACACACACACACACACACACACATATATATATATATATATGTACTGAAAATGCCTATTTTTTCACAATATTTTTATAATGTAAACATTGAAATGAATAATAATATCTGCTGAAAGATCAATGAATGTAATTAAATGAAAGAGAGAGTGATTTTTAATCACATATTAAGCACCTCCACTTGGTTAAGGTACTAAAATTGGTAACATTGGAATCCGTGAGTCTGGAAGACTTAGAATGAATTATAACCTACGTGTTAGTCCAAAAGACGCATATTTCCGTAAGAGGCAGCATTAGTAATACTTCTTATTAGGATATATATATATATATATATATATATATATATATATATATATGCACATTTCATTGAAAACGATAGACAAGATGACAATTTCTCATGTGATCTAATAATTTGGTTTCTCTTCGGATGATAAATTATATAAAAACTGTCCGAATGCTCATTTTTTCCGAGCGCTTTCGGCTATACATTTACCCATTTTCAAAGATTATATTTTAACTCTTAAAATTAGAAATAGTATGTTGTATGTATGTTTTATAAAATATTTGCATTTTTTTTGTTTCAAAACACGGTCACTATATAATGTCCATGTTCAAATTTAATATTATTAAGTGTTGGTTTGTTTGTTTTTATTAATAAGAATTTCCTTATGTTTAGCCTTTTTTTTTTTGCATGTAGATGATGCTATTATATTAGTGTTGTCGACAAGTATGATTCGATAGTGTTCGGTAGATCACCATGAATATTTAAATGAGATCTAATTTAGCTATTGTCAGATAGGTGTAGAGTTAATCTGCGTGTCAAACATGTTGTAGTGTGACCTATATAGTTATTTACGAAATTTGATTGATCAAGAATACAATTCCTTAATGGGCATTTAATTTCGTAAATAATGTTTGTCCTATTTAATTTTGTTCTAGGAAGTGAATTATTATTTTTAACTATAATGTTAGAGGTTTTAAATTTTTTATATAATTATTTAATCTAATTTTTTGGCTATTGTCAACTGGTGTTATGCATTTTTTAAATAATGTTCTTAATTCTGTATTAATCCTGTTTCTAATTTTCGTTCATCTGATTTTTATAAAAAATTAATATTGTTTATGTTTCTATTCTCGCCGTTGCTATTAGGTACCTTAGACAAGAAACGCTAATGTGGAAATCGAACAATTGATTAGGAAATCCGTTTTTAATCAGCGCTTGCTTTCCATTGTTTAATTCTTTAAAGAAACGTGTGCCAGAGGATGTGTTCTCGTGCGCTCTCGTGAGGAAATTTTTAATAATATGTATTTTATATCTAAGAGGGCATTCACTAGAGAAATTAAGATGGCAAGAGACTTTACTAGTTTTTTTTTTTATAAACAGAAGTTTTAAATGTATTATTACTGAACAAATTATTAGATCGCATGAAAAATTGTATAATAAACTAAATCAAAGTACCTTGTCTGTTGTTTTCAATGAAATGTTCATGAAAGAAGGATTGCTGCCTAAATACACACACACACACACACATATATATACATATATATATATATATATATATATATATATATATATATATATATATATATATATACTGAAAATGTCTATCAACATTAGTTAATAATATTTTTATAATGTAAACATTGAATTGAATAGTAATATCTGAAAGATCAATGAATGTAATTAGATTTTTAATGATTTTTAATCACAAATCAAGCACATCTACCTGGTTATGGCACTGAAATTGGTAACATTGGAATCCGTGGGTCGGGTATTCTTAGATTGAATAATAACCTACGTCTTAATCCAAATGATTCCTATTTCCCTAACAGGCCGCATTAGAAATACTTCCTTTGCCTTTGCCATTATTATTGTCACACCTATGTTGTGCCTTGGAAACTGTATTCAAATTTAAGCGAATTCAAAATACATTCATCTTCTCGGGCTTCTCAAAGAGGAATAGATCTAGCATTTGCTTCGGCAAAATGAATGACGGAAGTAAAAGAATGCAGATTGTGAACTAGTCACAACAGAAGGCCTTTGTGCATAAATCAGCTTGTTGTGTTTGTCTTCTCTTCTCCAAATCCGGGACAGTGCCGCTTGACTAGCAGAATTCCGAACTGCTGACTTATTGGATATATATTTGTTTCATTTACAGTTGCTTTCTCGCAAGGAGACAGTTGCTTTGTGGTTAGCGTGTGACTGGTTATTTAAGAATGTGTCCGACAGTTTGCAGAGCCAAAATTGTAGGTAAGAATTTCTCTCTAATGACCAATGTGAATATCTTAAACTTCTAATGTTTAAACGACATGGTTAAAACGTTCTTTTTATTCTTCGTATTGTAAAATTATATTTTTCCTTGTGCTAAGCGTTTACATTTTATTTTTCAAAAATACCTAATTGTTTTTTATTATTGTTGCGTTCTATTGATAATTTGCATTTCTTCTTCTTCTTCTTCTTATTATTATTATTATTATTATTATTATTATTATTGATGCGCAGATGGTTTTGATTATTATTATTGATATGCAGCTTGGAATTAGAATTCAAAGTGAGGAGTTAGAATTCCAATTGAGATCGTACCATTCATGTACGATCAAATAATCTTGTAAAAGGCATGAAACCATATTTCTCCCCTTAGATATTGCTTAAATAAAAGGAGAGATTAAGCTCTAGAGTCGTTCTTAGTAAGCTCTGTATGAGAGAACTTCTCTGAACTCAAAACCGAATGAAGGCTAACTCCCGGTTACCTTTTGGAAATAACTAGCACACGGGACATACAGAGAATCCGGAGTAGAGTCCTGAAGACACCACCCTTTCCGACAGCCTAGCTGTTCCCAATTATATTTCACTGTATTCCTTAGGATCTTGTTCGTGTGCGCAATTGGGAATTTGGTGTAGGCATGTTGTTTCTGCAGTGCACGACCTGTAGAGATCACTTCAGTCTCACCGCTCAATGCGAGCACAACACGAAGGACAGTATTTTTATAAGTTCATGTCCAACTTCAGACTTGGATGCCACTGATTGTCTTTGTCATAAGAGGATTGCTCTATGACGTTTTTTCAAATACTGCCTGTCGAAAGCAATGCAGCCCCCTAGTAGTTGGATGATGACCCGCTATAATCTGCCTGCTTAAATGTGCGTCGAAGGCTTATAAGTACTATCTAAACAAGCAGAGCAATAACGATTAAACCTCTAGTGAGCATCATAACTAGAATTCTGACCGTTGAACTCCCTACAAATAAAACCTGCGTACATCTATATGCCAACACTGCAAGCCACTCCGAAATCAAACACTAGTTTTACGCTCAACATGACAAAGTAGTTAAGCGTATCCCAGTATATTAGGATAATTACCTTCTAGGAGACCTCAATGAGAGGGTGGGTGCTAATCATGAAATAAGTATAAGTAAAATGAATGAGCATAGTCAGAGACATCTAAATTTCTACTTCTATCGAAACTTATGAACAGAATTTGCTACAAAGTAGCCTTGAGACATCAAAGATCGAATCATTGGCACAGGTTGGACCTGATTACGACCAGACTTCCTAAGCAACATCTGCAAACTTAAATCTTAACACAGCGCCGATTACGACAATGACCATTTCCTGTTTACTACAAAGATCACGTAAAGGTTAAGAATATCTAGTATTAAAAACTGAAATTCCACTTGGGAATTAAAACTAGCAAACCGACTATACAGATAAAAAACAGATGTTCTTAGATAGGCATGTGGGGGACACTTCCTAGTGATTGACCACAGGCGTGGGCTTAACCTGAAAAAATCTACAGTTTCTGAGAGCTGCCTGAAACAGGCCCAACAAACAGCACGTCGCCGTGCTAATTACTACTGTCTCCAACTGTTAGCATCCAAAAGGTTTCCTACAATGGAAACACCCAGAACAAAAGCATTAAACAAGCAACAGGTAAACCAGCAAATACATCTGCACCAGTAATACAATACAAAGGGAAATTAACTACGGAAAAAGCCGTATAAATGGGACTATGAATAGAGCACTACATAAAAATCTACTCAAGAGAAAATTCACTCATTTTATTATGGACTTGATGATATTAAAGGCCTTCTCACTCTGGAGGACAAACAGAGAAGTGTTTAGTAATACGATTCATGTTCTAGCCTGTGGAAAAGCACCAAGTGAATACAAAATACTGTCTGAGATCATCAAAGACGGTGAGCAAGCTTTATTGAAAGCAGTCCATATCTTTTCTTGAACCTATACTAGAGAAAAGACAAAGTTCTTTAGTCATGGTCGAAGCCAAGATAATAACTCAGCATAAAAAGAATGGCGACCGCAGTGACTGCATTCCAGGGTTAAGTATTGTTGGAAAATCTTTTGACTGAGTTATATTAACTCGACTCCATTGTCTTGCTGATCGCATCTACACAGAGTTCCAAAGTGAATTTGGTGCTAAAAGATTCAGTTTTTGAACGAGAACATGGAGCTATAATGGCGAAAGTTCAATGTCGTTTATAATTTAGCGTGGCGTAACATAAGTATAGTTTTTGGCACCGACTTTTTAAGACCTCTTAATCATGCTATTAAATTTTGCATCCCGACAATGTGAAGAAGGTCTACACTTGCACACAAGAAGCAATGGTAAATTAATCAACAAGTCCATGTGACAACAAAGGCAATGCTGCGTCCAAATATTCTTAAGAGAAATACTGTTTGTTGTGAAGGCAACTTTGACTCTGCACATCGACCAAGAAATCGAACAACTGATTAGACATGCCTGTCAGGTATTCGGGCTGGCTATTACCACAAAAAAAAAAACAATCGTCATGAATTTAGATGTATCCGAATCTCCATCATTCAACATTGTGCTTTAAGTCACTGATCAGACCATATATTTTGGCTCTCTCATCATCAACAACCTATCGATTGACAGGAAAATTGACAAACAAATCACTACATCATTAGCAGTGATGGCCAATTTGAGCAAGAGTATATGGGGCAGATGTCATCTGACTTGTCGCACTAAACAAAAAAGTATTCGAGGCACATGTAATTAGTAATCTGCTTTAAGGCTGAGAAAAGTGTAAAAGATAAATCAGTCATGAAAAACACATGAAAATCATTGGCCTTTTATGAAGAGACAATCACTACCGGGCTGGAGCAAGCAGACTCTTGAAGCACGCATCTTTTCCTTTGTTAGCGTGGCCTTTGAGAGCTGGGTCATGTAATGAATGACGGTGATCTATGAGATAATTTGGAAAGCCGTTATTGACTAGCATTTGCGTCATGTTGATAAATTCATGTAACCCTGGAGACATATATAAAACAATAAATAAATTGATATAAATGTAAAAATAAAATCATCCTTGATAATGACTAACAGTATCGACGAAACGCTCAGGCAGTCAGAATGTTCGAACTTCTACATAATGTGTGTTTGTGTGTGTGTTTGTGTGAGTGTGCGTGTGCATGTGCACTCATACACAAACACAGGCCGATTTAAAAGTACCTGCCTAATTTATGTATTAACTCTCCCATGTATCTATAATTTTACTACTACTACTACTACTACTACTACTAATACTATTATTGTTATTATTATTATTATTATTATTATTATTTCAATAACTTTACTTCCTTTAAGAACAGCAAACAAAATGGACTTTGTTACTTTATTCATAACATTTGTGGAACTTGCGAATATCAATGAGGTTAATTTGCAACCAGAGGGTCAGATTGAAAAAGGATGATAATAATCAGGGCTTTTCAATGCGCTCGTGGGAAAAAAAAATTCGGTTTGTGAGTTCAATCCCTGGGTCGATAAGTGTGTACGTACGGGCGAACAAACGATCAGCGTGTACGAACGGTTAGGCAATAAGTAAACAATACTAAATAAAAGATGAACTATACGATATTCCTCGCCATGATCAGTGAGACAAGAACAGATTACACACACCTTGATTAAATAAAGTTTTCAGTTCTGAATTACTTGCAGATTACGCAGTTCGATATACACCTGAAAAAAGCTAGAGGACGCAACGGTCAAAACTTTGTGATGAAAACCAAAAAAGAAATGAGAATAGTCCGAACAGACATAGCGTAAATAATGATAACTCTTCATCACAGAAATTAAGACAAAAATATGATGTGCTCGTTTGTGTTATCGAATACTCAAAACATTTGACAAGTTACGGTAGAAGGATTTATTTGGACAGCAAAGAGGAGGACAGCATTCCAAATGTAAATAGCCTTAATGTAGTTTATTTCCACCAAAAAGAACTTTTTAATGACAAATATAATTTCAATATATCTATAACTCTCAGAAAATTGGTGATAATATTTCTGGATCATGAGGTAAAAAAAAAAAAATTCGATAAAATATGCGGATATCCACTTAGAAAAACAAGCTTATCAGGCGATATGAAATGATTTTATATAAAATAAAAACACAGAACGTGTCTATATTATTTGCTGAAACATGCATCAATATATATATATATATATATATATATATATATATATATATATATATATATATATATAGAGAGAGAGAGAGAGAGAGAGAGACCTAGAGATAGAGTGAAGTTGTCATTGATGGTGACATCTGTTTCTTAAACAGACCTGGATATTGCATTCTGCCTCTGCAATGTGTTTGATAACCAATGTCCGCTTTTATATTTGTATACGCTCTCTCCTTGACATGAACTCTTTAACTATATATATAACATACTTTAAACCTATTTTTTATCACATATATATAATTTCAAAATGCAGACTCGAAAACAAATATCTACTCTCACAGTTCATACCAAAAGGATAATACTTAGAACAAAACTGAACACAAACGGGAAAGAACCTAGCGAAAAAATGGTAGAAAGCTAAAACACAAGAACACCAAAATATCAGAACACTAAAACTACAAAAACATCACCAGAAACAGAAATCGGTGACACTATCAGTACTATTACCAAGACTACCCCCCCAAAAAAATACAACGACGCCACAACAATTAATACAGCCATTAACCAGTGAAAAATTATTATTTTGTGACTACAAATATTACTTTGACTATTAGTATTGTTGTTACTACTTTATGAACCTACCAATAGTAATTACTACTATTACTTTCGCTATTAGTACTGTTGTTACGACTTTAAGAACGATCACTAGATAACCATCTCTACAACCATTAGTGCTGTTTTTATCATCATTATTATTATTATTGTTAACATAACTATTATCATAATTACCATTATTATTATTATTATTGCTTTTAGTGTCATCATTATACTTATTGTTTCCATCATCATTAAGCTCATTTTACTGTTTATCATAACCAATAACACATCAATTACTATTAATATAACAATTCTAATAATATTACAGTTGTTATTATCATTTGCATAATCACAGTTGTAAGTAAAACACCGGCAGTTATCGTTGTTAAAAAACAAACATCATCATTATCATGTTTGCAGAAAGGACGCAACTTAACTAAAGTAGTGGTAGTGGACGCAGATCAATAAGAATGGGTACGTGACTGTATATGTGTGTATGTGTGAGCGAACGTGAGCATGTCTGGCGGAAGAAAAAAAACATCAAGACCACCCCCACCATTTCCTTGTCAAGAGAACATTGCTTCATATGTAACTCGACGGCCATGACATCAAATAGAATGACAATTGCGTATATATGTATACTCCAATGCATGGAGTCGTAACTGTACCTAACCTATGATTATTTATATGGTTGTGTTTATACGATCTAAAATGCATACATCTGTATATGTGAGCGTTTGTCTATGTATATGGAAGTGTCATCCCAAACAAATACAGAAGAAAATCCCTCCTACACCACATACAAATAATCAAATGCAAATAAGCATAAACATATCCACTGTTAAAAAAAAAAAAAATCAGTTTGTCTGATGATCAAAAAAGAATGAAACCCGGTTTACAAACAACTATCTACAAAATTATATATATATATATATATATATATATATATATATATATAAAGATAAATAGATAGATACACACAAATATATATATATATATAAATATTTAATATTTTGTTTTAATATTTTATTCAATTTATAGTTAATAACTATTTCTTATTTATTTTTAATAATATTAATTTCATTTTAAATTTGTATTTAATATTTATTTATTATATTTAATATTTATTAATTTATATTTAATAAATTATATTTAATTTAATTTTATTTAATAATTTTATTTTTATTTCTTTTCAATAATTACTTTATTCTATAGTTATTATATTTTAATATTAAATGTTTTATTATTTGTATCTTATATATTGTTTTAGTATAATTTTTGATATTCGATGTCAACTTTTTACTTACTCTTTCTTAAAAAAAATCTTTAAAAACTCTCATAATTTAATTAATTTTATGTAATTTTCACTTATAAACTAGATGTTAATATTTTAAATATAGGTCAAGGTTATTTCAACTGCCTTATTAACTTAGACCAACCACTTCCGCTTCTACTATCATGATATGGGAGGTTTCTTTAAATTTTCTTCTGTTACTTCCTTTTTATTCTACCCCGTTTTTTTTTCTTGTTTCTTTTTTTTTTCTTTTTTCTGTTTTTTTTTCTTCTCTCTCCTTCTTTTATTCTTTAGATGTTTAAATTTTTAAGCTCATATTTTACTTCTCCTTATCTCTGAGTTGACAAGGCCTACAAGTAAGTGTTGTGGGCGAAAAAAATATTCGTAGAAATAGAAATTTTTAATTTATTGAATTTTCATCTAATGAATAAACATACTTTTCGTATAAATAACTGTAGACATATGCATAATAACTAAATATGCATAGAAAACAGAAAAATATTTGATTTAATAGAAAAATCCATTTATTTATATTAACGGTTGAAAAAATTTTACAATGTGTTGTATTTTTCTCTAACAAATCACTGAAGCCTTCACAAAACAGGTGTGTTTAACATGAGAGTACAGATAAAATATTGTAGTTCTATTTTTATTCTCTCCTTTACTCAAAATAAATAATCATAATCAAGTAGATTCATTATGAATCATGTGACATCTGAAGCCAACTGGTTGCGTCAGATTTTACTTAGCGCAATATCGACGCTGGTCAGTACCGAGATGGGTAACGGCTGTAGGCTTGGATGAGCAAGTTGTGCTCCCCATCCTTGGAGGGGTGTACGCGCATCATTTATCATCTCTCAGTTGCGTCTCTGTCGTCTGGTGCTCAGGGGCTTCTCTGTCTGAGGACGGAGGGGCAACTGAGAAAATAATACTGAAGACGTGCCCAGCCCTGGGGAACAGCTACCCGAGGCCGTGTCCACCCATTGCACCAGAGGGAGGGATCGGTTCTCGCACCGAAGCCAGCGCAACCGACGGTTTCGGGGGCTGAGAGGAATTTTTCTTCCTGCCCGGGTGCACGCTCTCGGGTCCCCACATTAATCCGACCTTGTGTCACATCTCATTCTCGTGGGGGAATGAGTAAATACCGCAAGTGGTATAACGGCTTTGAACTGAAAATGGGAGTGCGGAATGCCGAGATCTATTTACTGTTGTGTTTGTCATATTCACTTACGCGCCAATAAACTTGGGAAAGGTATAGTGATTTTCCTGGCGTAGCTTAGATGAGGCTCAAGGGTTAAAATAAGGGACACAAGGTGAGGATGGAACTCAGTTGTAATGGTTCTGTCGAGACAAGCTTGTTAAATATAACACCACCACTAGAATCCCTAAATAATTTTCTAGTCACAACTTAGATGTGATACAAGGCCAAAAGTAAGGGGCACCCAGTGAGAATCGTACTCACTATTCAATCGTAACTCATCTAACGAGGCAATCTTGCTAATTATTACACCACGTTGAAGTGCCCAACGGTTTTATAAGCGTAGTTTCCATATGGCACAGGCCGTGAGGATGAAACATCCAGTGTGAATCGTACTCACTATTCAGTCTTAACATATCTAACGAGGCAAAATTGCTTATCATTACACCCCGCCGAGGTGCCCTCCTTGGGAAATGTATAAATCCATATCTTCTCCCATCCAGCTATTGGTTAAATTGTAGGACTTTTAGCAATAAATAATTATTATCTCCAGTTAAAATTTTAATATCAAAAAATATAAGTGTTATGTGATCTTACCCATAATAATAATAATGGACTATTTCATACTTAATAAATACTGCGCCTCAGGAGTAGGCAAGGAGTCACTCGCTCACTTTCTGAGCGACTGATCGGTTCAACTCTCTGTCTCCGGACGGAGAGGAACCCGAAGGAGGCTACGCCGAAGGGCGGAGTCTCCTTCGGGGAGGTAAAACCGGCCCTGAACCCGTTTATACGGGTTCAAACGGGCATATTTTTGGGCCGAGCCCACGGGCTCGGGAATACCCACAATAAACAACCGACCTTGTGTCACATGTTGCCCCAGTGGGGGGAGACTGAATATTGTCAGTCGTTCACTTTCTGAGCGACTGTTCGGTTAAACTCTCTTCCTACGGGCGGGAGGAACCCGAAGGAGGCTACGCCGAAGGGCGGAGTCTCCTTCGGGGAGGTAAAACCGGCCCTGAACCCGTTTATACGGGTTCAAATGGGCTATTTTTTGGCCGAGCCTAATGGTTCGAGAATGCCCACGTTAAAAAGGCCTTGTGCCACATGACACCCTCGTGGGGGGGTGACTGAATATCGTCAGTCGTTCACTTCTGAACCGTCTGTTCGGTTGAACTCTCTGCCTTCGGGCGGGGAGGAACCCGAACGAGGCTACGTCGACGGGCGGAGTTCGTTCGGGGAGGTAAACTGGCCCTGAGCCCGTTTATACGGGTTCAAAGGGCATATTTTGGGCCGAACCCACGGGCTCGGAGAACCCACGGGCTCGGAGAACCCACAATAAATAACCGACATTGTGTCACATGCTGGCCCAGTTGGGGGTGGTGGCTGAATATGGTCAGTCGTTCAAGTCTTGACCGGCTGTTCGGATGAACTCTGCCTTCGGGCGAGGAGGAACCCAAATGAGGCTACGCCGGAGGGCGGAGTCTCTTTCGGGGAGGTAAACCGACCCTGAACTTGTTTGTACGGATTCAATGGGCATATTTTTGGCCGAGCCCACGGGTTCGGAGATCCCACGTTAAACCAGCTTGTGCGACATGATGGCCTCATGGTGGGGTGACTAAATACTGTCAGTCGTTCAAGTCTCGACCGGCTGATCGGTTGAACTCTCTGCCTTCGAACCGGGAGGAACCCGAAAGAGGCTACGATAAAGGGCGGATTCTCTTTCGGGGAGTTAAACCGACCCTGAACCCGTTTATACGTGTTAATGGGCATATTTTTGGCTGAGCGCTCGGGCTCGGAGATCTCACGTTAAACCGGCCTTGTACCACATGATGCCCTTGTGGGCGTGGGGGTGATTGGATTTCGTCAGTACGTCAAGTCGAGTTAAGAGTCAGATGCAGTCCGAAACAGAGTCACGTTCAGACAATTACTGCAAGACATTGGAATAGTGATACTGGTCGAGACTACATTGTTCTGTCTATTAAACCTGATTGTTCATACTAACACTTATACTTCTCTGTATATATTCCTGTTTGTAATATATCTGTGTTATTCCATATCCGTATTCGAGTTCTTCTTATTTGGTTCTACCTTGGACTATCACCGTGGTACAAGGTACCGGACCATAACATTAAGTGTTTAATTAATTCAAATGTGTGATCAGCTGTTAATTAATTAATTAATTAATTCAAACATTTATTCACTGAATCAATATGCCGTCAATCTTTTCGGATTCTTATTTGAAAATTATTTAATATTCAGCCACCACATCTGAATAGTGAATTAAGGACGGTATGTGCGACACTGAGATCCATAGACGTATTGGGATGGCCAAGTATACATTCCAAAAGTTGGGCAAAGTATTGCAAGACAGGAAAATTTCTTTGGTAACAATGAATACTGAGCTGTTACGTCTAGCGAATGTTGGACGATTTCCTCAAAAACGAAATAGAGACCCGAGGCAACAGAGATGTGGTTCTACAGAAGGATGCTAAGGATAACATGGACTGAGCGTGTGAGCAACGATCAGATTTTAGAGAGGTTGCAAACAAGGTGGAGGCGTATGCTTAACACCAGGAAGAGACATCTGTGTTTTCTGGGACAGATAAGGAGAAAGGAGGCCCTGGTCAATTTGATACTCATTGGTCAAATAGAAAAAGAGACGAGGGAAAGCAGCGCGTGACATACCTGTCAGTTTTAAGCAAGTGGATGACAGAATTTGGTCTGGACGAGGAAGTAGAGAGACGGAATTTGTTGAGAGCCGCAGGGATAGAGGGCAGTGGAGAGCCATGATCGCCTACGTTCTAAAAGGACATGGCACATAAAAAGAAGAAAGAAAAAAAATAATTATTTTGGCTTGATACATTGTATAAAACTGCAAAAAAATGCGCTTGTATATAGTGATTTTCTATCTGTAGCATAAATGTTGCACACAGCCCATCCAAAGTACGGAATCGAACTCACTTTTCAATCGTAATTGTCCTAGGGAGTCAAGCTTGTCAACCATTACGTCAACCGAGTCACTTCGATCTTAGTACACGATCGAAACTATGGGGCACCCAGTGAGGGTCGAACTCATTATTCAGTCGTAATTGATGTAGCGAGACAAGCTTGCTAACAACAGCACTCCGTAATGTCCCAAAGAATGATTTTCTAAGCTTAGTTTAGATGTAGAATAAGACGGTAAGTATGAGGCAATATGTGAGGATCGAACTCGCTATCTTAATTGATTTACCAAGACTAGCTTGATAATCATTGCCTTACGTCGGCTGTCGCATGGTTTTTAAGCTTAGCTGTAGAACAAGTTCGAATATATGTGGTACACAGTGAGGACTGAAATCATTATTAAATCTTAATTGTTCAATCGAAACAAGCTTGCTGACCATTACACCACGTCGAAGTTCCCTAATGATCTTCTAGTCGTAGCTTAGATGCGAAACAGGGCCGAATGTGCGGAGCACCTAGTGAGGATGGAACTCACTAATCAGTCATAATTGGTCAAGCGAGACAAGTTTGCTAACCATTACACCACGACTAAGTGCCCAATTTTCTATATGAAGGTGTAACGTGAATAAATGTGGAAAAGTTCAATGGGAGTGAGCACTTATGTAAGTCATTGTATATGATATGAGTTATTTACTTAGTATAGCTTAGCTTTCTAAGGAAACCTAATTTGTAATGGCAATGGGATAATTAGCTGTTGGCATCCAAGGAATATTTGCGATATATTGAACGATCACTGCTGGTTGAAACCTATAAATTATTTCTCTTAAAATAGATGTTCTGGAAAATATTTTCCTCAACCCCATTAACTAATATTTTTCCATTATTAATGGGAGTTTTCGCCCTGACACTTTTCTTGGCAGCATGTAATGTTAACTGTTTTCTCATATCGTTATTTCTCCTCAAGTTCTATGCGCCACTAAATTATTTTTGTTGCTGTTGGAAATGTTCAAGTGATTCTTTTCATTATTATATTATCTTCTTGGCAAAGCTGTTCCTTTGTGATTTTTCGCCTGCATGGACTAATCAAAGATCGTCTTATTTAAAACTAATTGTTTAAATGCGTCTTAAGCCATTTTAATCTTCGTTATGAGCCACATTCTAATCCGAACAAAATAGAGGGAGAGTAATTTGATCTTTATACGAAAATCAATAACAAAAAAAAAAAACATTTTTACCATTTTGTAAATATTCTTCGAGAATGGCAGATTGATCTAAGTAGATTCTGTTTAACTTCATAAAGAAGCAAGTTTATACAGAGGTTCATTGACTTAGAAACTCACCTATTGCCATTCGGCAACCAGGATATTGACTTATTTACAGGAGAGTGACTCATTAAACTTTACTGTTTTCTGATGAGTAAAAGAATAGTGAATCAATTCTTACGTTTGCTCTTATGAATGCTGGTTTACTGTGGCAGACAATTCTTCATGACCGAGTATATATTACATATTTATATGTTTACCATTCGTCCATGCTTTGTATAGTGCTGCCGTTTATGGTCTGATACTTCTTCGATATAGAGACTCTTGATTACATTCAAATAAAAATCTGTATTGTTATTTATGCTGACCTGGCATCTCGGATTTAGTGACTTCCCCACCGGTGTAATGTAGCTTCCCTGTGCCTTTTCTATAAATACTTTCTTGTTAATTGTTCTGATGAACATTACTCTATGCTTCCTAGAATTTATGAATTTAAACGTAGTACTAGATTGTCGGCATTGTTCACATGGAAATGGCTCGATGAAACTGTAAGTTCTATGATAACAAGTTCTTCTATTGAACTTTATTCTCATGGAACACTCTTCCGGCTTCTTTCTTCCCAGCCATTTTCGGTCTTCAAAAATTTCAATGCAATATCAATCATTATATACTGTCTACTTCAAGCCTGTTACTTTATTGTTCTCTCTCCTTATTAGTATTTTGTTGTTCTCTAATATTCTGTAAAACTCAGTAACTCCTTAGTGGCATTATTACATTACTTGAATTGAAATGATTAAAAAAAGATAATAAACACTGTCGAGATTGAGATATGGAAAAACTAATGATTTCCAGACAATGTCATTAGGGGTTAAAATAGAAATGTGACTGTACCGTTTTGTTGATGACTGACAGAATATCACTTACAATTGATGTAGTGATATATGTGGAACATAACTGCTATCAATAGTCATAAATCTATATAAGTTGTTCTTAGTATCTGTCTATATTTCTGAGATGAGGTATTATGTACACTATTCACATTATTCGGACTATTGACCTCATCTTTGTCGCCATATTCATTTCAACGTTTTGGCCTTTCAGTATCTGTCTATATTTCTGAGATGAGGTATTATGTACACTATCCGCATTATTCGGACTATTGACCTCATCTTTGTCGCCATATTTATTTCAACGTTTTGGCCTTTCAGTATCTGTCTATATTTCTGAGATGAGGTATTATGTACACTATCCGCATTATTCCGACTATTGACCTCATCTTTGTCGCCATATTCATTTCAACGTTTTGGCCTTTCAGTATCTGTCTATATTTCTGAGATGAGGTGTTATGTACACTATTCACATTATTCGGACTATTGACCTCATCTTTGTCGCCATATTCATTTTCAACGTTTTGGCCTTTCAGTATCTGTCTATATTTCTGAGATGAGGTATTATGTACACTATCCGCATTATTCGGACTATTGACCTCATCTTTGTCGCCATATTTATTTCAACGTTTTGGCCTTTCAGTATCTGTCTATATTTCTGAGATGAGGTATTATGTACACTATCCGCATTATTCGGACTATTGACCTCATCTTTGTCGCCATATTCATTTCAACGTTTTGGCCTTTCAGTATCTGTCTATATTTCTGAGATGAGGTATTATCGGCATTATTCGGACTATTGGCCTCATCTTTGTCGCCATATTTATTTCAACGTTTTCCTTTCAGTATCTGTCTATTCGGATGAGGTATTATGTACTATCCGCATTATTCCGACTATTGACCTCATCTTTGTCGCCATATTCATTTCAACGTTTTGGCCTTTCAGTATCTGTCTATATTTCTGAGATGAGGTATTATGTACACTATTCATTATTCGGACTATTGACCTCATCTTTGTCGCCATATTCATTTCAACGTTTTGGCCTTTCAGTATCTGTCTATATTTCTGAGATGAGGTATTATGTACACTATCCGCATTATTCGGACTATTGACCTCATCTTTGTCGCCATATTTATTTCAACGTTTTGGCCTTTCAGTATCTGTCTATATTTCTGAGATGAGGTATTATGTACACTATCCGCATTATTCGGACTATTGACCTCATCTTTGTCGCCATATTCATTTCAACGTTTTGGCCTTTCAGTATCTGTCTATATTTCTGAGATGAGGTATTATGTACACTATCGGCATTATTCGGACTATTGACCTCATCTTTGTCGCCATATTTATTTCAACGTTTTGGCCTTTCAGTATCTGTCTATATTTCTGAGATGAGGTATTATGTACACTATCCGCATTATTCCGACTATTGACCTCATCTTTGTCGCCATATTCATTTCAACGTTTTGGCCTTTCAGTATCTGTCTATATTTCTGAGATGAGGTATTATGTACACTATTCACATTATTCGGACTATTGACCTCATCTTTGTCGCCATATTCATTTCAACGTTTTGGCCTTTCAGTATCTGTCTATATTTCTGAGATGAGGTATTATGTACACTATTCACATTATTCGGACTATTGACCTCATCTTTGTCGCCATATTTATTTCAACGTATCGGCTGTTGTACGCTCCGGCCTTCTTCAGGTGGTTAGAATGTCGAACTGAACACTTTATTTCGCTCACTTGTGTAGACTGTTCTAGTTCCACGTGCCAGGTTCAAGGACACATGGCACAGTTGGTAAAGGCGTTAGTTAGATCCAGTGACAGGACCGAAAGTGTGAGTTCAATACCCGGTTAAGGCAGTGGATAACTTGGAGAGGGGAATAAACAGCTGACAACTGACATCCATTAAACATGGCATTTTATCCAGTCACTTTCATCTACATCGTAATCATCATAATTTTGCTTTGTTATACTTCTTCTTTGTTCTCTCTCTTTTCTTCTTTTTTTTCATCGAGGTCTAATTCATTAACCTCATCTTCATTTCTTTTATTCTTCATTTGTTCATTTCTCTCTACACTTCTTCGTCATTATTCTTTTATTTCTTCTTCGCCATATTCTTATTTTCGTCGTCTTTCATATCCCCCTTTTTTTCGTTCAAACTTCCCTCCTTCGCATTAGCTTCATTCTTCTGATTTCTTTTTTTCATGTTCTTTAATTCTTCTACATCACCACTACTGTCTTCATCGTACCCCGCCTTCTAATCCTCTTCCTCCTTTTCTTTCTTCTTCTTCTTCTTCTTCTTCTTCTTCTTCTTCTTCTTCTTCTTCTTCTTCTTCTATTTTCATTCATCTTTCTTCTCCTCCTCCTTTTCGTCGTCGTCGTTCTCTTTCGTCTTCCTCGACTTTTCCATTTTTCCTTTGATTTTTCCCAACCAATCTTTGCTTTCATTCCTAAGACATCTGCTATATCTCACAGATCGTGCATAACACCATTGTGTATGTGCCTCTTCCATAATCTTTTGGTCGCAATAAAATATTTAAGCAAATTATTCGCTATTCACTGAAAACCAATGTCACAAAAAAACAACAAAGAGCAAAAGCTTAAATGAGACAAATTTTCATGTGGAGATTAATGACCAAATATCTGAAGAGAAGGCAAATACAGAAAATCAAGTCTATATTACAGTTTCGAGAGAGAGGATTCGATGGTTAATGTTATCTAGTGGTTCTTTTTCATTTGTAATATCCCAGACACTAATAATTTCAGTGCACATGAGCAGACAAACCAACAGAAAATTAATTTAATCTATTTTCATAATTTTCTGAATTTTCCAGTATATTTTTGTTTGTGTTGAAAATTTTTTGTCTGGTTTCTCTCGAGGTAAATAAAATAACTCGATACAAGCAGACAGTTTAGCAAAACAATGCGATGACGAAATTTACGCTGATGACATTTTTAGAAATAGTTATTTTATTACAGTAGCTTAGCATCAACTTTATGAAATGGGGTAAAACAGAGCAGAGTGGACACAGGCCAATCAGTGTTGACCATATGAAGGAAACAACCAATCCACAGCATTAAAAACAAACCAATCAGAACTATCGTTATAAAAAAAAACAATACAAAAACCTCATCACAGTCAAAAGATGAATGAGAAACAACATCAAAACCAAAGAACGCAAGTCCTATACAACTTAATAAACAACCAAAACCAAACATTGATGTAAATATATAAGGAGAATACATCTCATAAAAAAGATAATATGTCAATCGCTTCGCAGCCCGAAATCGAGAAAACAGAATAAGTATAAAACAAAATGGCGCTTATATAAATACGTATCATAGTAATTTACCCAATGAGAGTCGGTTATTTCAAATATAAAAACAGCGCTTAAAATATCCAGTGAAAAGAAACAGGAAAAATAGATGCAGTCGATCAATGAGACGCATCAGCACGAACGTATATTATTTCTGACAATGATATTTGCTAATAAGTCGCTAAAGGCGTCATTCCACTCTTCTGTATGGCTTATAATCAGTAGTGCGCAAATTGAAAGCCGGTGAGAGGGAAGAGTGTGTCAGATGGAGTAGATAGCCCCCTGGCATAGAAGCGTCAGAGAAGAACAAACTAAATTAATGACACTTTTCTTTTAATATGCATGAAAGAAATACTTACGCAAAGAAGACAAAGTACGTTCCGTTGACTCTGTTGCTGAATTAGTTATTGGCGAATGATTGAAAGATAAGAGAAATAGGCTGAGTGTGATTCAGTCGCATTTGTTGATTATTATTTGATAATAGCTGAATAACTGAATCGTATTGGCTTTCTTCGACACATAACACGAGCACGGCGGGGTTTTCGTTTTCCACAGCTATCCCTTAAGCTAAGAAACCGGCCTTCTCTTGGGTAAGAACTCTTAAAAAATAGACCTATTTGTGGATTTAAATAATACAGCCGATTATTATAAGACTAAGGGAAGTCAGTAATATCGCAACATTTATCAGGATATTACGTGTTTGTGATTTTGCCAAAAAGAAGTTTCGGCCTATCTGATTTGAACACTTCCTCAGGGGTTGTATCAATATATACAAGGAGAAGAATATTTCAACTGCGGTGAAAAGCGAAGCAAAGAGAATAATGCAAAGAAAAGATGATATCTGCATGTAATAGAATTGAGACAGAAAAAGGAAGAAGACAACAATATTGTTTTGGCAAGAAAAAGGACACGAAAATTCTGTTATTCTGTCAAACATTATTTTTATATGAGTTTATTTTCAAACGTATTTATGAAGATGACCATCTATCTATCTATCTATCTATCTATCTATCTATCTATCTATTAAACTCCCATAAACTGTATCTATCAGTATATATATATATATATATATATATATATATATATATATATATATATATATATATATATATATATATCAATCGGTTGCGTCTATCTATCTATCTATCTATCTATCTATCTATCTATCTAATTTTCAGCATATCTGCCTGTTAAAATCTCTTAATAACTACGTAAATAGCTAGATCACTAGCTATATATGTTTTTTCATATATATGCATTGAAACATAAATCATTTATCTATACAAAAGAATGGTGTTTTTCCATAAAAATGACCCACGTGTATCTCGCTGTCTAATCGTGTTACCTATTAGGCTATTTTATACATCACACACAAAAATACACACACACACACACACATATATATATATATATATATATATATATATATATATATATATATATATATATATAAAGATATATAATCCGGTGTTCTTATTGATAGTTTTATTTTTACAAAATAGTGCTCAATGTAAATTTCCAGAGCATTAATATTAAAAATTAACTGATTTCCCGCTACACAGTAATTACCATGTTTCAAAAATGGAATATATATATACTTCATTTGATTGTACTTCCATTATTCTAGCATATGCAAACACATGTTTTATAATTTAGGAGATTTCATTTCTCAAAGTACTCTAGAAATTTTGATTTTGATGTTAATATGCGATTTTATCTGATATAAAACAGTTTTAATATTTTAAAAGGACCCTTGCTATTGTAAATAAAATAAGTGTATTTTCATTTGATGTCACCTTCCTTATACTATATAGTATGAAATTTGTTATTTTAATTATCATTTTAATAGTAAGCTGTGATTAATATGTCAACATTATACAAAAGTTGAAAATTCAAAAAGGACTGAATTATATCATTTATTCAATAGCGAAAAAGGAGCCGATTGATAATATTCGATGAATAGTCCTGGCACACCATTAGAAAATTACTCAAGAAATGAGAAGGAGTAGACAGCACTGGGGAACAATTTATTTTTCGGTTGATTTCGTTTTTTCACATTTTAGTGGTGCTGTAAGTATTGTTAGCTAGGGTCACCGTAAATATAATAAAGAAGCAAGGTTGTGTTCTTGTAAAACAACACCCCACATGAATAATGCACAACAAACACGGGAGAAAAATAATCAAGCTCAGTGAACATTAATAAAATATTGTATTAACAATGATATACAAAAATCAACAATAGTATAAAGAAAGTTGCTCCCCCTTTTCCGTAATAAATAGGGTAAGTTTAGCTAATAAATTTTGAGTACAAAATTGAATTTAATTTACCTACAAAGTTCAATTGAAGTCTTAGCTAAATAAAGACTAGTTCCACAGTGTTTTATCAGTGTAGAAAAATGTAATGTTCATGAGTGATATCAATATGAATTAGTATGATTACTCGATTGAGTGATAATTAAGAATTAAAATGTCAATATAGCGCCGTGCCTTATTTTCCAAGAATTGAACTGCTACTGACTGTTGGCAAACAGCGAGAGTCTTTATATAACGATGGATAGGCTCCGGATAGCTTGGCGCCAAAAATATAGAAAAGATACTAAAATACGCGATTGGTCAGGAAATGGACCAATCCGTGATTTTAGAGAAAATTTTGAATTACTTGCGATGGTTAAATTGTCCTATAATAAGTATCATGTATTTATTAACCAATGGCATTAAAGAAAGCGGGGGTGTGGCACATGTAAGGGATTCCCACAACATGATTTAGACTAAAATTGTCATCCTGATTTTAAAACTACAGTTAGTTTTCTTCTATCCCGTCAAGTTCTTCCCTTACAGCCTATTCTCGGAATAATAACAGTTGTACTGATTTTCTAATAGCGCCTCTTTTATGCGTTGAGGTCAAAGTGTAAAGAAAAGTAAGTAATAAAATAACATTAATTAATACTTAATAATTAATAATATTATTTTATTAATGTTGAATGTAACGTCATATGTAGGAGATTAACGGTCAGACGGAGGGAGTTAACCTTGATACCTATTCATTTACACATGAGTGCTATTCTGCTAACAAAACATAAAATTGCGTATACAAGATTCTAGCATATGTTACTGTGTTTTTGTTGTTGTTATTCTAAGCTTGTAACTGATATACTTATTGTATACAATAATACTTATTTCCAATCTTTCAGATCATGTCTGCTTCTGCTATTTCTCGTTACAAATGCCTAAACAGCCTTGATTTTTGTTGTATCTGTGGCAGTTTCACCATTCCAAGTCAAAGGCCAAATATTGTCACATTTGTCAAGCAAGCCTATTTTCCATATTTTAAAGAAAATCGTGATGATCATCAGGTCATGGGCCCCTCAAAAGATAAATAAGCAGTGTGTTGAGATCTTGCGAATGTGGACCAACAGAACACGTGATAAATTGGCCTTCGGTATTCCTATGATCGGTCAAGAGTCAAAAGATCATTCCACGGACTGTTTCTTTAGCTTAGTGAAAACTTCAGAATATAACAAGAAAAACAAATATAAAATCGTGTATCCAAGTCTACCATCAGCTATACGTCAAGTATCTCGTTCAGCAGAAATCCCAGTACCAGGTTTTGCTCATCTACCTTCTCTTGATGATCTGGATCCTGATGAAGAAATCATTGACAGTCATGATGCAGATATTGAAATTGTAGATAAGTCAGGTCGACATGGATTCGATCTGAATGAATTAAATGATTCGGCACGGTATCTGTGACTGTCAAAAAAGGATTCAGAACTCTTAGACTGAATGAGAAAATGTTACTTGAAAAAGGAGCAAAGGTATCATATTTTCAATCTAGAGAAAGTTCATTTCTGCAGGATTTTCGAAGTCAAAGTAGCTTTGTATATTGTTATAACATACCGAGTTTACTACAAATGAATCGCCACGGTTCATCGACAGCTCAAAATCTGTCCTTATCCACAACGGCAATTTATATGTTGCTGTACTAATTGGCCATTCAGTTTGACTTCATGAAGAACATGGATACAAAAAGAGTCATTGAGTGGTTGTAATATCACAAGCACAATTGGATCATTTATGTTGACCTTAAAATGGTATGCTTCCTTCTTAGTCAGCAACGCGGTTACACCAAGAATTCCTGCTTTCTGTGTATGTTGGATATCAGAGCTCGAGAGAATCACTGGCTGGAGAGAAATTGGCCTCCAAGACCTGATCACAAACCTGGCGATCCGAATATTCTACATGAGTCATTGTTGACAGAAATAAAATTGTATACGTGGGTTTAATGAAGCAATTCGTTAAAGCATTGAAAACTGAAAGAGACTGTTTCAAGTCCCTCATTTTGGCATATCCTGGCCTGTTAATTGAAAACGCAAGGCTGGTTTGTATGATGGTCCATAGATTCGGCAAATCATTAAAGATGATCATTTTATCGGGACAATGTCAGAACATGAAAAGAATGCTTGGTCATAATTCAAAGTCCTTGTCAAGAAATTTCTTGGAAATAAACGAGTAGAGAATTTAACCGAAATTGTCCAGAAACTATTGGAGAGCTATAAAACCGTCGGATGCAACATGAGCATCAAGTTGCATTTTCTGCACAGCCATCTACCTAACTTCTCGGAAAATCGTGGTGAAGTCCGCGATGAGCAAGGTGAACTATTCCACCATGATATGAAGGTCATGGAAGAATGGTATAAGGGGAGATTGAAAGTAAATATGATGGATGTCTATTTGTGGAGCATAATGTAAGATTGTCCACAAACTGTACACCAGTAAAAGCGAAAAGCGGAATTTTTTTACCTGAAATCATTGCTACTGTGAGACCGGAACTACCTACACAATAGACTCTTCCAGGTCTATATTAAATATGCGACACAACACTCTAGAGAGAGACACAGAGTCAGCCGCGTACGACTACCAGTATTGGACACTAACATATAGTAAGCTCCGCTCACCCTATCTCTGTAACCTGTTGTTAATATATCTTTCTTACATCTAATCCGTGTTCCGTGTTTTCCTTCTGTGGTCCCGACTTTGGCTCCACATCAGTGGCGACGAGAATTCGAGAAAAGCATTCACGTCGAAAACCGCATTATTTTGCCAGTCCCACATCAGTGGCGATAGAAAGATTCGAGAATTTCGTTCTCACCATATCAATAGCGACAGAGTACTCGAAAAATACACAGAAACTCCACGCGTTCCCACAGCAGTGTTGAACGAGAAATTAAGCTGGTATTACTATATTAGCGATTTAAACGCAACACCCAGCGTCTACATATAAATATATATATATATATATATTCCGATACCAAACAGCAAGGACGAACTAGTGATTCGGCATCTACGGAATATTAAAGTCTGTCCAAATAACATTACGAGAACGATTTCTTACACACCCACACACAAAAAAAACAGTTTGTTCATAAAACAAACTGACAACACAAGAGCCGAAGTAGTATTACTTACGACTCAAGTATTCGAAAAAGACTATCTAAATTCTTTTTTATGTAAAACGCGTGCATAAAATTATTCTCCCCTCAAATTCGCTGAGGCGAGTTTTCTCTTTTTGTACCTCTATAAAAAAAATACATAAGTGTGGTGAAAATTGATACAATTACGTTAAAATTAACGGAATCACGGAATTGAAAAAAAGCTAAACCCATAATTAGTTTAGCTTAACTAGTTGTCTGTCCATTTTTTGTATGCTAAAAGTAAATTTGGATCAGCAACAAAAATCAGAAGACAACAACAACTATTTTTGGAATTATATAAACAACAAATGGAATTTCAAAAAATTACGCCTCAGAATGCTGAACTACAACAGAAACAACTTAAAGAATTACTCGTAAATGCATTAAAAGGCTCTAACTCTGAAAAAATATACAATATTCTCCCAGAGTACAATCTACAGTTCAATGGAAACCTTTGAATACGTACCAGAGAACGACAAAACGTTCGACGCTTTTTACAGGCGCTACGAAGATATTTTCAACGTAGACTGTGAACAATGGCCCAGTAGAAAAAAGGTACCTCTACTATTGAGAAAACTGGGAACTACAGAACATAGTAGGTTCGTAGACTTCATACTACCCAAGAAAACCACTGACTTGGATTTTTCAGAGACTATTAAGCTCCAACCACGACGTGCAAACCATGGCCAAACACAGACCATCAATGGCAAAGAATTCATATCGATTTTGCAGGGCCTATAGACAACATGTACTACCTCATTGTTGTGGATAGCCACTCAAAATGGCCTGAGGTCCTACAATGCAAAAGACCAACCACAAACTGCACGATCGGATTTCTACACGAGCTTTTCGCGCGTTTTGGCGTGGTAGATTGTGTAGTTACAGATAATGGGACTCAATTCACATTAAGTGAATTTAGAGACTTCTGCAAGTCATATCAGGTGGACCACGTTACAACGCCTCAGTACCACCCTAGGTCAAATGGCCAGGCCGAAAGTTTCGTGGACACTTTAAAAAGGGCTTTAAGAAAGGCACTAGGCACACCGACAGATAGAGCATTGCAACAATTTCTGCAGGTGTATCGGATAACCCCAAATCCGAACACGCGTATGGGAAGCTCCCCTGCAGAAACAATGTTCTCAAGGAAAATCAAGTCTGTCTTCGACAAACTTATTCCACGGCAAGCAAAGTTAAAAAAAAAACGTATCGCTTTATAGGAAATATTTCAATCCTGGCGATAAAGTCTTTTTCAAGGCTTGCAAAAACAATATAACATTCTGGGAAGTAGGCGCTATAAAACAAAGAATTGGCGAACTGTTCTATATTGTCGAAGGACCTAAAAACATTCGCAAACGCCATTGGAACCAGCTCAGAAAATGCTGTTTGAAGGAATCGGAGGAATCACTACAAAATAGCTGTGAAGAGCCGATCGACGTAATTTTCGATCACTTCGATCTCGGCATGCTCCAAGTCTCTCCTGAAGTACGACGCTCAGGAAAGAAAAGAAAATTTACTCAACTGCTCGACGTAAATCCCAAGAGGAAAAAGTATTAAGAGTTTTATTTTTTCTCTCATTTTCAAAAAGAAAACTCTTGGAAGTGGGGTATTGTGAGACTGGAACTACCTACACAATAGACTCTTCCAGGTCTATATTAAGTATGCGACACAACACTCTAGAGAGAGAGAGACAGAGAGAGCCACGTACGACTACCAGTATTGGACACTAACATATAGTAAGCTCCGCTTACACTATCTCTGTAACCTGTTGTTAATTTATCTTTCTTACATCTAATCCGTGTTCCGTGTTTTCCTTCTGTGGTCCCGACTCTGGCCCCACATGAATTGCACACAATTTTACTTACAATAATAATTTTCCTTGTATGAACAAAATATATTTCTACAAATATTACAGCCAAGCATTGATTTATTATTTTCCTACGTATGTAAATTTCAAACCATACAAATGATTCCTAATATACTAGATACGGTTTTTTATATTTCTGTATACAAAGCGGTGGTATCCTGTAGCTTGCAAACCTATTTGATACAGTAAAACGGGTGTTCATTTTTGGATTCAGAAGCCAAATGTTATTCAGAATAGATTATTAAACCTAAATACGAAAAATGTGATCCTCAGTACAATCAGTGCATTCCATTTTAAGAGTTGATTTGTAAAAGCGGAGAACACCGACGAAGTGCGCCCGCTTATTCCACACACCAAGGTTTCCTAGTTATGGACAACGCGCCACGTGCTCGACAGCCTCCCTACTCCATCGACCTGTCACTGAGTGACTTTTGTCTCTTCCCTTTTCTGAAAACCACGCTGAAATTGAAGCGGTTTGACGGTGAGGGGAAATTTTGAGGAATCCAACAGGGGAGCTCCATACCATTCTAGTAAATAGCTTGGGGAAGTCTGTAAACCCCCACCCTACGCGTGGTACTCTGGAGGGGATTAAATAAAATTTGTGAAATTTACAAATCTAGTGTTTATGTCCAAATATCGGATACATTTGAAAGCACCACTTGCATGCATATATATATATATATATATATATATATATATATATATATATATATATATCCCGACGAATTCGACGTATTATTGTCAAGCAGATCAGTTCCTAGGACACCGCCAGTTCGACAACAGCACATGAGAATTGATTATAGTGGTGAAGGTTTCGTGCAGGACCATCCACACTTTTCAAGGGATGAATACAGAGACCTGGTGCACTACGTGCCACTAGGTCCCCAAACGACCCTACGCAGGTTTTGTACAGAGTTGTCCTTCTCCTAGACCAGTTGCCATCCAAGGCTATAGAACCCAGTCTGTCCTGCTATTTACACATAGCTGGAGGGAGAAGAATAAGTTCCACACCTTTCCCAAGTGTATTAGCACATAAGTGAATGTAATGGATTCGATTGTAATTCGAATGTATGTATATATATATATATATATATATATATATATATATTACTGACTTAATTATAAGAGAAGACATCCTACCAACCTTAAAATCAATAATCTACAGCCAATGCTTGCATACAACACGTATCTGTCCTAAAACTGGGGATTACAAAAACTGATGCGACATTTACTTAATTGCTTTCTCAATAGAAATTGCTCACTATCAAAAATCATCACGATGGCTTCCGAATAAAATTACGTTTCTAACCTATGAAACAACAAAAAATAATTCCAGAATGCTAAAGGTTTTTGATTACAATTACAATATTTTCACAAACTTTCACATATCTTATTAAAATATTTCCAGAATATAAAGCTTGACTACGCAAGGAAAATGATATTTAGCGAGAATCCATTCAACGCCAGGTGTAAATTCACCAACTTAAACACACTCTTAACATCATATAGTCTATTTAAATCAACACCTCACCAATGAGAGGTTAACTGAAATAAACCCCGAAAGCAAGATTTTAAATATGTAATCAATGATAGTATTTTAACGCTCATGTGCATTCACACGGTTATCAGATCTCCGAATATAACACGTAACTTTTCAAATATATATTTACTTTTTTGCAATAAATTGTAAAAAAAGGGAAGTAAATTGGAGAAACAGGCACTGAATTCCGTCTTCGGTTTAATAACCATAGAAAAAACAAAAACAAAAAACATCAAAGTCAACAAGTGCAATTGTTCTGTCGCTGCACATTTCAACCAACTGGACCATAGCATTGATAACATCAGATGCGTCCTTTTATCGTCTTCCTTTTTAGAGTCAACAAGATTGATACAAGTCCGAGTTAAAATACATTTGCAAAATAGAATCGCATAGTAAAGGATTAAACGGTGATTCAGACTTACTAAAGAGATAATAGTTTCCACAAAGAGAATTCTACAAACTCGCCACAAATTTAAACTTGCCAAACTACTATGTCAAAAAGAGAAAAATCCTTACAGTAATACAACGGATGAAAGGGAATGAAACACAACAATACAATACAATATAATACCCCGCTTGATTGTTCATTTCTCGACTCATTGACAAAGGACACAAGCCTCTCCGAAAATTCTGACTTTAATTTTTTTCTCTTTGTGCTTCTGTTCACTCAAAACCTCTTCTAAGATAAAATAAACATCATCAGTTTTATTGTCCATATTTTTATTAATTTATTGTCTATTATTCCTCGGCCTATTAAATCTCCCTCAATCTCTTTCTTTCTTTCTTTCTTTCTTTTTCTTTCTTTCTTTCTTTCTCTCTCTCTTTCTCACTATATATATATATATATATATATATATATGTGTGTGTGTGTGTGTGTGTGTGTGTGTGTGTGTGTGTGTGTGTGTGTGTGTGAAAAATATATAAAATAGGAAAAAAGAGCTGGTTAGGTATATAATCCAAAAGTTCCTTAGTATTTTTTTATTATTTTTAAAAATAGTACTCGATACAAAAGTAGAGCATAAATAATTATATATATATATATATATATATATATATATATATATATATATATATATATATATATATATATATATATATATATATATTACAAATGTGTAAATATAGGTAGATATATGATCAGTGACCGTATACAAATAGACCTAAATATAGTGTAAGAAAAACAGTGCTCAGTCTAAAGTAGCAGAGCTAATATATATATATATATATATATATATATATATATATATATATATATATATAACCTATATACATAATATCTTGGTGTTTCATGCCGAAGTACTTTTCAATTGTTGGAATCATCATATTTATTTTTCTTTTGAAATACAAACTAAAGTAATTATCATCAGACCTTGAAAAACACACATTCATATATATGTTTATGCGTAAATGACGATGAGAAAACATGATAATAATATATTTATTATTCTTATAATATTACATTCTAGTCGTTAAATTCTGTTTAGGGAGACTACCATCCAACGATGCACTGGTTGCATATCATATGGTAACAGTCTATACCACTGCGCTAGATAGCTTTTCAATCTACAATAATCTGATAGAAAACAGTTTTTGCCTAATGGTATACCTCCTTTATAAAAGAATCGTTGACATTTTTATACCACTATCCTTATTCTGTCCTGTATAAAACTTGTGATTTTAATTCTCAATCGAATTTAGGAAACGAACAAATTAAACATGACATGACTTCAAAATCTGTAATCTGTATTCCTTCAACTGTTTGAATTTGTTTAATAATGAGGCGTTTTAATCACTATCTAATAATTATGACATTCGCAGTCTACTTTTTTTAACTTTCTCAGTAGGAGAGCGAATTGAATTCTCATCATTATAGCCGCCTTTCGCTCCTAACAGACAAGCAAGAGAATACAAAATCTCTCGTTAATCATCGAAAGCTTTTGGCGGGGTTCAGTCTGGCAAATATAATCAACAAGAGGCAGAAACAGCCAGTGGCCATTGAAAAATGACGGAAGCGAGCGGAAAGAGTTGTACTCGAGTGCGCATGTCATTTTGTAGCCACGAAAGAATCGTTGAAGATATTTTATTTATTTCGGTAATATCCTAGGGCAAAGTGCTCTTACGAGAATATTGACGAAAGCGAAAAGCAAATGTACAAAAGTAAGACAAAATCGTATTCATTTCCTACAGAAAGGTCGGATGACGAGCTAAAAGAAAAAGGGAAAGATAAAAATAAAGAAAACAAAAATGCATCATTCATATTTTTCACCTTTCGGCACAAAAATACAAATAAAAGAAAATGAGAAACCAGGGAAAGATATATTTTCTCACAACTCTACCGTCAATAAAATGGACGCAAGAACACTCGAATTCGGGCGATAACCTGGCAACATTATACAAAGGTGGAAAAGTCAAAGAGGGTCGAATTTTATCATGTATTCAATAGAGAAAAAGTAAAACATATTATCTAAGCATCAATGTGTTTGCAATTTAAAAAATAAGACTGAATAGTCATCTGCAGCAAAAGAAGTGACAATCATATATATATATATATATATATATATATATATATATATATATATATATTTTATATATATATATGTGTGTGTGTGTGTGTGTGTGTGTGTGTGTGTGTGTGTGTGTGTGTGAAAAGTATATAGAAAATAGGAAAGAACTCATTAGCTAAATAATCCAAAGTTCTTTAGTATTTTGTTATTATTTTAAAAAATAGTGCTCGATACAAAAAGTAGAGCATAAATATAATTATTTATTTAAAAAAATATGATTCCAACACGCTACATAAGAGTTCTCATGTTTCAAAACAAGAGCCGAAAACTTCAATATAATTATTTGAATTAAATTGAATTAAAGTACTAAACTCCGTTCCATCTTCAAGCGAATTTTTTTTTTTTTTTTTTTGGAAGTATTTATTTAATAAATTTACGCGTTTTATAAGCATATTCATTATTGAAATTTATGATTGGAATCAAAATTTCTATGGTAACGGCTAAAGAAATTGTTTAAATAAAAGGGGCGTGAGGTGTCAATAGAAATTTTGATTTCAATAATGAATATGCTTATAAAACGCGTAAATTTCAGAAATAAGTTATTCCAAATGATTTCGCTTGAAGATGGAACAGAGCTTAGTATTTTAATTCAATTTAATTCAAATAATTATATTGAAGTTTTCGGCTCTTGTTTTGAAACATGTGAACTCTTATGTCGCGTGTTGGAATCATATTTTAAATAAATAATTATATATATATATATATATATATATATATATATATATATATATATATATATATATATATGATTGTCACTTCTTTTGCTGAAAACCATTTATGCTCTTGTAACTTTTTTCGTTTATTTATCATTCAGAATTTTATTAGTTATCTTGTCCTGGCCATGACGATAAACTACACCCGGCAGCAAGTCTCATCGTGTGGTTCTGAGGAGCGTGGGACCTTCCTTCCATTGCTGTTGTTCCCAAGTACACATTGACCCGTTGTAATAACACCTTCTAATAATCCCATTTATGGACAAATAGTGAAAACTCAAACTGGGATAAAAACACTAGGAAAGTATAAAAATAGATTCCAATATTAAAATACCATTAATAAATTTTGAAAAAAACATATTGCCAGTAATACATATTTCCAAAGATACGTGAATAAAACCTGATCTACAAACTAATTCTTTACAAAGAATACATATTCTATTCATACAAACCTATCCAAAAAGTATTTTTGGCATTGAATATCCCATTGAAATTGATATGTCGTAAAACAAATTAACCAAACCAAACTATTATTTCCGTCATTTATACCAGAGTTATCCCTCTTCTATGGATCCGTAAGTGATACTTAAAGCCAGGCTCATATTTCAATTGTCACTTATTCTCGTGACACATATACAGTTTGTCTGTGTTACCTACGTTCAAAACCTGACTGTTCCTGAGTATTATCATGTGTGGTTTGAGTTCCACAAGACTTGCACAAATACCCTGCAGGTCTTTCTGGTAATGTTACATTCACAGGAGTCTGCACATGATGTCTCTAGTGAGATCTCACGTGACTGGATAAAGCAGCCGCTGAAAGGGTGACCTTTCTATAGATACTGTGTGTTAGCATCCTAATAGCTCTGGGTGAGATTCTAGTTGTTCCTTCCTCATGGCGCGGTTTTTGTTGGAATGCTCAATTCTCTCCCGCTCAGAATTGTTGCAGCGTTCGCAAATGAACAATCTCCTGCCATATCTATCTCCAGCAACAGTTTCTCAGACTTCAATATTGACGCCAAGAGTTTGAGGCTACATTTAACTAAATCCTTGAAACGTTTTTTTTTGGCTTAAGAGCGGGTCGATTACCTTAAGAGAAATCGTGCTCAAAATCAGATAATGTTCAGTTTAATTTGTCTATATACATATACACATTTATAAACAGACTTAGACAAATATACACCCCTCACACACACACACACACACACACACACACACATATATATATATATATATATATATATATATATATATATATATATATATATATATATTAGTCTGTTTATACCTATCTACTCATCTATCTATCCATAACAGTTTATTAATATCCATTCTGTATTAATATCCATTCTCTATATATAGTAATGTCTCGTATACGCATATATATATATATATATATATATATATATATATATATATATATATATATATATATACAGAGACAGAGAGACAGAGAGACAGAGAGAGATAAGGGGAAAGAGAGAGATAGATAGGTAGATAGATTGCACTCATAAACACACACATTTACATATATTTTTATGCTTAAACCTCTACCAGAAAACATGATGATAATATAATATCTGTATTACGTTTATAATGTCTTATTCTCGCCATTAACTTCTGTTTAGGAAGCTCACTACCCTACGATGCCATATCATCATCGTACTGGCTGCATATGTTATGCTGACAATATGCACCAGTGTGATATATGGCTTTGGATTCTACAAGAATTTTCATCCGCTCTTCACAATATCTTCACAATGTATTGTTTTTAATTCTACCCGATGCCTATCCACTACACCTCAGTAGAAAACCTTGGTGGGGGAACCGGGTTCATCACTGATAACCGATCATGTGATAGATCATATTGGCTTGCATAATAAAAATGGCTCTCGGAGTGTGACATGTAACGCTGATTGAAACAATATTTTATTTTGATGATTTTCTAATCTGTCCAATTCTTTAAACTCTTCTATTTGCAATAATACCCATGCGTAATATTGCCTATTGTATATTCACTAAGTCATTTATTTCTCTATAAACTCTAGTTTTCCCACTTAACTTTTTAAAATTTTGATTTGGCGACAGTAATTGTTCTCTGTATTTAAAATGACTACAGAAAATCAACAAACTGATTTTGTTATGGTGAGTGTAAATAGTCTTTATGCGAGAGTAGCGTAATGGCCAAAGTTCGGATGGAGAAATCGGCGTGACGGGCTTAAAACCCGGTCGAGTTAGTTAAATTCTTTGTTGTCTTTATATTACATGCCTCCCGAGGACGTCGGCACTCATGGATTTCTACAACTTCCTGGTTTTTTTAGCACGTAATATGTCTTTCTGTTATTTTTTCTAAGACCCCCTTCGGTCATTCAGCTATCTACTCAAGCTCACTACTTGTTTTCTTCTGTCCCTCATGTCATCTATCTGCCCCGTGAGTATCAGATTTTCCAAAACCCCTTCCTCATTATATACTTCAGAAACATCAACTGTCTCTTCATGATGTTGGACATTTGTTTTTTGTTTCGATATTTTCCAAAGCTTCGTCATTTCTCACATGTTCGTTCCATGGTATTCTCAGCATCCTTCTGTAAAACCAGATGTCTGTTGATTAAAGTCCCCTCTTCACCTTTGACATTTACACACAAAGAAAGTCTTTCCCAAAGAAATAGTTAAATAGCAAGATTCACTGTGATCCCATGCATATAAGTGACAACGTGTCGACGAGAAGGAAAAAAAATGAATTAGAGTTTGAAGTGTATTACCTCCATCAGGCAATCTTATACATGACACACCACCGCTACTATGGCTACAGTGCATTGAGCACGTGACATGTAAAATGAATTAATCCTTCCTTATGTCATTATATGAAACATCTTCACATCTTAGCATATGCTACTTTTTCATAGACAAGCAAGCAACAGGTTTTTCTGAGAATTTTTAATATTACAGTCAAATGGCATTGCTATTGTTATAGTAATTTACCAAGAGTACCTTACATGTGGTACAAGGCCGAAAGCAAGGAGAAGCTAATGATGGATGGACCTCACTATAAACTGATCTAGCGAGACATGCTTTCTAACCATGATACCACATCGAAGTGGCCTATTGTAGTTATATATGAAAATCAATTTAAAATTATCATATAGTTTATGACATGCTGGAAATAATTTCAAATAAATTTCCATCATTGTCATTGTGTTTTTATCTGTTCCTTTGTAAATGAGTTATGAGTTTTTAAAGTGAAACTAATCCTAAATAAAATACTGGAAGAGGGATTGACTTTATAACAATGTCATTCAGACTTTTCTAAGCCGATTAGAGTTTGTAAAATTTTACATTGTCGGACATTAATAACATTTAATAGATCGTATATCTCGTGACTTCCCATCCAATGCTCTGTTAAACAGGACAAATAAGCTGTATTAATTCTTCAGAAAATAACACAGCGAAAATAATAAAGATGTGCCTGAGTCCGTTGTCGATATGAGCCAAATATCTTTGAGATTTCATTCCATAATGAAGGGGAAGGAAATCTTGGAAATGGCCAAGGGCCAACTTTCGTAAGTGGTTGGAACATCATCAAGTTCCTGCCCTAAATTTACTCTGGGATTGCCACCAGAGAAATCGGCGCACGCCAGACATCGGCCGAAAACATCAACAAACTTACTTCTTGATAAGCACTGGCTCTGAAATTAAATCAGGAAACACATTGTGCTCCAGTTCATCCACAAATGATTGGAATGTAAACAACTTTTCAATATTAACAGACGAAAAGACTGGAAAGTATTTATGCAAAAGAAGAAGACCAGTTCACCATTTAAATTTGCTTCAATGTGGAAAATAAGTAATTTATTACAATTAACCATGATCCTGCGCTTAATGTACGTACGCTATCATATACGTAACTAGCAGTATAACCCGCCTCGACCCGGTGTATCATTACTGGGAATTTTTGCCGTTCAATTGGAGCAGTTTAAGTTTAAATCCAGCCATCACGAAAATCAATATTAGTCTCAACAATTGGGTGCAACTGAGGCACATCCACAAATGGTGGGGTGGTTAACAATTTGAATAGAGTTGCCCTAAAATGGCTGTTTTTGCATTCTCAATCTTGAAAGGAAATAACCTCTTTCATGAAACGTCATAATAATAATATACGATAATTTTTATTTATTAGATATTTTTTTATAATTCTAATGATCATTTGCGTTAGATTTCAACTCTCTAAAGTGGTTGTATGCTGTTTTTTTTTTAAGACGTTAAATTTTGCCTTTGATTTTTGCGCAAAGTGTAAAAAATCAGTTTTTCTATTTTTCGTTTTCAAGATTGTCATTTATCCAGCCAATCAAAACATCATCTATCAAACAAAAAAAAATATCATCAAAATCGGATGAAAACTGTGGAAACTAATAAACAACATCCGATCCACACACACACATTTTTAGATTTATAGTTATTGATAACTTGGGAAGTAACCAAGTCAAATCCAATAATTATTTTTTAGACAAGAATTAATTAATTTGTTATACATCGCGTTTAGTTTTGCACGATTTTAGGCATATAATTGATATGGTAGATAAAAGAAAATAAGTTATTTCTAATAAGGAATCAACATATATGATAATCTCGTGGCCTCTAACGTTGATGTACAAAATATGAAATGTAAACGATTATAAATTTGTAATAAAATATGAGGATGATATAGAAAGATTATTTTATGTAATTTCTATGGCCACATGACGTTGACACACCGATTCCTCACAAATACGAAGTTAAGCAACGCCGATACTTGTCAGTTCCTAAATAGACATTTTAGGTTTTGTAAGATTGGACGTGCTGGAGCTTTAATGGTTTAGTGGTACAGTTAATTGTTAATCAGAGTTAAGCTGAGTTCAATTCCAGTTAGTTTCCGTATATTCACTTACGCACAAATATCTTTCGGGACGGTATCAATCCAACTCTTCTCCTCCTAGCTACGGGTTAAATACTAAGATGTGTAACGCTAAAAACATTATTATTACAAAAAAAAAATATAACGGTGTACAAAATATTTTGAATCCGGCATTAAATACTCCATAGATATTGATATGCCGCTCACCTAAAAAAAAAATCAACTAAACACTATTTTGTGCAATTGATAATGTTCCATCGTCCAAGGATTTGAAGAAATTGATTGTATATACGCCTACCTTTGTGTAAGCTAACTTGTAAATTTTTATCGATAAAATGTATTTACAAGAATTGGGTTTTGATCACATATTTAGAACATAACATAATTGAAGATTAAATTCTAAATATTATAGCATATATATATATATATATATATATATATATATATATATATATATATATATATTCCACTGCTACCTTATTCTGTCATTGCTTAAACTCTCCCTTTATTATTAAATCGTTTTTACCCTCTTACTTACATTTCCATCAAATTAATATATTAATGTATTTTCTCTACTCCCCCACATTCCTCTAACATTCCCTCTAACATTTGCTTCCTCCTTATTATTTGTATTAATTTTTCCCTCCTCTTCACTTAACTTCCACTAAATTTGCTTTGCTCCTCCGCTTCAAACGTAATTCCCCTGAAAAATGTTCAGATATATAAACAACGTGTTCTGAAAAAGAAATTCTCTCTCTGTAGAAATTCCATGGTAAATACATATATATATTTATAATTCATCGAGTTTAGGAGAAACCTCAGTAGAATGCCCTGGACGGCCGTTTCGTCCTACATTTGGGCCTCATCAGCAGTGCGCATCCACTACTGAGAATTGAAACCCGTACAGATACGTTATCAGGCACACGTCATACCAGCTGTACAAACGGAAAGAAAAGGCAGTGAATTAGACTCGATATAGCGCCACACGGTCACATATTCCGTGGTGGAACTCATCCGTGTTTCCCTTATCCATAGGACTGTGACCCTACGAGCCACAACTACTATACCCAAGCCGCTCCAACCAGATCATTAGAAGTGGGTTCAAGCAATGATATACAAGTGTATCCGAAAACTACCAGTCGGTATTTAACGAAATTTTAACAGTATATTGGGAAGAGGTACATGCGCAGACTGTATGAAGACTGAATTGTTCTGCAAAACAGGAAATCGGTATTTAAAAAAACGATATAAATATAGAATAAAACGAGTGTCATTATAATGGTGCGGGTCCAAATGTGATATTCTGGGAAAATTATTATAACATCTGAACTTTCCAATGACAAAGCTACATTAGATATTACCAAACTGTAAAAAAGATTTGTTGCCGCTTCTACGAATGTACCTAAGATGACTGATAAGGGCCCCTCGAGGGTTGTTTCCCGGTGTATCTTTACGTGAAGCTATAAATAATCAATGCCTGGCCAGTGGAGTACATTAGGGATCATTGGAGAAGCAACAGAGTCCAGAATTACTCGCTATTCTCCTCTGGAAAAGGCCGGGATATCAGTGAGACTAGTGACAAAGCCTTGATTGACAAAAGTACACATACAAATGCATTTGAAATGGGCAAAGGAGAATATGCATGATGATTTCTAGAAAGTTCTGTTCAGAGATGAAAGTCATGCAAC
The DNA here is from genome assembly GCA_903632075.3 of Acanthosepion pharaonis. NCBI lineage: Eukaryota > Metazoa > Mollusca > Cephalopoda > Sepiida > Sepiidae > Acanthosepion > Acanthosepion pharaonis. The sequence continues at coordinate 2,106,344 of CAHIKZ030004411.1, read as the reverse complement.
ACTTGATGTCTCTGATGGTTGAAGCAATAGTTGGGTCCTAAATGAACGTGATAGTCTTAAACGCTAATATATTATAATTTGAGCTGCTTTTATTGGAGGTCTCATGGTTGTTCCGTGGAGAGTACCTGACGGCACGTAAATAACCGAAAATATTTTTATAGCCTTCCTCCGAGAGCACATGCAATCTTTGCTTAAAGCACAAAGAATAAACTTTAGGGGAACCATCATATATGTGGAAAATAATGCTCCTTCGCGTCCAACGCATAAGACTACGGAGTACCTGAAGAAATTAGGCTTCTGTGGACTTCGGTGGATGAACTTACCGGTCAATTCTCCAGACTTAAACCCAATTGAAAAATTATGGACTTTCTGAAGCAACGTGTTTGAGAGAATGGACGCCAATTTAGAAGCAATGATGAATTGTGACAGGAAATTGTCAACGTACCACGGGGCATTACATCAGAAGAGATCAATACATTATCATGTTCGATGTACCAGCTACATTTCCAGTTCATTTTAAAAAAGGATCACATATCTCATATTAACCAAATCCACTACGATTTTTGATTTCCGAATTTCTATTTAAATTCATCTTAGTTACTACATTTCTGCATAAAAATCTCTAAATTAAGCAATTAAAGAGTTATTTTCTTTTTTACATGGGTTTTTATTATACCTCGCTAATATATTTGATACACTAATAATTTAAGTAAATTAGGTAAATGACCGTAACTTCCTCTTTTTCTAGAAACTTACAATTTTTACAGAGTAGGTGTATATCCATATTGTTATTATTCTCTGATAATTTTACATTACAACCAGCATAGGATGAAAATTGTAGTATATATATATATATATATATATATATATATATATATATAATTATCATTATTACTTGAAACGTTATTTTTAGTGAATACCCGATCTCGTATTTGAATAAAAACTTTTTTAACAGTTTTTATTTCGTTTATCGGCATATATTTTCAAGAAAACTTAATAAAAGAAAGTGTGTGCCTTCTAGCAGGATTTGAACATATATATATCATATATAACAAACCTCTTTATATATATGGGTAAAAGTATACAATAGCAGAGATGAAGCGACAACAGTCAGTTTCATGATTCGGCGCATTCTTCAGGCCACGTGCATTCTGTTTCGGCTCGACTATTTTTATATGCTTATTAGTGGCACATTATGTGAAATAATTCATATTGTATTATTCTAATGGTTATTGGATGGGCAGTAACGTTTATGATTCAAGGTATTCTACAGATTATAGAGAAAAATAATTGTGGATGGTAATAGGAATAGTTGAGACAAGACACGACACATATAGCCCTAAATTTTGCATTGAAGCATTGAAACAGACTGTAATCGTCTAGTTTTGACCTCGGTGTCCAATTATATATATCGAGAAATGGATGTGTTATAGATATAATAAATTCTCGTCCATAGATATGAGTTCTCTCTTATATACTAAAATAGTTTATTTGATTTAACATTATAACTTTTCTACGGCATATCAACACTTTGCTGGATATTTTAAAGCCGGCATATAATTTTTAGATTATAAGTTGTTTTGGGAGAGATGATAATAGTGCAGTGATATTAGTTTTACTAATTAACCCATAGCTGGGGGAGAAGAGGTACATTCATTCCTTTCCCAAGAGGATTTTTTTGCTTAAATGAATATAAGAAACACGACGACAATTGGAACTCGGCTACCCGATTAACAATTCGAACAATTATCCATTACACTATCCAGACATCAAGTCTTACAACAAATGATATTTCCATGTGGTCACCCATGTAGATACTGACCAGGCTCAATGATGCTTAGTTTAGGTGATCATACAGGAACCAGTGTTTGAATATGTTGTTGCCTTACGTTTGACATATCTGTAAAGAAACTACGATATGCATCCCTATTGTAGTTCCGAATCTGAAAGCTGCTACTTTACATTATCGATAATGAAGTAATTTGTTAAAATGCAGTCTCTGATTGTGCTAAATTGAGCACTACACAAGATACCCGGATGTTATTAGCACATTTAAAATATTTACGTGGAAATTCCTTCTACATTAATAAATTTCTTTGCTTTATTTTACTTCATAATAACTAATTCGAAAAAAGAGAAAACAATACGTTTTTTGGGGTGGGGGTGGATGTGTTTTTTTTTCTTTTCTTTTTGGTTTGTTTTTTGTTTTATAAACGTAAGAAGCAGTGATTGTAACAATAAATTCTCGAGAGAGGCCATTCAACAAATATATTTTCAGAGGAATCATGCTTTGAAATAAATCTAATAGTAAAAAAAATGCTTCTTCCACATTTAAGCGATTTCCTAAGACAAATTCCGAAAACATTGTTCGTCCTGAGATAAATATTGGATTTATCACGAAAATGATTTATTGAAACGAAAATGGTTATTTAAAGTATGTACATTGTTCGGACTGTTCACTTCATCCTTATTGTCATATTCACGACTTTTTGCCCGTTGTACACTCTGGGACTCTTCAGATGATATAGGTTGGAGTTTCGAATCGAACCCTTAAATTCGTCCACTGGGCTAGATTGTTTGACATCCTAACGTATATCACCTGAAGAAGACCGAATGTACGACGGCCGAAACGTTGTGAATATAACAATAAAGATGAGGACAACTTTTCGAACAATGTGAATAGTGCAAATAGTTACATCTCAGAAGTATAAATACGAATATATTTGTTTCCTTACAAAATGATGATTGTAGATCTCAAAAGATGAGACAATATGCTTTTATATTTAAGAACTATTTTCCTTGACCCTGCCAAACTAGACTGTTTGGCAAGATCAAGGGAAATTAAACGAGGTTTGCGTTAATGTTTATCTATATACCACTTTGGTAAAGTAATTCAGAAGTATAATAACTCTATGTTTTTTTTTTTTTTTTAAACATCATTACAAAATATCTTAATTGTTTGCGAATAAGCGATGGATACATTAGATAAAAATTATTGTCTTGTCACATATTGGGTTTAGCCTTTTTTTTATCAGTCAGTTATGTGCCATACGTGATACACGCTTAGGCGATCATGTATCTTTCGATATATGACTGATGAAGCAGATTTTCCCGCAGTAAGTTGCCATTTTTTTCTGAGGTAGACTAGTTGCCATCCAAGGATATAAAACCCGATCTGTTCTTCTATTAACCCATAGCTGTAGAGAGAAGAGGGTTCATACCTTTCCCAAGGTCATTAGCACATAAGTAAATGAAATGGATTCGACTTAAATTCAAACTCGGCTCTTCGATTCCGCAATCCGAGTCTGATTATAAAAAGAGCATTTACTAAATCATTTTATCTATAAAAATAATGTATAAACAGAAAATATATTAAAATAATTCTCGGATTAGACTATTTTATAATATATGATTTCATTTTTTACGTTAAGATACGCTTCGAGCAGATATAAGCGTACGAGAAAAAATCCTTTCTCAAGCCACTATCCATTATTTAAAACAACCGTAAACGTCTTCCTTCAATTTACTCATTCTTGCAGGTTATTTAATATAATATCGGATAAGTCTGCATTGATTTTACCCATTTAAAATGGCTTTATATCAAACCAAAATCAGGCAGTATATTCTTTATTAATTCAAAGTGGGATCTTCAGCAACGGTAAGGGTAAGAAATATTCTTTATTTTTCTATAAAGATGGAGTTTTAAGAGTTGGGAAATGCCAAAGATAGTTTTGTCTGTCTGCCAATTTTGTCAGTTGGAATTATGTTTCTTGAAGTTCCTGCCCCCAGACCACGTACTTTCATCCAACTGCTTACGTTCGCCAGGTATGACACGCGCTGCTTTATCTTACCTTTTTTTCCCTCAATTCGACCTGTGAGTATCAGAAACTCCAGACTCTCCTTCCTCATTATGTGTCCCAGAAACTTGCCTTTTTCTGATATTAAGTATAAACCTTCACCTTGCCTATAGCCCCTCTAAGACCACATCGTTGCTGACATGCTCGGTCCATGATATCTATAGCATTCATCTGTAGAACAACATCTCTGTCGCTTCGAGTCTCTTCTTCATCGTTGAGAAAATCGTCCAATGAATCCGAAACAAACTGCACGAGAATTAAAAGAAATGTTCTTTACAAGTGTCGCTTTGATTATTAAGCACCTTCATGAAATTCGGAAATGTATCTAAATTGGTCAGCGAATTCTCCATCATCTGACTGCTTTTCAGCCAAATCAATTAGTGGCACATTTCTTTTCATTCAAAGGGTAGATATCCTAGCAACTTTTTCCTGGAGAGAAACGTCAACAGTGGGGAAAAATGGTTTCTTTGTTATGATACACATCGAGCACATCAATAGTTAGCAGGCACTCAAAACGTAAGATCCGTCAGTATTAGATGGCTAGGATATTATTGCCCATCTTTGCTGGAAGTCTAAACTAAAACAAAAATAGTTAATGCAAATGATTATTGTGACGTCCTTGTCGCAGCGCCAGCTGTGACGTCCTTGGTCGCGGCGTCAGCTACGACGTCCCTAAATACAGCCTTCGCTCGCTTCTCGCTGCTCCGTTCGGGTGTCGCCGCTCCAAAAGTGACGTCCGCCTGTCGCGTCAGTCGTGTTGTCTCGTCCTGTGACGACCAACTGGCTTGGTATCGGTCGCGGCACCCAAATGTGACGTTCTAAACTTTGGGTGATTCGGATGGGAATCTGGTTAGATTCGATATCAGCCTCGTCGTTCCCAACTCGCTTCCAACACCTGGTTACCAAAGTAACTGCATTGATCTCCAGTCCGCCTACCCACGTTGTGAATTGATCTTAGGCAGACGAGATCAATCAGTAGTTTGGCCCGTAATGCAAATCGGGTTCAAACGGGGGTGACACCGCACAAATATGCATAAAAGTAAAATAAAATGATAACTCAAAAATTCAAGGTATCAGAAAAAATGATAACAAACTTTATGTCTTGTTGTTGGACACATAGGACTGCGTCTATTTCCCGATTCGTTCTGTGGATTGTGACACGTTGTTTTCCGTTAGGCGAGTTTTAACGCTTCAAGTTGTTTGCTCTTTAAGAAATGGGTTTTTCGGTGTGTATTCGAGCGAAAGTCGAAAAAAAAAACTTATTTTAGTGGTCTGGATCTAAGTCGCTCTTCAAATTAATTGTTCTTAGATTGAAGAAGAGTCCGGAATTTGCGTGAATCTTTCAAGTCAGCTATCTGCGAGGTGGAACCAACTTCCACTGCGAACTTCGGGCTCTCTGCTGGAACTAGAACTGAAACTCTAACTCGAACTGATTTCTGCTCGCTGCGACTTCGCTTATATGGACGCCGACCAAAACCGGGGTGGGTTTGTCGGCGCCGGGGGGGGGGTCCTCGATAATTGTAAATACATATCCACCTCTTTTATTTCTGGTTAGGAATTTTCCACTTTTTTTCCATTTTTGGGAGCCTTCTCTTACTACCACCTTCTCACCATACTTCAGAGGGGCGTGAACTGCCCTCCCCACTTCTTCGTAGCAACCTCTCATACCCCTCCTCTAAATGGGCGGTGATAGCCTTCTCCGTGCGTCACGTGATCACCACTCGACCAATGATGTCTAGTCGGGCGTGTACGATCCCGCGGCTTTGTTTCAGGAAAAAAAATATCTTGCTTAAGAAAAAAAAATAATCTTTTTCTTTTCCTTTTCTTTCTTTTAATCGCAGTTATCATTTTCTCTAGCCGCAAACAGAACAATACGATCGATGGTGGTCATAACTCTTGTTCTCACCTGGGCTTCGTCAGTCATCTTATCGCTAATTATCAGAATGGGTGGTCTTTTTAACACGGCCAGACCCATTCATTTTTTCGGTACACATTTCTGATAACATAGTTTTATTAACACAGGCTAAAGATGTTCTGTCGAAAGAAATCGGCCAGTGGCCACCTCGTGTGCGGCTTTTGACACAATTAATTTTTCATATCTATCCAAAGCCCTGTAGTCCACCTGTTTTTCGTCACTTATCAAAATAACATTTTCATTTGGATTTTTCTTTGGCTAGTCGGTCTGTGGTTTGCCAATCAGATGCCTTCCCGCATTAGCGGTTTGTTTATGTATCCCAATAACACAGCCCGTCGTCAGAACACACCCGATTCCTTTATTCACTCAGAATTTTTTTTCATTGTAATGACATTCTTCGCCATTTGTTATTTATCAAAATATCCTTTATCCATTGTCTCTTAGCCCTGGGTGTTCTGCTTATCATCCACGCTTTGGGTCTTCGCCTCTCTTTTCCTTTCTTTCCTTTCTTTTCTTTTTCTGCCTTGGTAAATGGTGCCACATTATTATTGTTAATTGGACGAATTGTGGATAAAATCTCTTCCCATTTCTTTACCTGTAAATGCTTATTACTATTAAAATATAATACAAGACCACATTTTGCCGAAGTCACTTAGTTAAAGATTATTTCAAAGCATATGGATTTTTTTATTCATCCTCTTTACTCTTTTGAGTTTGATTCATCTATCATCTCTCCAGATGATTGCAAAATTTTTAACGAGAAAGCAGTTTATTATTTATGAATATGTTAACACTGATATTGAGTGTATATTTGCATCCAACCCCAAATAGTTTTATGTCCGAATGATATAGAAATTATATATCCCGATTAAATATCCCGGTTAAACTGTGTATCAAGATTTTTTTTTTTTTTTGGTAAAACTGTCATTTTCTATTTTCTTACGCTTAGAATGTAGGAAAAATGGCCAATATTTCTTTCATCCTTTGCATATGTAAGAAGGATAAGGATATTTCTGAAATTTATGTATTCTCATTGGGCAAACTGGTGAATGTAAACATACTCATTCACACAAAACGACATATGATTCAAAAGTAGGATTAATTCATGCTAGAACTAACATCGATACCCAGCTGGTCGATCAGAAAAAGCGTTGAATTATAATGGTGCAAAAACTGCATCATGCTTATATCTAACAGAGTCTGTCTTCTTTAATTACTTTAACGTACTTTCATGAAAAACATTTTGAATTAATGCAGTTACTGATATAACAGACGTAGTCTGTATTTATTTGATCGAAGTTGGCCGAGGACACAGTGATGTAAATCAGGCAACATAAAGACCCGTTTCAAACCAGAAATATTTTGAAGTTTTTGAAATTCAATTTGTCAGTGTACTACCAGGGATGCAAAAGAGGATACATTTATAAACAATTGTTAAGTTTGATGACAATTGGTTTAAAGATCAACGATAAATAAGAAATAAACCATTAAAAATCGTCATTTTTCCTTATTTACGTGGGTTTTCACTATATGGGTTGTCTCAGTTATCAAGTTAAATGACTGTTAAACAATGAACTTATAGTTGTCAACAAATGAGTGAAGTTTGTATTAGATTACTTGAAAACTGGTGGGGGGTAGTCTGAAATTTGTGTTGAAATGGATTTTTTGTCTTTCGATTTTTTTTTGGCAAACTGCAGTGACGTGGAAATAAAGTGAGGTATCGTTGAGCTCGTTATGACGTAAGTAACCTATATATTGAATATACTGAATACATTGAATTTATCGGTTTTTGATTGACTTTATCAATTACTGATTTTTAAAAAAAAAATTTTTAGAGTAAGAACCAAACTTTGTCATTGTATAATGTATGTGCCAAGTTTGGTCAAAATCAGTTAGATGGATCTCGAGTGAAAAGGTATCACACAGACACATAGACACACAGACATCCACAACAAATAGAAGGGAATAGTTTTTTCACAATTTACGCTTTACTGTAAATTACTTTCCCGAATCAACCCCTAAATGTAGTCAGCCATCATGGTTTTGTTATACGATCCTTGGTAGGTGCGTTCAAAGTCCCCTATATCCTGGTGGAAGCGTTGTCCTCGCTCTCCTGAATACACATTCAAGTTTTTCTTGAATTTATCTCGATGGACGTCAAGGATATGACCTTTAGGTGCATCCTGGATCCCAATTTTCCATAGTTTTTCACTAGGATTACAACAAGCTCCACATAATTTTCGGCCTTGCGATTCCCTCGAAAGCTCCTAACCACCGTGACAAAGCTGTTCCACGCTGCTTTCTTCGTCTTAGTAAGCTTCTTGAGGAATTTCTTGCACTCTATGATTATCTTTATTTGGGGTCAGACGAAGACATCGACGCTGATCGTTTTCCGTTGAGGGAAGAAGTCTTGATGGTACTACTGCTGTGACAAAAAGCCCAATTTTAAGTGTAGAGAAGTACGCAATACATTCCGGGGGTCCAACTGTTTCTGCCATTTGACGTAGTTGCTCCTCACCCTGGGCTCGATCCGCTGTGGTCAGTCCAAGCAGTAGTGATGTGCCGCGTTGTCTCTCCTATTCCAAACAGAAAGATAAACCGAAAACTGGATAAAGCCGTCTTGGAGATTCATCAGGAAGGCCTCCATTTTGAAATCTCCGATAACCTCCAAACCATACTCTTCATAATTCAAGGAGTATAGCAAGATCTTGACACTGGTCTATTCCTCCTTGAGCTGAAACGTATGGGCCAGGGGAAGAAATGGGGGAATGTTCCTGTTATGAAACAAGAAAGATTTGAAGCTCATGGCTCAGCTGGCAAGGAAGAGACGTTACTGGATTTACAGGCAATTCCAATTGCTTTAAACAGACTAGTTACATTGTGGCACAAGCAAAGCCCATCTTGACGAATGAAAAAGCTTGAAAAAAACTGGTGACGTTTTCATTGACCTGCGACTTGCACACTTTCATCTAACAAATCCCACTATTTGATGTCCAGGTCACCAAAGCAAAGTTTGAATGGAAAGATAATCATTTCTTTTGCTTTATATGCAGAACCAATTAAAAAATAATACTTACTGTCCAAAAACAAAAAAGTCAATATTTTGTTACACAGTGTAATTTAAACGTGTTTCAAAGAAAATAATTACATATATATATAGGGTGACCCCCCAAAACGGGAACTTTTTAACAATCCAATAAAACCAAGAGTGATGGAAGAAAAATATTTTATTCATAGTAATTGACACCTTAAAATATGCCATTTAAGAAACAATGATGGAATTTTCATTTTTTTTTTTTGAAAAATATTTCCTCGCATGTATGCCTTCTTGAAATAATAGTTTTTCATTGACCTATCTCAGCTAATTTTACAAACCCTGCTCAAGGTCAATGTCTCACGCATATACATACATGCGATATATATATATATATATATATATATATATATATTTGGAAATATTTTTTCAGCTTTAGGAAAACAAACTTAATAATGACATTTGGGTTTATACAGTAACGAGACATTTCCGTTTTGTCACACTTCCAATGTTTAAATTTCAACATTTCAACATACAAATGCGTATGTATAGATATAACACCATTTGTAGACATACATGTGTCATAGCGAAACTGCCCTCACATATGTTTATATATGTATGAGTCCCGACGGACGACCAATATATGTATATGTGTCTGCATACATCGATGTTTGCGTTAGTACGATGAATGACAAAACGACGAAATTTCCCCCCCCCACTTCCACAATAACACCAATACATGCAATCTACATAAACCCAAATTTTTTAAACATTAATCAGTTTGTCTGACGATCGCTAAAGCGTGAAACCCAGGGTCACAAACTCACATCTATCCAACCAAATATGTTAGCTCTATCTCTGATATTGTGCGCCTTCTAATAAGTACCGCATATATAATATATAAATAATTATACATACTTATATTTATTTATATTTATATACACTTTTCACACACACACACACACACACACACACACACACACACACACACACATATATATATATATATATATATATATATATATATATAATTTCATACGTACATACATTTACCTATCTTTCAGGAATTTTCATCAGTCAATCCTCACAAATTGTGGTATTTATCAGGGTGATTAACCATTGAAAGTGATTTGTGCAGACCTCCATAGAAGTGAGCTTTTTGTGTTTCATCTACATTTATAGTGTTCGAATGTATGATAATCCAAAGGTCATACCAGCCAAGCTATATCTGTTTCTGACGTGTCCGAAGAGGCTTGACGTCTGGTGTTTCATTAATGCATGACAATGCTCTTTTGCTTAGTCAGTTAAGGATGCTTTTATCGTTTCTTTTACCTCCCCCCCCACAACACATAATGTACACGAAATATACGACGTTCATTCCACTAATTTACAGCCTCACTTTCATCAGTGCAGACAGGCTTTTAGTCTTATTTCGGTGTCCACACAATGTGTGTGTGTTTTTTGTGATGTCACCGAACACACGTTTGACACTTTTCTAATGTCAAAGACTACTCATTGTCACTCTCGTAATGCTCGTTGTAGTCGAGACTTTTAATCGCAGAGACAACTATAGTGCATCGCTGAACAATCCTGGTGTCAGACGCCTTCGAATAACCTCCTACTAATATTACTTGCTCGATAATACTCGCTCGAATAGTAATCCGTATAGATAAATAGTATAGTGAATAGAGTAGAGAATAGCGGTCAGTATAGTAAAGAGGATAGAATGGAAATATGAGCAAAATAGAAATAGAGGATAGAATAGAAATAACGATCGTTAGCCGTCAGCTACTTCCTACATATATGCGTTTCCTCTATGGTCACGTGGTCTACTTAATTCAATAATGGGATCACCTGTGTTTACTCTCTGGCGATCTATGTTCAAACTGAAGTGTCGGCAGAGACACTTTATTCCTATATAATATTTTTTCTCTCCACATTGTAGTAAAAAATAGTACATTTCTCATCACCGGGGTATTTCATTATCAGAAATAAGTCGTTTTTGTTGTTTTAGAATCTATCTGTTTAGTTTTATGTTAAATTGTGAGGCACCAAATTATCGTTGTCATTACTCTTAATCAGTCTTTCCAATTAGTCAATACCAATGATTGCAGTCGTGAAATACAGAAGGTTTACAGTATTTGAGGACAAAAATTTCGAAATTTTTGTTACACAGTGTTATATTAAAACTTTTTTTTATACGTCTTTTAATGAGGTATACTCTTCTTGTCAGACTAGCATATTGAAACGGACGGCTCTCATTTCTAAGGTCTTCAATGTTTGATTGTTTTATTTTTACTTCATTTCTCAACGTTTCGTCTACATTGCCATCAGAGTTCTGAACAACGCGTTCGTGTTTTAATTACAATAATCTTACTATTCCGAATTCAATCAGGATATCATTAAGTATATATTTCGTATTATTGATTAGTTTATAACCAGAAATTTTCATTGACCTTCTTGAGAATGTAAGGCTGACGTTATAATACTCCAAATAAATATAGGTACAGCTGAGACTTTTGTGACTTATAAAGAGGATGGATGGTCTGGTAATGTTTTCCCTCATAAGACATATCTTTATGAAAAACAGAGGGTGATTCATCGAGGAACCTAACTGGCGAGATTATTGGGGGTAAAGGTACGGCAATGTTATTTGTTTCTTTATAAGGAAATAGTCAGCATTCATCGACCAAGCCTGTATTGGTACTGTTAGTTAACTCTTATATAATCTTTCTACTACAAATTTCAGTAAAATAGGTCTCTTATTATCTCTAAATGTTTTCACTATTTCTATTGTTGCTGGCGGCGTTCTTCCTAAACTTTTATTTGATGTAATCTGGAAAGTCAGCCACTTGTTTATTTTACTTCTGTTTCCTGTTCAATTTTGTTTTTGCTGTTGTTCAAAGTCACCTAGTGATACGGTCTCTGTTATTTTGAATGGTTCCTTGTGATTGGAAGTGGAAAATTCTTCGCTAAGAAATACAGATTTTATTAACTCCAACTTATTTTTAATTATTGATATGTCAATGTGGATGCATGTAGCTGATAGTTTATACATATCTGAATGAGTTTGGTACCATACTTGGAATTCGTATGAAAGTTTTAATCTGATGAGAAAATTTAACTACTCTCGTTCTTAGGCATTTATTTTTTATTTCCGGCAACAGCAACTTCTGCTGTTGCTGGAAACTACATCTAGCGTAGCCTGTTCTTCTTTCAATTTCTTTATCTCCTAGATTAAATTGGTTGGGGGAGATTTTAAAAGGAGAAACATGATTAAGTTCTGGATACGCGTAATCGCCCACATCACACAGAGCACCCGTCCTAGGTATGACGATAAACTACATCTGCGTACTTGGTAAGACGATAAACCCCATCCGACAGCAAGGCCTTTGATCAGAAGGTTTGAGGAGCGTGGAACTACCTCTTAATTGCTGGTGTTCCCAGGTCCACTATGATACGGGGTGGTAGCACCTGTCAGTGTCCCAGCTATGGGAAAATAGTTAACTCAAAAGACTACGAAAGTATAAAGATAGGTTTTAATACTAGCAATATCCCCTTGAAAAAAAATATTACAAAAAATACATTTTTGAAGATAAAATCATTCCCTGCAAGACATTTTTGCCAGTTATATATTTTTAAAAATAAAGATATTACCAGCCATACATTTTTGGAAAACATTGTCGGCATTAAATAACCCATTCAGGGTGATATGCCGTAAAATAAAACAAGACAAATCCACACAGCACATTGTAGAACATACATAAAATGGTTATTACTTGGAGAATCGATAATCAGAAATTATTATCATAAAACCGTCCTCTAAATGATTTACTTGTTATTTCTGTTGTTACACTTGAGTATTTTCCAAATAATTCCATTACAGTAATTTCTGCTGTAGATCAGGACTGTCAGCATAAGTGTCCTCCAGTAAGCGAAATAAAGGGTTCAGTTCGAAATTCCAACCACCTGATGAAGGCCGGAGCGTAAAACGGCCGAAACGTTGTGATAAATATGGTGACAAAGTTGAGGAGAATAGTCCGAATAATATATATATATATATATATATATATATATATATATATATATATATATATATATATATATTCTTTCATATGTTATTTTATACATACAAATATTTAAGTAAATATTCAGTTTATAATAAACAGTGTTAGCTTCATTTACCGGCCTGAATGCCACAGAAATTTGATAGAAATTGAAACTATATCCTACCTGTATCCGACCCAGATCCATCAACATCATTTGACCTGATGTGTCATACCATTTAGCTACGGAGAATGTTTCTGGTTAGCAATGTTGTATTACTGTTTTTAAGCAACAAATTTCCCATGATTTTTCTCGAACGATCATATCGGCTCGAAGCCTATCTTAACGTAAACAAATGATAACATATATTATGAAATGTGCATAGTAGAACAATTATTACTTCATCAGCGATGATTAAAAAATATGCATCATAATAAAAGTTAACCTTTTTGAGCCCTGCGTTTCTGGACAATTCAAGCCCTTCTGCCTGAGTTCCTGAATCGGTGGCTGTGCATTACGTCATTTTTCTCTACCAAACTAGCAAAGCGGTGGTCATTTATCAAAGGGTTAAGGGAGATAGCTCTAATTTCTCTCCAGTTTTATGTTCCTCATAAAAAGCTACTGTTATAAGACGACCATAGACAACGCATGGCTAGGAAAATGTATCTAGATTCTAAAAGACGTCTAGTTAAATGACTTATTTTATGTTTATGTATTTTAGTAGTTAACTGCAATAAGTAAAAAGGAAGTTGACCCAGAGTTTTCTGAGTGTCTTTATGTTCAGCTAGAATTTTATTAAAAAGAAAAACAGCGAACACAAATAAAATAATATTTCAAACAACAAAAGGCAAAAAATAAAGCAACATAGAACACAGTTACCCTTGAAGGGACAATAACAAAATGGTCATGTCTGGCAAATCGTCGAACAGTGGGTTGTCTTGAGGGGAAAAAAGTCAATGAAAAAAAGTACTTTGGTTGGGAAATCAAGGAGCGGTGTAGAGAGGGGAAAACAGACGAAAAGAAAATGAAGGTAGGTAAAAAATAATAATAATAATAAATAAATGAATAAATAAATAAAGCCGCAGATACTTCTCGACAAACTCCTTGCGTTTGAATGTGCCACTGTTGACCGGCTGTTTTCCCCGCGGAAATGTTTACCGATCGATAGAGAAATCGAATTAGGTCTCTAAGCTTTTAATATCAGTTTTAAGCCTGTCTGGGGAAGATTCACATTTTTTCTTTCCATTTTTTTTAAACATATACAATAGACCTATACACGATATACCTATATCTTCGAATATGGACATTCACACAAACACATACACACCCACACCCCCATAAATCCATATATATATATATATATATATATATATATATTTTTGGTTGGATAGATGTAAGTTTGTGACCCTGGGTTTCACGCTTTTTAGCGATCGTCAGAAAAACTGATTATTTTTTTTAACTTTTGGGTTTATGTAGATTGCGTGTATTGGTGTTATTGTGGATGTGGTGGGGGAAATTTCGTCGTACACAGACTTTTCACACACACACACACACACACACACATATATATATATATATATATATGTATATTTGGTTGGATAGATGTGAGTTTGTGACCCTGGGTTTCACGCTTTAGCGATCGTCAGATAAAAAGATTATTTTTTTTAAATTTTGGGTTTATGTAGATTGCGTGTATTGGTGTTATTGTGGATGTGGTGGGAGAAATTTCGTCGTACACACACTTTTCACTTACACACACACACACACACACACACATATATATATATATATATATATATATATATATATATATATATATATATATATATATATATATATATGTGTACTACCTGCATGATCAATACTGCTGTCTTGCATATGAGAGTTGATTTTAAAAATATCAAGGAACGATTTCCGACTTGTGCAATGATTAACTCCGTCAGAAGATATGAAGATTATGTTATACTGTTGTTTGTAATGCTGAAAAGGAGTCCATCATGTCTTCCAATGTTTCTACACCGCCCTATTTCAGCTAGTGGTTGGCCTTTGCCCTCCACAATTTACTGTCCTTTGCAGACCTATGCAACTGTTGTCTCTTTATCAAACTTCCCATTCCATCTGTTGCAATCATTTTTAGTAAGTGACCCAGGATCACATCGGTCATTCAGTGCTTCGCCTATTATCTTTTTTTCTATTTGTCCTCTGAGTGTTCGTTTTTACAAGCTTTCCTACGGCGCCATGCGTTACAGTAATTTCAGCTATATCTCATCATTACTAACATAAGTAACCTCTTCGTTAACATTTCCCTTCAACCATGTTTATAGATACAAATATTTAATTAGTGGCACTGTTTATAACAAACAATATTAGCTACATTTATCGGCCTGAATTTTCCAAGAATTTTCATAGGAATCAAAATTATATCATAACTATACCCTACACGGCAGGACGTGTTATACAAGAGACAGAGGAAGCATCTGTTTAACAATATCCAATAACTGCTTTTTAAACAACAGATTTCCCATGATTTTTCTCGAACGATCATATCTGCCTATCTTAATGTAAGCAAATGACAATATATATTAAGAAATGGACAATGTCCGTCAACTATTTTAATATATTTTCTGTTTATACGTTAATTTTATAGATACAGATATTTAAGTAAAAGCTCTGTTTAAAATAAACAGTATTAACTAGATTTGCCGGCCTGAAGGTCCAAGAAATTTCATAGAAAATGTATATTGCATAGCACGTCAGGCCAAATGTTCTATTCAAATTATTTTTATTTTCCCAAGAACTTTCAATCGCTTCTGAGACCATCAGCAGTGGGTTAAATTGTTTGTGGATGTGTATACGTAGTTCCGTGAATTCAGAATTTTTTTTTTTAAAATCATTTTTCTACGGCCAAGACTCTTCTTTTTTTTTCTTTTTTTTTTTTTTTTTGTTCAACTTTTAGTTATTATTACGACCCGGAATGGTGCACGTGTGGTAGCAAGAATTCCTGCCTACATCCTGGTATTCTTTGGGAAGATGGAGTTGGAAGTTTTAAATGGTCTAGCAGGACGTCACGTGTAACAACTATTGGGAAAGAAGCAGTTTATCGCTAATTCATCAGATGGTTGGTTTTCCGACATGGCCTCAGAAAAGAATTTTCTCCAAGTTTTCAGTCGGTCTGACGTCTCCAAGGAAGAAATAAAAGCATTTCTTATTCCATTCATTTTCCTTCGGTTCATGTGTCGGATAACAAAATTTTATTATCGCAAGGCAAAAGTTTGTTTTGTCGAAAACAGTTTAGTTAGCGAGACTGCTTGTGTGGGATTTTAATTTTCCATATCTAGCTAAGGCTCCGTAGCTACACCTGTGTTTTGTCAATTATCAAAATCTAACGTTTTGAAGTGGACTTTCTTTGGCGAACATTTCTTGATAACACAATTCCATTCGCGCAGGCCAAGTAGGAAAATCGGTCAATGATAGCTCGCAGGTGGCCTTTAATTTTCATATTTGTCCAAAGTCTTTTTTAGTCGCCTGTTTCTTGTCGTCACTTATCGAAATAACATTTTCGCTTGAATTTTTCCCTTGGCCGGTGGTCTGTGTTTTGATAATAAGATGCCTTCTCGTACCAATAGTTTGTTTTCATATCCTTAGATAACACTTCCCTACCCACTCAATCTCATTGTCATTGTAATGACACTCTTTCGCCATTTGCCACTTATCCAAAATAACCCTTTTTTTATTGCCTCTTAAGCCGTGCGTGTGTGTGTTCACTTATCACCTATGATCCGTCTCGCATTACTTTTTCCCTTCCTTTCTTCTTTTTCTTTCCTTTTCCCTTTTGCCTTTCTTTTCTGCCTGGATGCATGGTGCCACACACACACACACACACACACACACACACACACATATATATATATATATATATATATATATATATATATATATATATATATATATTAATGCAAATATACGACAAATTTCTCAAATTATACAATATAAGATCATGACTGAAACGAAAACAAATCACTCTTTATGTATCAAAACACACACGATCTTATATTGTATAATTTGAGAAATTAGTCGTATATTTGCATTATTATATATATATATATATATATATATATATATATATATATATATATATATATACACGTGTGTGTTTTGATACATAAACAGTGGTTTGCTCGTTTCGGTCATGATCTTATATTGTATAATCTGAGAGATTTGTCGTATATTTGCATTAATATACTCATTAAAATCGACTTTATTTCAACATATCATAAAACTCTAGCATTGTACAGGTCAAGATAATTTAATTGGACTTATTATAATGTTTGTTTTACTGAAAATTTTCCGGATGGCATTAACAAAATTATTACTAAATCAGAAAGTTTAAACTGTTTTTCTGGCCTTTCATGTCATCGCTAACAGGTCTTTCGTTCCCTTCTTTTGCTTCGTGAATGTTTTAATCAAATAATCAAATTTATTTTAATCAAATAAGTGGAGTCCTTTTTCTTTTTTTTTACTTTTTTAAACATTTAAACCCAATTAACTCAAATATGATACTAAGTCGCAGGTGGTTACAGTGGGTTTTAAAATATGAGAAAGCACTATTAAGCAGAGAGAACAATAAAAGAACAGGAAATAAGAAAAAGGAAGATTACGATTGACATTATATTGAAATTTTTGAAGATCTAAGTTGACTGGAAAGCAAGAAGTCGGAAGAGTGTTCTGCAAGCGATAAATGCGGGAGAAGAAATTATTAGCATAGAACATACGTTTATATTTACCCACTTCAACTGTAAAATGAGGAGACCTTTTAGCCAAGCTAGCACTTCGATTAAATGCATAATGTGTAATTATCATAGCCGGAAGTTTATCAGAACTATTACCATGAGGGAATATATAGAAATGGCACAGTGAAAGATAAAAATAAATGCCTTGTTTTAAGCAAAGGCTCAAAAAGTGTAAACCGTGGACATTGTTTTCTTTTTATTAACAAAACTGAAAAAAATAAATAGATTTGTTATATTCTTTTAAAATAGCTTTGTAGAAATTATCTACATTTCTCCTTTTTCTTCTTCTTATTATCTTCGCCTGTAATTGTCCTTTATTGAGACGTAGACTTTCCTCAGATTCCTAGGCGCTGGATGTGACAGGGTTAGGTGGTATTTTCGAATAATTATCGCCCAGGGTAATTTTGTGCTCTAGGTAAATGTAACAAAATCGATTGGAATTGAACTTGCCTCTCTGACATTTCATCCAGAGTAGTTATCCTTTACACCAGAGGACGTCAACTCATTCGACCCCGCGAGCCGGATCGTGTTATAATGACGGGTCGATGGGCCGGACGAAGGCCATTAATGAAAAATTAAGAAAAAATTACATATGCAGACACCTGTCAACCTAAATATTTAAAAACATAATGAAAATAAACATTGAGAAATCAGAAAAACAAAAGAAAATCTAAAATTAAAAAAAAACACCTAACAAAAATTACTTTTCCTCAAGGAACGTCAAAATACTTCAAAGTGAAAAAAAAATCAACCGAAGTGAAATGGATGAAATTATGACGTGAAGGTTTGAAACTCTTATTGAAAATTGTTCCACAAACGAACCACACACACACACACACATCAAACAAAAACGAAGCACATGTACCCATACATACGAGTACAAATAGTTGCAAACATTTACACTTACGTACGTACACATGCGATATCATCCACACATTCATGAGGCATGTATGTATAATGCGCGTATGTTTAACTGTCTTTAGATTTCTGCTACTTCGCATGTCAGTCCCTCCCTGGCCTCTTTCACTTTATCGTTCCTTTCGCTTCTGTTATCTTTTAATGTAGCCAAGGGTCATAACAAATATGTATCCATTATTTGACATTAAACGTAGGCAACGCAACTTGGTAAAATAAGTCTCATGAAAGATAACTGGCAGATAGTTTAATATTTTTAGTGCATTGAGATGTGTAGACATTCTATGGAAAATGACATATAGCAAATTTCATTTGAAGGTCGTTTTTTGTGTTAAAACTAGAATCATTGGGAATCAGGCTCGCGGGCCGGTCAAAATGCCTTCGCGGGCCGGATCCATCCCGCGGGCCGTAGGTTGCCGACCATTGCTTTACACCAACCGTACGTTCAAGCTTACAGCACATAATATTCCAAGTGGTCACCCATCTAGGAACTGACCAGGCTTGACGTTGCTTAATTTAGCTGACCGGACGAGACCCGGTGTTTCAACGAGATATGGCCGTAAGCCTCCGCATTACTTTCTTTTCTTTATACATTACTTCTCTCTGCTTCCAAGGAGGCTTTGGCGTAAAATCCACTTTCGGAGCAGATAAAGGCTTTATTTCAGTATGTAAGCAATTTAATTTTAGAAGCCATATACAAAACAGAATTGCTTATTTATAAAGATGATAAAAGATCAGAAGGGTAATAAATAATAAATCAATTATTTTGAAAATTTGATTTTTAAAGATGTATTTGTAAATTAGTTATCGCCATTAAGAATAGCTCAGTTTGGCAATAGATATGATGCATCCTTGCGGAAGTAAATAGATGGATCCGTATTTGAACTTTGCCTAAAAGATAGCGGGAACGGCAGAAAAAGAGAATGAAATAAACATAAGGATATTTTTCGCATATTATATATTGCTTATTTTTACAACTTTATACGTTAAAGTAATAAAAAAATATATCGGGTTAATAAATAGATAAAAGTCTATTAATTCTTTAGATATTGCTTATTGTATGGAGGATATACTAACAGTGTCGATATTATTGGCGGGAAAAGAAGAATCTTTCAACACCCAGACTTTCATCTTTGTAAGGTACCTTTTCTCCATTAAAATACCTTTTTCTAAGAACGCATGGCAATTCTCAAATAATAATGGAATTGGATTTCAGGAGAGTCATGATCGCTTATGTCCTGAAAGTGTATTGTATTAAAAAAAATTATACGTACTTGCAGGTGCAGAAACATTATATATTCAAACACAAAATGGAAAGTATAATGTATATTTGACACGTCAACGTGATGTAATACTTAACAAGCTAAGTTAGATAAATGACGTCCGAGTAAGGAGTTCGATCCTCACAGGGAGCTCTATGGTTTCGGTCTTGTGTATTCATTTTAATTTAAGACACTTTCTAAGTCATTTTTTGTATTCCATTTACTTGGTCTAACTCTTTAGCCTCATTTGATTTTTTATTTATTTATTTCTTTTTCCTGCGTAACGTTTTTTTTCTTCTTCTTATTTTACGTATCCTTGTTTGGCTAAGGCCAAGCTTATTTTTTTTACTGGTATAACCAGCACTCTATTTTTATCTTGTGTTTTAGTTTTATTATTATTTGAGATATTTTTTTTCTTTATTAAAGTATGTACAATTCCTTTCTTTTCAAGGAGACTTTAATAAGTTTCTGTATTTTATTACTTATAGCTTTTGGTTGAAGGTTGTTCACCGTTTTCTTCCGTTTTTTTCTAAGTTACTTTACAGAGGAGAAAAATTGTGCCGGGCTGAACCAAAAAAAATACACACGCCAATTAAAAAAACGTCATGGCCGACAAAGTCGGTCTGTAAAAATATAAAACTTGTACAGGGAGACATCGAAGTCTGGCTCACCTGACAACACGCTACAGAAAAATATCAAGCAGCTGGCCTAAGTATAGTGGCCATAAATCGCCAAAAAGAATTCATTAAATGAAAGTATGGCAAACCAAAATGGCCAACATAAAATTAACGTAACCATTAAAAGCACCCAACCTATGGTGGCCGAGAATGTTTAAAATACGAATAATGAAACTAATAATGGAAACCAACCAATGGTGAGGGAAAATGGTCAGGAAAAGAAAAAAAGAAGTCAATCAGAAGAATGATAGTGTTATGGCCGGGAATTCCCCATTCTGCTGGAAGTCCTCAACGAAATGTATAATTAATATCGAGGAGTTTTGGCAGAGAGTCAAAAGTTACATCTTATCAAAGAAGATGTGCTTTTGGTGGCTCCGCAAGAATTGAAGAAGTTTGAAAAACGAATTGTGTCAGTCTTGTAGTCGACAAGCGTTCGCGGAAAAATTATCGCGCCACGAAAGGCATCGTCATCTAGTTGCTGAAGTCTCTGGCGATTAAGCTTCAAAGAATAATCAAGGGCACAAAGAAAAATCAAGGGTTATTTCACGTGAGACATACAGCTGACTAAGCCTGAAGACTGTGTAAAAGCAGACAGTTGCGACCTTATGATTAATGATCTCATGCTAAGTAAGTAATATTGAAGGCAGGCGAATTACTTGTAGCAATCTTTCAGGTTCCTCCTCAAGTCTTTGGAGAGAACTCCTAGAACGCTCAGATATTGCGTGCTCCTTCCAACAACCTGAATGGAGGATGGAGTTTTGAAATCATGGTGGATCTATATCATCATCTCTTTGCATGTAGAGGACCAGAAAATACCGAGCACTGTGACCGGCCGAAAACCAACATGGTTGAAGTGGGGAGAGACTGGAAGAAGAAACCTAGGACCTGATAAGTAAAGCGTGACTAGTAACGAGGACAGGTTAAGATTTTTGAGACTATTTTCAGGATCTGTTCACCAGGAACCCCGGTCTGAGCACTGCTCAGTTCGACGCCTATTTGGCCGGCTATCCCCGCCTTGAGGCGGCTGAAGCAGCTGGGTACGAGGATCCCATTTCAGAGTCGGGAAACTGGAAAGAGCTGAGAATGGTTGACCTGGACAAAACTCCGGAAATAAATTGAAGCAGAGGCCCGTTCTTTTTTCTCTGCTAGAAGTGATTTACAGCAACTGGATGATGCGGTGGCCTAAACTATAACGCTTCACCAGAGATGTAATCATGTTACTATGCAAGAAAAACATCCGTGAAATGGGATAGGTAACTTTGGGTCGTTGACGATGTTAAATACAGAGCTGAATATTTTAGCTAGGACCTTAGTCAACCGTTTGCTGGCTGTCCTCTATAGTATGAGTGGTTCTTAGCAGACTTGTGTTGTGAAGAGTAGGACTATTAAGAACAACATTTGGTACGTTGATTATCGAATAAGTCGACCGTGAGGCTTTTCTGATCTGTTTAAATCAGTCCAAGGCATTCGATAGGTTAGACCATCGATTTCTGGAAGCTGCTCTTGCGGCAGCTGGTTTGAGGCCGTATTTTAGCACCTGGGTTTGACCTGTATGCATCCTACGGTGCGCTGGTTAAAGTGAATGGTGCAAGATCGGAACCTTTCGCATTCTCAGGTTTGTAGGCTTTCGCCTCTGCTTTACGTGCTTGCGTTCAAAACATTTCTTCGAAAGTTAAAGGCTAATCTGGGCATTCGCAGAATTTCATTACTCGGTGCTACCACATCTGCCAGAAAGCAAAGGATACGAGACAGTGACAGGGGGGGGCTAAGATTAACTGCGATGTCTGTTGGCTTGCGGGTGTGTGTGTGTGTTGATGATATGAAGATATCATGATTCCCATGCTACGCTGAAAGTGCTCGAGGCCATTTCTGTTTGCAGCAATGTTGTACTGACTAAGGCAGAACATTGTGTGTTCTTTTGCGTGCTTGGAGTTATGAGAGACGTGATATGGACCACGAGACAGAAAGAATTCACCTCTTCCCAATTGATTTTTACTTTAAACATCAGCTAAAAGAGTTGTGAGTTCAATACCTCATTAAGGCAGTGGAGATCTTGAATAGGGGAATTAACATGAGATAAATGATAACTGACATTCATTAGACATGGCACGTGGAACTAGAGCAGTCTACCTCATCCAGCAAAATAAAGGGTTCAGTTAGACATTCCAACCATCTGAAGAAGGCCGAAACGGGATAGATATGGTAACAAAGATGAGGACAATAGTCCGAATCATGTAAATAGTGTATATAATACATTATCTCAAAAATATAGATAGGTGACATTTTCTTTAATGTGATATTTCCTTTATTGTGACTTTAATGTTGCATTTCATTTCATGTGACATTTCATATAATGTTGTTAATTGGGACTCTGTTTCGCATCATTTTCTTGAAGCAGTTTTTTTTAAGAAAATTGACGTCATTAACAATATCTTAGTATTGATGGGAAATATTCCTTATAAGCGTAAAACGCCTTTGGTTGCAGCTGTTTTTAATTAGGGAACAGTTAAGATCCTTACCACTCAAGAAATTAACAAGGAAAACAATTTTATACCGTTCAGCATGAACTAGTGATGAAAGAAATAACGGAATAAAATACATAACAGAGATTCACATTGAGAAAATATTTCTTTTATTGCTGGTATCGTTAGAATTACTGTTTCCGTTTCTTCTTCTGTTCCGTTTCATCCTGCCACCATGTTACTACATAAACAGGACACAAATAAAATACAGCCGTTTTCTCTGATCAGTGATTAATGACTTTAAGCGGATGAATCCTGCAAGTTTTAGAGAAGATAATCCGTTATCAGATCTTACAGAACAGTGCGACAGAGTCCCAATTAACAACTTACAGAAATCTCGACACCTGAAGACTTCCGCCATCAGCAAACAGTAAAATGGTTAGCACATGCTAATAAAAGAGTAGATAATGATAAGATAGAGATGTTGATTTTCTGCACTACCTTAAGAAAAGATTACGAATGAAACTCCTATCAATACTAGAAATATTGATAATGACGTCAATTTTCTTTAAAAAAAACTCTTTCAAGAAAATGATGTTATAAATTCCAACCAACAGTACAGCCAATTGTTAAGACGATAAACACTAAATGTTTCAATATAAGGCAATTGCTAATATCACCATTATCAGTATCACACTTTTATTTGTGTTATGAAACCTTTTTTTCTTATGAATTTATTCCAGTAATATATTCCAATAAATGTTTGATGATGATTAATTCTGATATTGTATAGAACTGAAATAAATTATTTACCCCATTTACAAAGGTCAGACTTGTTGTTCTCATCTTTGTTGTCGGACATTGTATGCTCCAGCCTTCTTCAGGTGATTAGAATTTCGAACTGAAACCTTTATTTCGTCCACAGATGTAGACACATGGCTCAGTGTATAAAAGCATTGGTTGAACTACTCCGGTGACTTGAGCTAATGAGTTCTGAGTTCAAAACATGGTCACAGCAGGGGTAAGCAAAAACTTGGGGAGTTTAGTTACTAAAGGTATTTAACTGACACAGAGATACCCAGAAAAAACATGACATGTGAAACGAGAATAATCGATCCCAGTGAAGGAAATTATG
Source organism: Acanthosepion pharaonis (assembly GCA_903632075.3). Taxonomy (NCBI): domain Eukaryota; kingdom Metazoa; phylum Mollusca; class Cephalopoda; order Sepiida; family Sepiidae; genus Acanthosepion; species Acanthosepion pharaonis. The sequence goes on along the minus strand of CAHIKZ030004411.1, from coordinate 2,082,250 downwards.
GTTTCGGTTCAAAATTCCAATCACCTGAAGAATATTTGATTTTTTTTTATAAAAACGATACTCATCTAAGTCAGCGTATCCTGTACAATCTTGTCAAAGATGGAGAAGATACGTGAAATGTCGTTCAGCACAAGAATGCTGAGAATACCATGGTCTGAAAAATGAAAAAAAAAATCATAAACGTATATGAAAACAAAAATAACACTTATACTTACAACCAGATAGAGGCAGCTGCAATTTATAGGAAACTTAATAAGGAAAGAAGGCTTGGAGAATTTGACACTCGTAGAACATAGTGAACGCAAAACGAACTGATGGATATAGCCAGTAACGTACCCGTCAAGTATTTGTAAATGGATGCCAAAACAGGGAAATTGAGATATGATGATAACACATATCTAAGACTTATAAAGGACAGGAAGTTGCGGAGAGCCATGATTGTTCACGTCTGGAAGTGACAAGGACAATAGCATAAGAAAAATACATGTAGGATTCATATCCTGTACTCGTTAGCAAGCTTTTCAGTGAGTACATAACAACTGGAATGAAGTTAATGATCATCGAATGCTGGCAATTTATCGTATTGTCTGCGACTAAGCTTTTCGACACTAATTGACTAGAATAAAGATATTAAGATGTTCTTATCAAGTATAACGAACAATTGAAATGTAAGGACTAAATTTTATTTCATAAAATATCGGCTAAAAGAAAAACATAAACAACACAAAGATAGAAAAAGTCGTTTCAAGCAGACGAGTTTAACATCCCATAATTGCTGAGTTAGGCAGAGGAAACTATCTTTCGTTGTCTAGTGGAAGAATAATGGATAGCGGCTCGGATTGAGGAATCGGGGAGCTGAGTTCGAATTCCATTACATTCACTTACGTGCTAATACCGTTAAAAAGGTATGAATCCTCTTTTTCACCTCCCCCAGCTATGGGTAAATGGCAGGACAGACCGGCCAACTGGTCTACCGCAGAAAGGAATAGCAACCTACTCCGGAAAAAAAGTCTGCCTCGTCAACCATGTATCAAAATATACGCATGGCACATAAATGACGCATGGCACATAAATGACTGACTGGGTGGAAGTAAATAATAAGTCTTCCTCCACATGAAGAAAGAAGAAAAATACTATCTGTAGCTCTAAAGCTAGTTCTTATCAGCTTAGCACCTGACAGATACTGACAGTTATTAAGACGTTGGGTAATAACTGTTTCTTTATCCCTCTTATCGCTATGTAGGACGTAGCCGATGAAAACGGACTTGATATCGCTTAGCTTTATTCCCTGCGAATCCCCATGATATTTGGGAAAGGATAGCAGAATGATTTCCTGTTACTGTCTCCATGGGTGTTTTTCCAGGTTTGTATTTATTTTAGACAAGTTCCTGTCCACACCAATAGATCTAACTCTTTCTAGCTATTTAAACTATAGATAGAAGGTGGAAGGTAATGTATTATTGTTTTGTTTTTTTTTCATTAGGGCGTAGTTCGAAAGCTAACGAAACGGCGGAGACCAGAATTTAAACTCGGCTCGCTTATTATTAGGTTGGTTCAAAAATAATGACGTAATAATGTCGTTTTTTGACGTTAAAAAATACGTCAAAAACGACATTATTACGTCATTATTTTTGCACCAACCTAATACAATTCTCACAGATAATTATACTACCGGTACTCGCTGACCGCATAATGGATTATCAGGTTTGTTTTTTTTTCTGATCAAAGTAATAAGGCGTCAGTTAGTAAAATAAAGCACCCAGCTTGCTTCCACACTCGGTCCAAGACCAGGTATTGGTAGCATAATTGGTATCAGTGTAAGAAGTGTAATCGGCGAGACGAGTTCATATTCTGGTTTTGCCAGTTACGGTAACTTTCGAACTATGCCCTGAGAAAAACAAGGATCCATCATTTTTACACCCTTCAGATATACTTACATTATTCGATTTTTTATCATTATCTTCATTGCCATATTCACAACGTTTCACCTGTTGTATGCTCCGGACTTCTTCAGATGATTTGAATATGACAGTGAAGATGAGGATAACAGTCCGAATAATGTAAATAATATCAGTAATTATAATACCTCATCTCAGTTATATAGAAAGACCACCAGGCCTCCATGAAATAACAGGGAAGAGTTGGGCATCTTGACGTTGGTGGCGCCTAGTCTAAGAGAAAGAGGAACCTGGATCCAAACCGCGTAGAGAGTAACAGAAAATTTCTCTACACTATATCTGTGGTTTATAAGTCTTGGATTTCTTTATTCATTATCAATCTGATTTCCTGTTCTGACATCAGGTATATTGCTGCCTGTATCCCACTGTTCGTCTTGACTTCAGTATGTTCTACGAGTGTCAAATTCTTCAAGCCATCTTTCCTCTATATCTACCCTATATATTTCAGCTGTCTCTATCTGATTCTAAGTATAACCGTTATTTTTGTGTCCATAAAGTTTAATGTTTTTCACTGTTCCGACCATTGCATTCTCAGTATTCTTGCAGAACGACATTTCTGTTGGATCATGTCATTTTTCCACATTTGATGAGATTGTACAGCATGCTTTAAAAAAAATAAAAATATTCCATATTGTGATTTATATGATCGTAAAATGCATTTGGATGAAACTGCTTTTAATGACAGTACGAATTTGATCCTGAGCTGGCAAGAAATTAATTTGTCTTTCATTATGAACTAGTATTGAAAGAATTACGGAATAAAATACAAAACTGAAGAAGCTTTAATAAAAATGAATAGATGTTCGATCAGTTTTGCATATATATATATATATATATATATATATATATATATATATATATATATATAATAAGCATTACTCTTAAGTGAATTTGAATTGAGTTCTCCGTGCCCCGGGGGTATTTCGTATTAAGATACACGTAAAAACTGCCTTCCTTTGCGATGATGAGGTAAGATATATGACTGATATCAAATCAGTCAGGTTTCGATATCGGACATCAACCCACACTGAGGAGCTGTGATACGGCGAAACAGTCTATCTCTGGATGACTATATATGCTCCCGGAAATCCGGTTTAGCTGTCAAAGGAAACGGGTTTAAAAAAAAAACGGCTATTAATGCTATTAAGCATTATTCTTAAAGTAAATTGATGTCAGTTCTCTGAGCCTCGTCGTATTTCGTATCCAGAAAAAACTTTAAAATTCCTTTCATTTCTGCCGTGCGACGATATAAGTCTTAAGATATTTCACTGATGTCAAATCAATCGTGTTTTGATCCCGGCTTGAAACATTCGGACGTCTAACCACACTGAGGTTGTGATACAACGAAACAGTCTGTCTCTGGATGACTATATATATATATATATATATATATATATATATATATATATATATATATATATATATATAATAATGATAAAAGTAACTTGGTAACCGATGGATAATTCCGGTAAGGATCTAATCCCGAGAGCTCAATGTAAAAAAAAAAACAGACCAAATAATAATTAATTAACAAATCGGTGACATCAAATTTGAAATCGCCAGATCTGACGAAGCGAAATCGATTTTTGCGAAACAAAATATTACCACGGCTTTCTGAAATCTCCGATTTCTTAATTAATAATTATATATATATATATATATATATATATTCGAACTCTATATAACATATATTATATTTATAGATTGGACTCCTGAATATGGAGTTCTTTATCGAAACCTCTATAACAATCAAATATGAATAGAAGTTCTAGAATAAATCAAAATATTTTTTTTTTATTTCTCATGCCAAGCCAATTCCACTTATAGCAGAAAATCTATTTTCCTTGTTTCGAAGTTGATTATTCCAACAGTTTATAAGCGGAGCAATTTTTCCAGGAAGGCAAACAGCCAGAAAGAATACAAATAAAGAATTGCTCAATGGACATTACACGAAATGGAATAATGTCTGCTATTTCTTTTTAAATAACTAAATTTTCTGAAAATATTTAAAAAAAACAATTCAAACAGAAAAAAAAATACGACACTTTACCGTCATTTTCCTTGTTGCCACTATCATATAACCTTTCAAATGATAAAAGGTCATCCAACGAAATGAAATGAATAAAAATATTTTCATTTGTGTGACGCTAACTCTTACATGGAATGAATACCAATATTTTGAACCCGCGTAAAAATTCACGCCATCAGACAATGACTTGTTTGTGTCACGTTTTCACGGAGGTTAATGTCGGTCAGATATGCAAATACACACACACACACACACAATCACAGACATACGCACAAACACACAAGGGTGTATTTATTTATTTGTGTATTTGCTGATTGTGTCGTCAGAATTATTATACTGTTTTATCTCTTGTACGTTTTATATTTTCAAATGACTATTCCAGCTTCAAGTAATCAATGACTATCCTATTATAACTTTGCTTGTCCTTCTCTTCGTTAGTTCGTACGACCGTTACGCCCTGCCAATACCTCAATGGACTATTCTATTTGAGCACGCGGAAAGCAAGGAAACAACTAGTGTTAGTGAGAAACGGTATGAAAGAAAGGAAGGAAAAAAGAAAGAATAGGAGATATAAGTGGAGAGAGAGAGAGAATCAGATAAAACTGAAAAAGGACAGATATTGCACTTTCATCTTAGACGGAAGGCCGACAATCGACTGTATTTTCTTGCCGCCCCGCTTTGATATGAGGTCAGTTTAATGCGGGGATCGTGCACATGGGCCATGACCAAAAACAGGTCATCCCATTCCACTGTCGGTTGCCGTAGCATCGGTATGCCTATTGATCCCCACCCTTTTTAGTTCAATCGGGGAGCGCATTGCTGCTGGCACCTGTTTCCATATATTTTCAGTTAGGCTCTGTCCGCTGAAAGAGACAAAATTGAGTTGTGTTCTTCCTGGAGACAGAGAGCCAACTGAGGAATGAAATGCAGTTTGTTCGCCCAAAGGCAGATACTACGTTTTGAGCCCAGTTTAAATGCTGCGAAGCGAAGGCCATCGCAATAAAATCACCGTTTTTCAGACGTAGAGAATCGGACGAATCACCAAAATATTCAGTTGTCATAAATAAAATAACATCGTTTCCTGAATTATGTTTAAAATATTATCAAGAGAAATGTTCGTAAGAAGGGGATGAAGTAAAAGACACTTCTTAGTTTCAATGAGGAATAGATAGATAGATAGATAGATAGATAGATAGATAGATAGATAGATAGATAGAAAGAAAGAAGTGGTTAACATCCCATACCAATACTTCATAAATAATGGTCTATTCTGTTTTGATCGCGTCGGAAGAGAGGAAAAACACTAGTTGGTTTCAGTGAGAAAATGAATGAAATAAAGAAAGAAATTTAAAAGTTTTTAAAGATTTCCCTAATGAAATGGAATAATTTTCAATTTCAAATCTTTTCATTTGTACCCACTTCTTAAAATAACGACCAGTATTCATATTTATGATTGTTATTGCAATATTTTGTTAAGGTTGTTAAACTCAAATATTTAACGATGCGATAGGGGAATATTTTACGGATATTTTATTGTTGTAGAACTCACCATGAGCTTAAAAAAAAAAAACTTTCATAGATTATTAAAATAGAAATAAAGTGTAATTTTCACGGGTTAAATGTAATATCTTTATTGAGATTGACATATATGACTGGGGTATTTCCGTCATACACCATTGTACTGGAAACCTTCCTAATCCTATTTTAAAGAAACAACTTTCTATTACATATTTGATATGTAAATAAAAAACATTAATTCGCTCCGTATTTCTATAAGTTATATAAGTTTTTTATATCACAGAGTATCACCTTTTTTTACATTTTGATATTTAAGATGTTTTATATTTAGTTCATCTACAAGGTTTTATGAAAAGTAAAACGATTTTTTTTCACCAAAAAGAAACACTAAATGTCAGACAAGAATTTCACATTTTTGCCATGGTGCCTACCAAGATTAGGAATTAAATAAGATTACAACAATCAAAAGTGGTGAATAAAGTATAATTAAGATTAATCCATTTTGTAGTCCATTTAACGCCTAAATTTGAATCTGGAGAAGGCGCATTTCAGTCAATACTAATTACACCGAACAAACTTACAGTCGTTCGTAAGCAATTTTTTAATAGCTATAAGTTAAACAAGACTGCGAATCAGCTTCTCTCACAGACTAAACGTCGGAAGCCTGTCCCTGATCTATCGCCACTTCCATGAAAGTGCTCAGTCGAACTAGATTACTTAGTTCCACCAGTTCTAACCTATGAACCTTGTAGCGAATCGCCCTTGTTCCATTGTTGAGATGTAAGTTCCACTCTAGTAGTTACTTCCCGCGAAAATCTCTGTGGAACCGACTCTCAAGAGTATGTTTTCCCGATCACTATAATTCAAGACTTGGGTTAACCGTTATCTTCCACACATATCCGCATGCACTCTCCGTCTTCATCTGTAATACTCTACTTCGAACAGCTGCCGGACTTTATACAGGGTGAACCTCACTGTAAAAAAAAAGAAAAAAAATCTTACTGGATCAAGGCAAAAGTTAGTTGGGATTTTATAGAATTTCAAAGACTGTATTAAGATATTTGTACATAGATTTCTTTAATCAGATATGGACCATTTTTCCGCTGCATGTCGCAAATATGACATTTCCGTTACTTTTAACGTTTTAAATATCTACCATCTTTTTGAGGTGATGAACTGGTCTAAATTGATATCACAGGCTTCTGGAGAACAGAAGTTCTTCCCATTACACGAAGTGTATTTACTTGACCCCCCACTGAGTCAGGTTGTGACACAAGGTCATTTTTTAAGGTGGGGACCCGAGTATTTTTACTCGGGCCGCTGGTCCAAGCTGGTCATAGCTGGTCTAATCTAATCATAGCCGGTCTTGACTTGTCCTAGCTGGTTCAGGCCAGAGCTGGTTTAAGCTAGTTTTAGCCGTGATACTATCCGCGCAGGGACGAATCCCTACACAAGAGAAGTATGTCCATTATTGGAAGTTGTTCCCGTCGAAATGAAAAGTAATACGAATGTAAAACATTCGGTGAATACGTAAGGTGTAGTAGATATGTCAACAAAGCTTTACTAAGTTCTGCAGTGTCTACCAAAAACTAAAAAAAATAATGTGAGGAAAACAACATCTTTCCGATTGGTCAATATGGATGCTTTTTATCGACCAACCATTAATTGGTTCATTTCGAAACAATACACGAGTCAATTCCACATCTGATTCTTCACAGAGGTCGTAACGCAAAATGCTCCGTCAAACCTATGACAAATACAGTATAACGTCATCAATGACATCGGACCTTGTGAAATGGTCTCAGTCTTCTCAAAACATATGTCACCGTCTGAATGTAGCGAAATACTTAAGAGAATTATCCGTAGTATCAGTTGGCACCCACTCGCATCCAAGCATCAGTATCGTCGTCCTCACTGCGTCCCCACTTTCCTCCCACGGATAGCAGTGTTGGAGATGGCAATAAAAGCACAGGCTACTCCTGAAGAGTAGTCATATCGAGGCTATTCACGTGAATTTCATTTTCAAGCCGAGACACTTAGCGAGAAGCGCCTCCCTCACGGCTCAAACGGGATTGAGACAGGCCATATCTAGCCAGAACTGGTTGCATCGGGTTGTCGGATGCTTGGTATCTCAAGTCTAGTACTATCTTCTTCCGCGGGTTTGGTTGGTTGAAGTTAGTTAGATCTTTGTCTGTTCCGTTATTGGGGTCTTCCGGAGTTCGTCGCATTCAGTCTGGTCCCTCCACCACGATCTTACTGCCAGGGATGGCCCTACAGGTGTTTAAACGCCAGAAGGTTTCGCTTTTTAGATCACTTGGAATCTTCTCTGTAAATGGTGCCTAGCGGTTATTTTTCTTTATTTTTTTATTTTTATACAGCATCTGTTTTAACTTTCGGGAAAAAAAAGGGCTTGAAATCACGAAAGTTCATCTCATTATCACATTTAAGATAAAAACTTATAAAATCCCTTTTACAGATACGAATACTATAGAAAGAGGTATGGGAATGTCACGTTCCCAAATGTCTATATTTGCGAATGTATTCTCGTCACGTTTGAAAAGAAATAACCTGTTTAAATGACCTATATTGAAAACACTCTTGGAACTTTTTATTCAAAGCCAATATTTTGACGGTTAGAATGACGAAGTATTGATGCTAAAATCACTGAACTGAACTTTTTATCGTGAAGTTTAAATCGACTGTCTCAAGAATGAAAATTAAGGACATTTACAGGAAAATATTAATCCGAAAATAATGATCCAGATTTTGCACCGGATGTAGTCTATGTAAGCGTCACGGAATTCGAATCATACGCAGCCACATGAATTCAAATCATGTTATATCAGTTTATATGCAGTCAAAAGGACTTCCCTCATATAGTAAAGATAAACAAAGAATCTACTGATTTCAGGCAAATATATTTAAAAAAACATAGTAAGGAATAATGATTTCCAAATTGAGAGCAAATTTGCTTTTTAGCATCATTAGCATCATCAGTGCTTAAGAAAAAGTATCTTTTGCCAGGAAAACATAAGTACACAAGAAAAAATACTTCCCGTACATTCAATTTGTTTCTCAGTATTTTATTTTTCTTCTCATTCTTCATGCTTAAAAAAAAATAAACGAGAAATATCGCTGGTTGATCAGTCGGAGATAAAATGTACTATGCTGGTTTTCCAAGCTGCTTTCTACCATCATTAGAACGTATTATTACTTACGAGAAGGTGACATTGCGACTTTCCAAGTTGTTAGTTTTCAAGCAAAAAGGAATCATCCATGTTTGTTTGCATGTTAACAGAGAAAAAAAAAGAAAATGTTGTGATGTTAAGAAGATAGCGTTAGTGTGTCGGTAGACTGTAAAATCGGCTTAACATGTTCTTAGAACCTAATTTAATGTCATGGACGTTGTCGAATGACATTTAGAAACAATCAATTCAAAAAAAGTTATGTATAAAAAGAAACGAACTAAAAGAAAAAAAATATATTCTCGATGAAATGTAAGGGAAACTGGCGTTTTTAAAATATATACTTGAAGTGTGAATAAAATCAAATGAATTCCGCTCTACAGGATTATGAACAGAAATATAACAATGTATGTTGGTGCACAAACACACACACACACACACACACATATATATATATATATATATATATATAATTATTTATTTAAAAATATGATTCCAACTCGCGACATAAGAGGTCTCATGTTTCAAAACAAGAGCCGAAAACTTCAATATGATTATTTGAATTAAATTGAATTAAAGTAAGCTCTGTTCCATCTTCAAGCAAAATTTTTTTTTGGAATAACTTATTTCTGAAATTTACGTGTTTTAATAGTATATTCATAATTGAAATCAAGATTTCCATGGTAACACCCAGGGCGGATTGTATAAAATAGCTAGGGGTGTGTTGGGTGTTAATAATAAGTATCAGTATATAGTTACTTTCATAGATGTCAGGTCAGGGTAAGGTGAGGATGTCTAAATTTGAAACGGAAGATGTTTTCGCCTAGTCTGGTTTACGTGTCTATGGAGATTTATTTATTTATGAAAGAGATTTGTGCATATAAAAACTGCCGTAACATTTGTTTTTTGACGACCTCATAAAGGGTTATCTTTTTTTGTAGGGTATTTAAACTATTTATTAGGGCTATGGATTATAAAAGTTATATTTTATGCTTGTTTTTAGCTAATTATTCAGTGCATAAATTTGATGATGTCGGCAAAAAACCGTTAACTCATGTCTATTGTTTAATAGATTTTATTATTTAGAAACTTATAATGTGCAGTTTAGTACAAATAACAGATCCGCTGGTATATAATCCAGTTGATCCTAGTAATATCAAATATTAAAACTGATTCACAGAGTTCAATGTATTTATTATAACAGTATATATATATATATATATATATATATATATATATATATATATATATATACTATTTCAAACCGGTGCAACCTTGCACCAGTCATCAGCCGTGGACTGAATTCGTCTTGGAATCTTTACGGATTTGGAATTTAATTTAGATAGCAGTCGGGGTAAAGATACAAACCTACCCAAAATTATGCCTTCTATAATTAACTCCTATAATTTCCCTCTATTTTCCATATTAAAGCTGCCTTATAACAACCAACATAATTGATTCAACCCCGCTTTGATTAATTTGATTTTACTTTAATATTTTTCACTTAATGAATTTCGTGTATAAACTGGTCTTCATAATAATTTCACCGATCCTTAATGTGATAAATGGATAATTTATCCTAACTTTAAATTGGTTTATCTTTAAATCCCCGCCATTACCTAATAATAAAAAAAGCGTTAATTCTATTTTTTTTATATTAATTGTCTAAATACAATTTCATGTTAATCCGATTAAAACATATTTGTTGTTGGTATAATGTGTTAGCGGGGATCTAAAATTCCTTTAGATATAACATCGGCCATAAATAAACTCCCATTTCGGCCGCACTTTTAGTTTCATTTCTACATCTCACTCTTCATGTAACTCGAAACTAGAATCATAAAATAAATAGCGGGATTTATTCCAGCGACTATTCACCCTTTAGAGAGATAGCTCACGCCCTCATTTTACCAACAACTCGACCTCTTTATCTAGATGAGGCGTTATTTTGGATAGGATTGTATCTTTTTCCCGACTGCTATTTAAATTAATTTCCAAATCCCTGATTTTGAGACGAATTCAGTTTAGGGCTAAAGAGGACTGCAGCAAGTTTGCGAAGGTTTAAAATAGGCTATACCCACATGTTTTGGTTGAACACTCTGGGGGAAGAAGTGTTAGCAAACAGTGAATATTAAGGCTAATAATGCACTACTTCGTAAAGCGAATCGAGTTCCCTCAGTCACTGTTTGTTTATCTGAAAATAAATTCACCTTCATAACTGCAATGCACGAAAGGCTTAGGGGTAGAATCTCCGACTGAGCCCAATTCAGCCGCATTTCTATCCTTGCTAGAGGCAACTGGACGGCTCACCACACTGATGAGCTGTGATACACCCAAACAGCCTGTCTGTAGATGACAATATATATATATATATATATATATATATATATATATATATATATATATATATATATAACTTTATTTATATAGTTTGCAATGTGGCCCTCATCCTTACTGCGGAGTTTCAGCCCTGTTGCGTATATGCCGGTGTGATTTTCCAACCAAACCCTTTATTTAGTCAATGGAAGTAAATTGTTCTAATTCCACCTGCTATTCCTTTTGGGTGAGATATCTCAGTTTCAGTTAAGCCCTTTTGTTTTTTGTTTTTTTTTGTATCTGTTTCCCCTGCTGTTGTCAAGTGTACAACTCAAAACACTTTGGGTCAAGTCAGTTCAGTCTTTGTGTTACTCAATCGACGCTTTTATCCTTCAGTGGTTCGGTTCAAAATTCCAGCGTATATCTTCTGAAGTAGATCTGAGCTTACGATGGCCGAAATGTCGTGTATATGACAATAAATATTAAGACAACAGGCCGAATGTTATAAATAGTGTAAATATGCAACAAAGCCACTTCGACGGAAAGGATTACTAAATGTAAAAAAGAAGCGAGTTCTACAAGCAAGAATTGCCATATAAAAAATGTTAGCATATGACTTGTATGAATTGCTACTACATCTAACCATTTGAAATGTAAAAGGTATTTTTCTGTATACTGAACTCATTACACACACGCACGCACACACACAAACACATACACACACACGTATATATATATATATATATATATATATATATATATATATATATATATAATATTACAATAGTATTGTAATAACAATAATTATAACTTATTATTAACTTGTTCAAATGTACACTTCTATATCGTATTAATATTGCAAATGGCCACCGGTTATTTCCTGTTGCGCCGAACAATACAATCTTTATACAGTCTGCGCATGTACCTTTTCCCAATATACTGTTAAAGTTTCGTTAAATACCGACTCGTAGTTTTCGGACAAATCAAAAATGTCACCTCGTTAATTATCGGAAAATCAGAAAATATATATATATATATATATATATATATATATATATATATATATATATATATATATATATTCTAGAAGGTTTCGCCCGCTCGCTATCTTTTCGCGAGTTAAGCTATATTCACTAATTCGAATCTTAGAAAGAAAAAATTTTAAATGAACATTTCTTTCATACATTGGTTGTAAACATGAAAGAAAAAAAAAAGAATTTATTCATAATAGAATTTTAGCCACTTTTAAACAAATGAAACATAGTCAAACTGAATAACATTTAACAGATGTGTACAGCAATAAAATACAATTATTTCCATGAATGAAATGCATAATGGAGAAAAAAGTGAAATCAAAAATAATTATAATAAATAATAATGTTCAATGATTCTGACTGTGACGTCACCCCGTCTGCCTCTCTGCCCCGTCTCCGTCCTATCCTCTCATGTGACGACCAATGTGACTTGGTATTGGTCGCGGCACCTAATGTGACGTTCTAACCTTTTGCTGATTCGGATGTGAATCTGGTTGATTCAGTATCAGCCTTGTCGTTCCCAGCTCGCCTCAAACGTCTGATTACCGAAATAACTGCTTTGATTTCTCGTCTAACCTACCCACGTTGTGATTTGATCTTAGGTAGACGAAATCAATCAGTCGCCAGGTCGTAATGCAAGTCGACTCCGAACAAGGGTATAACCGCACAAGTATATGTAAAAGAAAATAAAGTAATAACTCGAAAAGTTCAAATGTGTTAAAAAAGAATAACAATATTTTATATCTGATTTCTGAATACAGGACTGCTTCTTTCTCCCAAACTGCTAATATGGATTCGTGACACTTTGCGTTTGTTAGGCGAGTCTTAACATCTTAAATTGTTCTTTTAAGAAACTGGTTTTGGTGTATCGTCAGGCGATATTCGTAAAACTTGTTTTGGCGGTGTGAGTCTAAGTCGTTCTTCAAAAATAAATTGGTCTTGGTTAGAAGTTAAGGTCGAGAATGCGTCGATCTTAAGTCAGCTTTCTGCGAGGCGGTCTCAGAGCTCACAGCTCAATTGCTTGCCTGTCTTTCTAACCCCAACTCAACTGCCGTCCACTCGCTGCGACTCTGCTTCTATGGACGCCGACCAAAACCGAGGTGGGCTTGTCGGGGTTTTAGGTTGCTTGATAATTCTAAATCCGCATTAAGGGTTTTCTTTGTTTTCTGTCAGGAAAATTTATTACTTTCCATTTTTGGAAATCTTTAATTTCTAGTTTAAGGGAATCGTCCTCGCAAATTCTTCCTTTCTCATATGGGTATCTCACCCAATCCCTTCAGGGGGCGTCAACAGGCCTCCCCTCCTTCTTCATAGTTTACCTTCGCCTACCGCTCACGCCACCCTTCAGCCAATCAACATTCAGCAGCGTGGGTGTTTGCAATTATCGCTCAAAAGAAAAAAAAAAATTATCTTCCTTCCTTTTTTTTTTCTTTTCTTTCTCTTCCATGAACGGAACTCCAACGACCTAATCTCTATCTTAACCGAATTTCATCTGGAGTTCGTCAATCGAAATTTTCGCCAGCATCAAGTGGGTGGTCATCTGGACGACTTTGCACCCTGGTGCCAATTATCCGTTCCGATAAAATAATTTCTATCATGTCCAGGTTTGAACAATAAAACAGGTGTTTTTCTTTCAAACCAATGTTATCTCCGACGATAGTTAATGGTTTAATCTTTCTTTCTTTCTAACTTGTGGGTGGTCCAGCGGACATTTTTCAGAGCGCTTCACCTGATTATCATTATCTCTCAGTTTCTGTTTCGTAGGCCACTTGATCAACCTGAAATTTTCATTATCGCCATGGGCAGACGGCTATCTTTGATTCGGCGCGTCGTCATAAATTAAATCCGGTATCTTACTTTCTTCGCTAATGAAAATAAAATCTTTACCACTTTTCTTTGTTAGAAAAAATAACATCGCTCAGTGTCTTTTCGTGATAGCTTCTTATCACCTAATTTTCCGCAAACCTAAATAGTGTCACATGACTGTAATGCATTTTTAGAGCAAGTATAAATAACTTCCTTCAATCTACAACTCCTGAAATGTCAACATATAACTGACCATGAAAAAAGCAGAGTGGTATATGTTAAACTCCAATAAGTTTCATTGATTGTCTTTGTGATTTATTAATAGTTATTGTAAAACTTACTCTAGCGATTGTAATCATTTAAATCAAAAGGCATACCTATTGGAATCAATGAAATTCTTTTAATCATACTGTCTCCCCCTTTCCTTGTCCAGTTATTATAAGAGCATCCAATAAGTGAAGTGACATTTTCTTCACAATAAGACGTGTTCAATTAAATAGCTATGGAGGATCAACATTTCTTGGCAGTATTAATGATACTCCCTGTTTTAATACCAACTTCTGTGATGGCATTCCTGGAAGATCGAAACATTTAAAAAATTCAATATGGAATTAAACTGCTTCGCCTGGATCTACAGTTGTATCATTAGATAGGTATGAGCTTTCTTCTGTGCGAATATCTTGCAGAATCTTCTGATTGACGATCTGTACTCTTTCATATCTGGGAGTCAAAATTGCTCTATCAAACAAACAATCTGTGGTCTGGAAGTTATCTGCTATATTGGGGGTATACTTTAAAAAATAATTCCTCAGTGCTCTCGACCAGAATGTCGAAACCTTGAGGAAAGCTGATTTTGTCTATTTTGTAAATTTGAGGATTGTGTGGCTTTCAAATTTGTCGTTAAGTCGTGTAATTTTATCAATACTTTTAGCTAAAACGAAAATGTCATCTAGGTATCTTAATATATAGGGGGTTTATTTGTTTTATTAAGTATTTTATTTTCTAAATGTGTCATATGATAATTACAAAAAAGTGGGCCTAAAGGAGATGCTATCGCAGTACCGTCTATTTGACTATAAATATTACTTAGAGTGTCATGAAAAGGTACTTGAATGGTACATGCTAATAATATTTTTTTTAAATAGTGGGTTTAATATTGATGAGTGGGAGAGAAGTGTGATTTTATACATCAAGGATAATGATGTCAATCATTTCATGGACGGAGACACTAGTAAATAAATTTTGTACATCCAAAGATGCGATTATTTGGTTGATTGGTTTGACAGTATGAAGAATTTTTATTAATTAATTTGTTGAGTTAATACAATATTTACGTGGGAGGTAGGGAGTAATTAATTTGTCAAGTGCTATTGAAAGTTAATATACTGGTTTAAGTATTTGGGAAATGATAGATCAGGGGTGAGGATCTTTTTTATCGATTTTTACATTATCATAAACGTAGCCGGGGTGATAGTCACCTATAAAATTTTGAATTTTATAAAATCCTGTTTCAGCATTGTTAGCAGTAATAAGTTTATTGATATAGTTTTAAGTTGGGAGGTGGTGCTATTGATTAAATTTTAAAATTTATTATGATCATCCAAAATGGCCTAGAATTTTGTGTGGTACTCATGTTTGTTTAAAATAACGAAAGTACTAGATTTCTCAGCTCGCCAGATAAAAATACTGTTGATATTTTTTAGTTGTGTGGCAGATTTTATGAAAGGATTGTTTATAATTCCATTCGGATTTTTATGATAATGGTATTTAATAGACTCGGCTTTAAGTAATTCTACCTGAGTTGTAATATGGTTGTCTTCTTCCAATAGAATTATTTGTTGATATAAAGCTTCAATTTGCGTTTGTTAAAACATAAAATTAGGTTTCGGTGCAACATGAAAATTTCGTCCAGGATTAAGGAATTTCATTTCATTTGGAGTGAACTGGTAATCCGATAAGTTAATGAAGTTATAGTTGATGTTTGATAAAAATATTTTTCCTTTATATAATTTGCTTGGCTCTTATTGGATGACTTGTTATGGGATCCATTTTCCTTTTGCTTTCTATTATATAATAAATTCAATATTTACTTTGAATTTTTCAGTTGTAGTACAAGATTGTAAGTTTCATTTAATACGTACAATTTCAGAGTTGAGCCGTCGTAATTTCTGTTTGTTTGTTTTTATTTGTCGTTTAATGAGGTTCCATGGAAATTTCTTGGTGTTGGGATTGTTTAATGCGGCGGCATCATGTAACTTGAAATGTATCAGGACAGCAGATCATTATCTAAAAATATGATGTTAAATATAATAGTCAATGAATGTCTATTATACTTGATCGTTCTGAAGTGCGTATATTTGATTTAATTTCGAGCGATAATAGAGACAAACATTTTCCAACATTTATATATATATATATATATATATATATATATATATATATATATATGTGTGTGTGTGTGTGTGTGTGTGTGTGTGTGTGTGTGGTAGACTCTTCCGTTGTATTCGGAATATAAAGGTCACGCCAATCAGTTCCTAGCAAGTGACATCCAGGCACCAGCGCATATGATTTGATTATAATGGTGAAAGCTTTGTGCCGAATCACAAGGGCCGAATACAGAGAACTGGTGCACACAACGCTCCAAACAATCTTCCGCAGGTTTTGAATTCAGATTTCTCCTTCTCCAAGATCAGATGCCATCCAAGGCGATAAAATCCAGTCTGCCCTGCTATATACCCCTAGCTGAAAAGAGAAGAGGAGGATTAATACCGTCCCCAAAGGTATTAGCACGTAAGTAAATGTAATAGTTTCAACTGGAATTCGAACTCGGCTGCTCGATTTCTCAATATAATAATCCACCGTGCCTCCACCCCACCACACACACACACACACACACACACACACACACATATATATATATATATATATATATATATATAGTGAAACCCGGATATAAGAGACCCGGATATAAGAGAAACCAGGATATAAGAGAGATTTTCTCTGGTCCCAAATAAGAGCCTGTGTTAATATAAACAAAATAGACCAAACCCGGTTATAAGAGAAACCCGGATATAAGAGACTTCTTCTCCGGTCCCGACAACTCTCTTATATCCGAGTTACACTGTGTATATATATATATATATATATATATATATATATATATATATATATATATATAAAAAAGGTTTAAACACTAATATTCCATGGTCATAAATACGATCCAATTCATCAGACCTACAAATTCAAAAAGAAAAAAGAAAAAACAACTCCGGGAATAAAAAATAAAATTTAGAGAGTGTGTAAGTATGAGAGTGTGGGACGATGGTTAGAATTTTGTCTGTGTATGTCACCACAAAATGTATCATTTCCAGTTACATCTTTAATGTATTTGACATCCGACAACATTCATATTTCTCTCACTTAAACCGTCTTTGACTCCGCTCTTTAAAACTTATCTCTGTTACATATTAATCTCCCACCTTCTCTCGTCTGTTACCCCTCTCTATAGCTCTAACATTCGTCCCGCACTCTCATACTTGACACTACATCTGAATGATAACTCTAACATTTTTAGGCATTTAAAGCAACATTCCTGGCCACATACGCCATTCCAGAAAATCCTTGTTGAAAACACTAAACAAAAACTAAAAATTCTTGAAGCTATATACATAAAACAGTTGAAACCTAACCCGAACAAAATAAACTATGAAATATCCACAAATATTCTTAAATGCCTTAAACGATTTTAGCTTCCAGCGTCTTATATGCAAGAGTTTGTCGTTGCTTGGAAATCTTCCATGTAAAGAGAAACAGACTGTCATCACTCTCTTGTACGTGTATTCCTTAATATATTGTAATGTAATTGTCATCTTTGATAATGGACTATGTAAGCCGAAAGCTTACATAGGATTAAAAAAATGTATCAATATTATGATTGTCTTTCTTCGTTTAATGATAATGTTATTAAGCTTATCAATTTACATAAAATAAATAGACAACATTTTTGTTTGTACTTGTTTGTTTTGTAAATTTTTGTTATGAAGTGTCTGAAACATTGATCAAAACATTGGCCATGTATATAGTTGATTTTATAGTGTTGGGCTTTTCTTTATAAATAATGTCCCCATTATGCTTAGCCTTTTTCACATGCGAATGGTGCTGCATTATCAGCGAGTATGTTGCGAATGGAGTTTGTTTAGTATTTAAATATGACCTATGGTCAGAGAACTGTAACGTGTGTCATCTTATTAGGCATGTTAATGTATAGCAATATTATTATTTACGTTTTTAATGAAAATTCATGTATATATATATATATATATAATTGATAAAGAAAATACCAAAATTATCTTTCAAGTTATTTTATTTTACAAATACATTTTATCTCATTTCAGACCATCTTCAGTGGGTTAAAATAACTGCCGATGTGTATACAGTAGCTCCGTAAAATCAATATAATTTTCACTGTTCATTTACAGAATTTCAGTTTCAAAATGTCCAGTTATTTAAGGAAGGTAACTTTTGTTATTTAATTTAGTACTTGGGTAAATAATAAGGATTTGAAAAAAATGTTGGTATTTTTCTTGAAACATTTTCTACAGACACCAAGAAATTAATTCCAGGTTTTGAAAGGATTAAAACTAAAATAAATATACATAATATGTCTAAATTATTTAACCAAACCTGAATGAATGAAAATATGCTTCCTATATATATATATATATATATATATATATATATATATATATATTATATTACATTTCAATAGAAATCCTGTTCTTACCCACAATTGAAGTACATTTCAGAGAATCCTAGCAGAGTAAATTATGAAAGTTTTCTGGAGGTCTACACTCGTGAACTGAACTTCGGGGCCTTTTTTTCAGTTTTCTGGGTGTTGCTCCAAGCAAACCTACTACGATGAGAATTAATTACATAGCCACGTTTCATAGCTTCTTCGCTCAACCCAACCAGCAGCATCCTGATATTTTTTCAATCTTGTCATTTTCTTTAGTGTCCACTCGTATATCATATGGCCAACATTTTGTCACGTGCTATTCTCCATATATATATTAATAAAGACAGGCTCTTGTAATTCTATATGATCTGCCTGGACTGAGAAATGCCATAATATCTCGTGAATGTCATTTCCATCCACAGTCTCTGTATGCTCATAAACCTTTCATTCAATAATGAGGCCAATCGTACAGCATACCCCCAATGGAATCTCGTACCAAACAATAATGTCGGCGCTTATACTCTTTCAGTGTCAACTTGGGTTATCTCGCTCTTACATCCTGCATATGCTTTCTTCTCTTGATCACTCTATTCTGGGCCTTGACTGAATTCATTCTTATGATCTGCTGTTGCATAGCAAATATGAATTATTCATTATTATTATTATTATTATTATTATTATTATTGAAAGGTACAGTGTTATCTGTTGTGCAAATTCCTCTAGACTTCGCCTTAGTCATTAATACAGCATGTAATATTCTGTGTTACTGCAGTAATCGCTTGGGTCATAGCAATATCAATATTAATAAAATTTATTTACTATGGGCAATGCTGAATGGCACGAAAACAAAGTGTGGAAAATGTGATTAGAATGATTGTGTTGCTCCAGTCAACTTAATGGGGAGGGTTATACAACGATGAGAATCAGAATTTGTGTATCATGTATCACATTGTATCCGTTAATACGCCAGCTGTAAGTGGGAATTATGCAATTATGTAAGCTAACGATATATATATATATATATATATATATATATATATATATATATATATATATATATATATATATATATTTTCATTCAGTTTGTGTGGATTTATGCCTGCCAAAATTTTTTGTTTTTGCTTTCGACAGTCCTTTCTTCACTACGATTCAACACTTATGCCATGCCTTTGCTCATAGCCGTAAACTATGTTCAACGCTGCATTACTCTGTTTTCAATTTTCATTTGTGGTGATATTTTATGGCATTGTTGATAGAATGATAACTAGGAAAATGTTGGAAGGACATAAAGAAAAACAAAAACGGCTGTTATGAAAACGAAAAATATTTTGCATAGTATGGCAGTGATTATCACAACTGCAGAAAATCAACTGCAACACAGACTAATAATAATAATAATAATAATAATAAGAAGAAGAAGAAGAAGAAGAAAAAGAAGAAGAAGAAGAAGAAGAAGAAGTAGAAGAAAGAGGAGGAGGAAAAGGAGATGAAAGAGACGAAGCAAGAAAGGTGCACATAGTTATCTTTAAAAACTGAATGAAGCCCGCCTTGCAGTTGTTTTCTGTGCAACAGAATTCGATGTTGATTTTCTTTGAGAAAAATTGATTTTCCAAACAATAGTTTGTCCATAAAACAAAAGAGATTTTTTTTCTTTTTTTCATCTGAAAGCAGAAAGAATCCTGGCCTTTTACTTGGCGGTGCTGAGTAAAATGCCAAACAAAACCTGCTTGTGTATTTTCGCTCATAGACACATGCACACAAACATTTTCACAAAGCTGACTAACTTACACGGAAATAACCGTAGGAACTAATTACGCACAAACACAATTAATCATCTTTACAGTGCACTAGCTAATCGGAATCACACTCTCTTGGTCTGATAAACTTATTTTAAGACAAAGAATTCTCTCTTATTTTTTATAGCTTTCTCTTTGCGCTTCCAAATCCTTTTAACTTATTGGAACCCACCGCAAACCCTGTGTATCAAGGCTTAAGAAAGAATTATCGCGCTAAAGATCTTTCGGATGAACGATTCGAATTTAATATCTAATACGCACTTGACCTAATAGTCTTTTTTATGTGCTATTTTCCTTCAAGTTATCGATGATCATGACTCTTCACAATTTCCTGTATATTTTTTATCATGTGTAATTTTAAACCTGTTATCATATATTCTGCCATTAATTTACACAGACCACGTTCCGTAGGCTGCTCGTTATTTTATTTTTGTTTCTGTGGCCTTCAATAGGTCACGTGAGAATTAGATTCTCCAGAACATTCTTAACACAAAATAGGTCCCCAAAATCTGAGTTGTTTTTTTTTTTATTTTGTCGTATAAATTTCTCATTGTTTCGTATAAGTTCCTTATTGTTTCGTATACATTTCTTATTGTTTCTTATTTCTTATTGTTCCTTATTTTTTCGTATAAGTTTCCTTGGAGTTACTATTTTGTTTAAGAATTCCTCTTTACTCACGTGTACCATTCATAGTGTTATTAACATAATTTTTATTGAAAATTTTCCAGGATCCTTATTAATAATTCCACGTGATATTTGGTGTAGTCACCTTACGGTTTCTATTTGTTTTAAATCAGATCTTTCTGCGTTCTTCTTTTTCCCTGGATCTTTATCGTTTTTAAAATTAGTTCTCGGAAGAAAAACATTGTTTTTATCAAACGAGATGCAAACCGAATTATATGCATATCATACAATAAAATAAATGCAATGAGCATAAAGTCTAAAACGTAACAAACTGTAATGATAAAGGTAAACATCTTAATGAAAAAATAAGAATTTTTTTACGATACCCAAAAGAGAATAATCTAAGACAAACATTATGTGGGATTACTAGATTTGTATTCCCTTTGTCACATAACATTTTAAAATTTTCATATATTTACTATTTATTATTAGCAGTCTATATTGAAGTCTTGGTCTATATTGCACATATTTAAAACTGAAAGTTCAAATTAAATACTTGACATACATTAAACAAACCCTTCAAACGTAAGCAAAAATTGAAATTAACAATATTCCAGCTGATGTAATTATATACTTTAGCAGATAGTATAAAGTGTAGCAGAACATACTAGAACATGCGTAAAATAGGAGCATATGTGAAATCTCTAGTAATTTAAACATATGACTGAAAACAACGACGAGAATATACGCTACCAATTTCTTATTATTCTTTTATAATAGTTCACCTCAATCAAAGCATTACTCAAGCTAACTCCTAATAGGGCATTTAAGCCAGTAGATAATAAGAGACACAAGGACTGACTGGGTGTGGAAGATTTATAAATCAGAAACACCACACAGGAACAAGTGCGGAAGAAATGTAATCAGGAGGGCAGTAGGTAGCGATTGACTATGCATTTCAATTTTTGAATAGTAAACTTGTTTGGAAATCATAAAGCCGGAAGGGAGTTCCATGAGTACGAGAGAAGAAACTATTAGAAGAGAACTTACGGTTGCATCTAGCCAGCTCATCTATAATCTGGTGAGATCTTGTCGGTATTCTTGTTCTGAGCTAATATTAATAAAATGTAGATAACATAGAAAAAAGCTCATAGGAACAAATATCATGAAATTATTTTTAGGAGAGGTTCAGCGAGGCATCGTTTCAAGCGGTGGGAAATTGATTTAAGCCGAGACGAGATATCAGGAC